>JAJPUD010000056.1:1029588-1068693 GCA_023553655.1 Myrmecobius fasciatus
TTTCTTTCTTTCTTTCTTTCTTTCTTTCTTTCTTTCTTTCTTTCTTTTTTTCTTTCTGTCTGTCTTTCTGTCTTTTTTTTTTTTGCTTTTTGCTGAGGCAATTGGGGTTAAGTGACTTGCCCAGGGTCACACAGCTGTTACGTGTCTGAGATCAAATTTGAACTCAGGTCCTCCTGACTTCAGGGCTGATTATTGATTTTCTCTGAGAAAACTGGCAAGCTCTGCTATGGGACACCTCCAGAGAAAGACTCCATGGCACCAGCAAAAAGCTGCAGAGGACGGCTTGGCTTTCAGGAAATAGTAGGGAAAAAGCCCTCAGAAAAGCTCCAGCGATCATTTTGGTTTTTTTGTCTCAACATACACTTTCCAACAAATTCCTAAACACTCTTCCAGAATACACAAACACACACATACTTACGTATACAAATATGCACACAAATACACACACACATACACATTTACAAACACATACACAAACAACACACACACATTCATACATACACCTACCCACACACAAACTCACAGGCACACACAAAAAGAGCAGGTTTCCCTGAAAGAGTTAACCATAACTGCTTAGTATGGATGCTAGCATGTTCCTTCATAAATTTGCATATTATTAATTGTTGATGACAACAGCTCACATTTCCATTCCTAGTGAAGTTTTCCAAAGCACTTTATCTATATTATCCCATGTGATCCTCCCCAATAGCCCTGTAAAGTAGCACTAGAAATATGATTATTATCGCTTCTACATCCCAAAACTCAGAAGTTAGTTCATTTACCCAATGTCACATAGGGAGCGGATAGTGGTCAGAGGTGACAGCTCTTTCTCACACCATAACCTGGGCCCTATGCCCTGTGCCGTACTGTTCTTTCCAACAGAAAGGAAGGACTAGTTTCTTCCTTTTGATAGTAGGGAGTCAACTCTGACTGCTAAATTTAATCAATAAACATTTATTAATCACTTACTATGTGGCAAACTTTATGCTAAGTACTAGAGATACAAAAAGAAGTAAAAGTCAGTCCTTGCCCTGGAGGAGCTTACAATCTAATAAGGGAAACAAATATATAGCCAACAAGTTATCTGTAAGATAATTGGGAAATAACCAAAAGAGGGAAAATTGGAGAATTTAGGGCTTTGGAATAATTACAGTGAAAGATGGAATTTTAGTCGGGATTTAAAGAAAGCCATGGAAACCCTTAGATAGGGATGAGGAGGGGGAGTTATGGAGGACAGCCAGAGAAAATGTCCAGAGTCCAGAGATAATGTCTTAGTTGTGGAACAGCCAGGTCAGTGTCACTGGACTGAAGAGTGAGTAGAGTAAGGTAGAAGACTGAAAAGATAGGAGGTAGTTATAAAGGGGGCTTTGAATGACAAACAACAATTTGTATTTGGTGCTAGAGGCAATAGGGAGCATTGGAGTACATTGAGTGTGTATGTATAGGTGTGTGGGTAAGTACCATGATTGGACCTGTGCTTGAAAATCATGTTAATGGCTACATGGAGAATGGATTAAAATAAGGAGAGCTTTGAAGCAGACTCACCAACAGGCTATTAGGCAAGTCCAGTCATGAGGTGATTAGGCCCCAGACCAGAGTGGTCTGTCGAAGGAGCAAATTTGAGAGATGCTACAGAAGTGAACTTGACAGACCTTGGCAACAGGTTGGGTATAATGGGGGTGTGAGAGATAGTTGAGTCCAGGATGAATCGTAGATTGTGAGTCTGAGGGGCTGGGAAGATGATGTTGCCCTCTATAATAATAGGGAAGATACAGGCTGGATTTAAAGAGAGGGAATGAGTTCAGTGTTGGACACATTTGATTTCAGATGCCTACCATACAACCAGTTTGAGAGACCTACAAGGTAATTGGAGATGTGAGGTTGAAGTCAGCAAAGAGCCTGGATCAAGAGGAGATCAATCATAGATAACTAAATCAAAGGGTGTTGTTGAGATCGCCAAATGAAGTGATTTAGAAAGAGGAAAGGAGAGGGTCCTGGACTGGAAGAACCCTGAAGGACATTTACAGTTATATGTCATGCTCTGGAAGAAGATCCAGTGAAGGAGACTGGGAAAGAGCAGTCAGATAGGTATAAGGAAAACAAGGAAGGAGTGATGTCCCCAAACCTGGAAGAGAGAATCATATGAAAGAGAGAGATTAAGAGGATCAGAGGCTACCGGGAAATTAAGGAGAATGACTGATTTTGTTACCTGAAAGAAATATAAAAGTGTGTGTGTGTGTGTATGTGTGTGTGTGTGTGTGTGTGTGTGTGTGTGTGTGTGTGTGTAAATTTTTAAAAGGGATGAGGGATATATATATATATATAGGATATATTATTTGTAAAGGGATTCCTATTCAGGTACGGGTTAGACTAGATGGTCTAGCCACCTGCCCGTTCCAAAGTTCCTTGTTTATTTCATTGCCAAATACAGCCATGGAATAAAAATATTGGTAACCATAATTATGTTGAAAGAGAGAAGGGAAAAGGTGGGAGGAAAGGGAGAGAAAGACAGAAAGAAAAAGAGAGCGAAATCTTACAAAGATGGATGTTAAAGAGCTGAAAGCAACAAAGAAAGAATTGGGGGGGGACGTTCTAAATCCAGTGCTTCTCCTTGTATTCGTATATTAGGGATCCAACTATTTGCTTGCTGGGACGTATTGAAACAACTACAACATGTGTTTCTCTGTAATTACTATCATTCATTAGGTTGCCACAGTAACAAGCACTAGATGAGCTATGTGATAATCATCACTTTTCATCCACATCCCGTGCATGGAGTGGCAAAGCTATTCACGCTAAAACAATGCATTATGCAACAAAGCACACCAGCTTGGACCTCCCAGCACATAGTAGGGCAGCTTTTTGACTTCTCAAAGACCAACGGCATTCACTTGGCTTGGGACGTGGCATATTAAGCATGGAATTCAATGTGTCTCCTTCAAAATACAGACAAGAAATTTCAAGAAGAGTTTTCAAGTCATGAATTTTGTTATTTCTTGGACATCCATTATCCCGGGGAAGTGTTCACATCTGACCCCAATGGAATGGAAATCATATTAGGTGGCACATACTCAAAAAGTGTGAATTTGGAGAAAATCTTATCACATAATATAATAATATTTATAAAAGGGAGGAGAATACTAATGAAAATTATTGATTTATTTTGATATTTTTTATTTCTCTTTTTTTTTTCTTTTTTTTTTTTTTTGCTTTTTGCTGAGGCAATTGGGGTTAAGTGACTTGCCCAGGGTCACACAGCTAGGAAGTGTCTGAGACCAGATTTGAACTCAGGTCTTCCTGACTTCAGGGCTGGTGCTCTAACCACTGTGCCACCTAGCTGCCCCAATATTTTTTATTTCTAAATAGTCATTAATAAGTTTAATATTTGACATTATATCTTTAAGATACCAAAAAGCTGAGAAGAGGAAGCTAGAAGTTAATACAGGGCAAATATTTGAGTCATGTAGGTCTTTCATTGCTTTTATTCGATATTCTGTTGTAGGATAAGAAAACAAAGAATAGGAAAAATAATTGAATATAACAACATGGTATACAGTTCTTGCTGCTTGCCTAACTCCTGTATCCACATCTTTTGTAAAGTCTGTTGGTTTTTAGAAATGAATAGGCTGATGTGGGCTGAAGGAAGGATGAACTATGTCGAAACACTACAAGATAGTATTTCAAATTGTAGCAGGCAATGATGTATTGAGAGCATATTTCTTGAAACATAGCCAAGGGAAACAGAAGGTTTTATCACTGTGTGTTCTCAGGCAAAGTCTCTTTGCAAGATTTCCTACTCAATAAATTGATGTAGCAGACGTGTGTGTGTGTGTGTGTGTGTGTTAAAGAGAAAGAGAGAGAATGAGAGAGAGAGAAAGAGAGAGAGAGAGAGAGAAAGAGAGAGAGAGAGAGAGAGAGAGAGAGAGAGAGAGAGAGAGAGAGAAAACTAGACCTTTGTGGTAGAGATTTCATCACGACACAAAAGGCCCAAGGCCCAGGTCTACTTTCAAGCCCATGGTTTATTGGCCCATCCAGCAAACTTGGGATGGGGGGACAGTATATACCTTAGTATATTAAAATTGACTATCTCTTGCTAACCTGCAATTTATTGTATTGAAAAAGGAAAAAATATATTAAAAAGAGGAAAGAACTATAGAAATTCTAGGATCGGTATCCTAGAATCAATAATTGTTAATCCTATAGAATCATGAAAATGTCTAGTCATTCAAAGATCCAAGTATGGGGTTTCCCTGACAATGTCATACCCCATAAGGACTGTCATATTACTTATTGTTCCAAGGAGGCAAGAGGATGGATCCTTTCCTTTCCTTTGTCATCTTTCCTTTCTCCTCCTTTTCCTCTCCTTTTTTCTCTCCCTTCCCTTTCCCATATCTCTGTCTTTTCTTCTAATCCTCCTTTTACCTGTCTGGTAGGCTTCAGTTTCTGGAGTCAAGGTTTCCCAATCGGTGACATTTTAGAGAGTCACAGACTTGCAAGGATTAAGGCAACTTTAGAAACATAAATTCAATCCCTTAATTTTCTAGATAAAGAAACTGAGGCACAATAAAATGAGCTGCCCAGGAGCACACAGATACCAAGTGTCTGAAGTAGAATTTATACCAATGTCTTCCTTACTCCATATTCTGTCCTACTATTCATTGCACCAACTCTAATAAAAACTAAAATACCAACAGCAAGGGTAAGATGCCCAAGAAGAAGCCATTGCTTTGGGCTGTTCATCATAGAGCTCACCACTCTGCGGACATCCAAGCCCACACTTCTATTTCTCTATGTGACACCTATCAGCAATTCAGATTCAGCAGGAGCCTGTCACCTTGGTCTACAGTTTTAATTCTAATATCTGCCCTGATTCTGCTAATAACTTTATTACTATACTTCTTTGTGACCTCTTTGATTCTTTCTTCTGCTCAGTATCCTTGATAGCATCTTGATTTGAATTCCTGTGTATTGATGCTCTTATGAAGAGATAATCATCATGTCACTATCAACAGAAACCCAAAGAAGGGTTTCAGAAGAGTTCTTTCAGGAATACCTTCTGATATCTGTAAAATGGGTAGATCATGCTTCTCTCAATAGGATAAATGTCCTCGGACATTTCCCTTTTGGTTTGGTGTCCAAATATCTCATACAATGTGTGGCCCATAGAAAGCACTTGAATGTTTATTAATTGATCACTCATGGTTGAGATGGACTTTGGACGGTATCTGAACAACTTTTTTTCTATACCTATGGAAACTGAGACTGAGAGTAAATGAACTTTATCAAGTGGCAGACTCAGGATTTGCATCTGGTTCTAACTCCAAATCTCTTGATCTTTCTACTGCATCATGACAGAAAAGGAGACAGATTCAAAGTCAATAATCTTTGGAGTCCCCTTCCATGTCAATCAGCTTTAAATCTCTCTATCACCCCACTGTTATCACATTTGTTGAGTACAAAAGCTTTATTGCTCCAAAAGTTTATCTACCAGGTTGTGTTTATACAAAGCCAATAATTCATTTCTCTGGGATCTCACAATTCATTATTTTCTTTGGCTTTTGAAGCAGAGACAACTGCAGGAGACGTACATATGTCCCCTGTGAGCTGGTCCATCTGTTTCCTTTCAACCTTTCATTTTCTTATTTTTTTTTAAAATGGTACTGACAATATGAAGTTTTGAAATAAATAAGAATTCTAACTTTGATTTGGGCAGAAATTGAGCTACTGCCCATGGTGACTGAGATTGAAAATTCCAATCTAAAGCAAAGTTTCCTTGATAAGGAACAATAGAGCTCTTTTATACCTTAGTTAAAGGCTGAAGAAGCTGATACAAGTCGAATTATTTCTGAGTCTGCCATTGGCGCACTGAGATATCTGGGAAAGATGGAAATATGGTCAGTTAAACTTGCTGTGTGTTACTAAGGGCACTGGAAAAAGGCTATTTCCTGATTTGCTTTGTCCTTTTATCTCTACTGTCTAATATAGAATTTACCAAGAAATAGGTGCCTCATAAATGTTTGTCACTGAATTGTAAGGACCAGTACAGGGATATCTGCTGAAATGCATGAGAGGGTGAGCTAGTCACACCCCATTCATTATTTGTACTACAATTACAACTCCATCACCACATGGGATGGCCATTGACACAATTCTGGGTGCAGAAAGAGATGTGTGCAAGGGAATCAGGATGGCTCTAAGGAGGCAGTATCTACCTTAGTCTAGATTAGGAATTAGTAGAGAGATTACATTAGAATTAGAGGACATGGCCTTGAATTCTAGTTTTACTACTTACTGTCTATGTGCAATTAGGAAACTTGACCTCAGTTCCTTCCTCTGCAAAATGAAGCAATTGGACTAGATGGTCTCTGAAGACATTTCTAATTTCAGATCCCTATTTTTTGTCCAGATGGCTTGTAATATCCCCATCAGATCTAAGTCACTGATAGATTTAGTGTGAGCTACACAACAACCGAGGTGTTTAGGTATCATTATTATCCTTAGTTTTTACAAATAAGGAAACCAAGGCTGAGGAATATTTAGTTACTTGTTCAGCATCCCAGCACTGGAACTCAAAGTCTTGTGGATTGCAAGCACAGAACTCTATGGACTGCACCACCTCAATACCTCTTAATCCTAATTAGATTATAGTAAGATTCAAATAAAAGACATTGGGAGAGGGTAGCCTATGAATTGCACACTATTGCTATTCTGTTTTTATTCAGACTTCAGTAAGAACCCATGTTTACAGACAAGCTATCAGTATATTTGCTTTAATCAGAACTTTGTGATCAGCAAAAAAAAAATCTGAGTGGAGGAAGAGATCTGTATAAATCAATAAGATAATGCTGTTTGGAGAGGAACAAACTGAATTTTGGAAAACTCCATAGAACCAGAGAAATGGCATGCAGGGTTGGCGAGATGAAGAGTCTTGGGGTTGAGGAAGACCTGGCCATGTGCTCTGGGCAATGCTTTTTTTTCACTTCCAAATTACAGATTTGCACTTGTGATTAGAGTTTCAGTGGAGAATGTTTCCAAATACTAATAAAATCAAACTCCCAGCAACCTCAGCTTCGCATTTACCCATTACCTCCAGATAAGTATAAGCAAAGACAATTACATAATTGCAATTGTAGAATATCTAAAGACTTTTACTACCGAGGATAGGAAATTAGCTTGGGATGTGAATAGTATAGGGAAGTACCAGGTAAGGAAATCCCCTTGAATAATACAGGTTGGCAGCTTCTCTGTAACTCGTGAACTTAGCTGCCTCTAACTGGGAGAGATCAGAAGACTTTCCCTTAATCATACTCTCAATATATGTCACAAGCAGCTCTTGAACCTGATTTACAGGCCCTCAGTAAGAAATGAAGAAACAAAACAAAACAAAACAAAACAAAAGAAAAACACCTTAAACTGGTTCTATTGTGGCTACCATGATGTAATTGAAAACACTTTTACACAGTATATATCTATTATTAAATTTTATTATGTAGTAAGCTCAAAAGATGACTTTAACTCACCAACCTTGTGGTGGTCCAAACCTATTTTATATATAAGGATACAGCATTCAAACTCCAAATGAATATAGACATAATTCTCTGAATTATGAAATAGACTTACAAAATGGGTGTTTTTCTTTTTTTCTTTTTTCTTTTTTTTTTTTTGCTAAGGAAATTGGGGTTAAGTGACTTGCCCAGGGTCACACAGCTAGGATTATGTGTCTAAGGCCAGAGGGCTTGTGTTCTAACCACTGTGCCACCTAGCTGCCCCAAATTGGGTGTTTTCTTGTCACTCCCAACAAGGATCAGATGTTTTGTCCAGTGGATGATGGCTTATCAGTTACCCTAGAGAGGAGATTATTGATCACAGATAGGTTACTAATAGGTACCTCTGGAGTTCTTCCCTGCTCCATTTGTGCAATGCATGAAGTTAGCAGTGACGAGTCTCTCAAAGAGAAACGTGAAAGGGAGGATCATTTGAGGAATAAGAGGTTGCTAAAATATTACTATATTGTGATCCTGGAGTACTGGCCTAGTAGCTCATTTGCTGTGTTATTCCAGAGCTTTAGGTTAATAGTCTTCCATTGCTCTTAGAATGGCCTCTTGTAAGGCAAAATATCTTTCTGCCACATCTGTCTCACGGTGACATTTCACACTCTATTAGAATGTTTAGCAGCTAGATACTGGGGAGAAAACATTGCTTCAAGTGTCAATTATGCCTCACCCACATGTCATTAGCATCTGCTGCTAATTGAACAAATGTGTCTATTTTTAGTACAAGCATTTTAAGCTATTCTGTAACCCCACAATGATAGGGGGTCTGTCAACATCAACACCATTGGAATTTTCTACAAGTTTTCATTTGGTTCAATGTGCAATTTTAACTTGAAATGAGCAAATGGCTCAATCTGAACTCTGTCACTGAAGAATAAAGGAAAGGGATATGGTGAATTTCATCATAATGGATTTTCTCCCATGGCAATTTGTAATAATACAGTGGAGTTGTAAATGGTTACCTGTCTTTGGCTTTACTGGAGTATCTTGTACACGGTACAATTGTCATTTCTGTACCAAAAAATACAATTAAATTATTCATGGAAGAGTTTTCTGAGAGGGCCTTTTTCATCAAAGTTCTAGTAATCTACCCAAGGAAACATGAGCCAGAAACAATGGAAGAGTTTGTTTCAAAATGGCAGCATTCCAGTGAGCCAACAGACCAGCCTATCCAAGATCTAAGTGACTATCTCCTTCAGTGAGTTGGATCACAACGCATCCTTGTGTGACTCTTGTCCATGTCCTTCCTTAAATCATCCATAGGAAATTAGCCTATTGGTTTGGGATATCTTTACTACTTTTCCTTAATATTTCCAAAGCCATTTGAGAATATCAGCCCATCAGATATCTTATGATCCTATTGTTCTAAACTGATTTCCTATTATTTCCCCCTCACTTATTCTAATTTCCACCATGTTGGAATTCCTTGTTATCTGGTATTCTATCCCCAGTCTCTGTGTATTTCATCAAATAGATCAGGGTGTCTGGAATGCACTCTCTCCTCCCCATTACTTCATGGAAAGTTAATGATTTCATGCCAGTTTTCCTTATTAAACAAAGTCTTCTTTGATCATTCATCCATTTTTTTATATCTCTACTATCACTCTGATATTATTACCTGTTTACTTTGCTTAGATTTTTAATGGATTTATTTTCATGTATATTGTGTCCCTTCCTTCTTCCCCTCAGCTCCTTGGTATAAATTTACATTTCTGTCTTTTAATTATTCCCAGCACCTTGAAAAGTATTTGACATGAGTGAACACAATAAATTCTTGGTGACTTGAGAACTGAATTGAATTGGAGTTACAATTGAAATGAAAATACACCATTTTGCTGAGCAATGAAACTGACCTGGCATGACTGATTCCAGCTATAGCAATATTAATTTTAGAGATCACTCCTTCCCTCTCTGTTCCCTTATTTGTAGTGTGTTGTAGACTTTTATACATAGTAAACAATTCTCTATCTTTTTTGGGGGGGGTAATTCTCATCTTTGATTCTTCAATGACAGTGATATCTTTGGCTGAAAAAATACTAGGTAAAAAAGAGATACCTTTGTTCCAGACAGAAGTTTGAAATACATCAAATCAAATTGATTTTTTTTGTTTAGCATCTACTTTTTAACCACTGTATGTTTTCATAACTTGGATTACCAAGAGAAATGAGATGAGACCTCTGCCCTCCAAAAGCTCAGTTGGAAGCTGTTCATATCCATGAAAGAAGTCAATTAAAGGGGGAAAATTTCAGCTTCTAATCTATATAGATAGTTTCCTAGTATTTAATAGCCAGGATCAATGTGTTGGATGGATAGAAACTCATATTTGACATCAGCAGGGAGTAATGACATTTCATTATCTCTTAGCTAACTGTCAACAATGTGTTTAATCTTAGACACAGTTTAAAGCTAATTGATATTTATCTCTCTGTTGGATAAATAGGTCTATCTTTTTCACCTGGATTCCTCCTAGAGATTGATTTCTGTGCCCAGCTGTGCTCAGCATGACTGAGTAGATGTTTGTCCTCGAATTCAATTAATTCAATTTAATCCAAGTTAGACCAGAATAAGAATCCCCTCTTTATTATATGCTTAAAATATTTTCCTAAGTAGAATAGATATCTTCTTAAATTATTCAAGATGGTAGATAAAGAGATAGATAGATAGATTGATTGATAACCCATGTATTAAATACTTTTCATGTGGTAGACATTGTGCTAAGTACTGAGGATATAAATTCAAATGGCTATAAGCTGGTCCTGCCCTTGAGGAGCTTGTAGTTTGATAAGGGGGGAGAGAAGACATAAAAAGAAGTAAAAAATGTTGTATCGAATGCAAAGAAGCATGGCCTGGAAATGGCTTAGAATTTAAGGCCTAGACCTGGGGATTAAAAGTTAAACACTCAGCTTTTAGATCCCTGAGTGATTGGTTCCATAGGGGGAATTCAGAGTTCTGGTGGGAAGAAGGAGAATATTTAAGCTATCATTAAAAACAATTCACAAATCTGCAAATTCTTAGTCCTTTAAAATTCCCATTTGAAATAATTGTGGGATCATAGAGTTGGAGAAGACCTTAGATGCAGTCTAACTCTGTCAAGTTTTATAAAGATTCTAAAACCCAGAAACATAGAGAGAATTGTGAAAGGTCACACAGCTTGTAAGTGACATAGCTAAGACTGGAATCCATTTTGCCTAGCTTCAAATCAAGACAATCCTACCTCCATCATGAATGGTCTATACTTTTTAGACCATGGCTTTTTTCCTGTATTTTTTTTAAACATCTCTTATCATGAATGGTCTATGCTTTATGCTTTTTAGACAATGGCTTCTTTCCTGCATTTTTTTAAACCAAGAAACCATTTCCCTTCTTCCATTCCTTCATCACTGTGGGCACACAGATGACATCTGACCTTCTTTTGTACTATCTTGCCCCATACATTAATCATTTTCCTTTGAAAAGGAAACAGAAATCTACTAAGAAGTGAGTACCTCAGGCTTCTCACCATTGTTTATAATCATCACCACATCTGTATGATTAGATCTCATTTTTTCCTTGATTCTTGTCCCAATAATAGCTTTTTTTTTAAAGAAAGGGAAGGGAAGGGAAAAGAAGGAAAGCCACTTTCACTTCATTTTAGGTTCATCACATCTAAACATTCTGGGATTAAAAGCTCCTGGCATATTCTCACACTCAATGCCACTTTTGCATTCATCTTCATTTGTTCTTCCCATCATTTGGGAATGACTTTTATTTCTTTTTCTTATCCAGAAATTAGAGACAACAATAAACATGGACATTTCTATGTCCAAAATAAGACTGAAACAAAGAAAACAATTGCGAATTTCAACATGTACACCTTGGGTTTTTGGAGGGCTTTTAAAAAAAGTAAATACTCATTTTAGGTCTAAAGCTGTCTCATTTGTCTTCTGAACTTTCTTTTGATTAGGCTTAACTGGAATTGTACTGGCTAACTCACCATTAATCATCTACTATATAGACCATGTAGTACCTTTGACTAAGAGTGTCCTTAGTTCTGGGTTGATAATAAAATATCCATACACCTCTTTAAATATCATCCCATTTTCTTCCTCAGTGGTATCATTACTCATTATTCTTGAGAATTTCATGCTCAAGTTCTTTCCATCCATCTTGGGCTGATTCCCTTGTCAAAATATGATACTATTTCTTCCAATGCTTTGATGAACCTTTTGAAATCATTTCTTAAGACTATGTCCATCTTTTTTCATCTTTTCTACCATGATCTTTCTGAGGGAATAGCCACTTTTCCCCTTAGGTCTTTTGGAGGTTTATTATTGATCAAAGTCTAGAATGGCTCTCATTCTCATCATTTGTTCTGCCTTTTGATGATTCTGTCATGATTGAAATTTAACAAAGGGGAAAATTGATGCCATTCTCTGAGCAAGAAAACATTTATTAGCAAGGGCATGCTGCCTGTCAGTAAATAGGTCAGTCTGTTTAAATTATCATTATAAAATAACCAGGTAGCACAGTAAATAGCATACTGACCCTGGAGTCAGGAGGGCCTGAGTTCAAATCCAGCCTCAGATAATCACCAGCTGACTCTGGGCAAGTCCTTATCCTTGATTGTCTCCAAAAAGATAAAAACAAAAACAAATTATCATTACAAATATGCCAGCTAGGGGGGGCAGCTACGTGGTGCAGTGGATAGAGAACCAGCCCTGAAGTCAGGAGGACCTGAGTTCAAATCTGGTCTCAGAGACTTAACATTCCCTAGTTGTATGACCCTGGGCAAGTCACTTAACCTCAATTGCCTCAGCAAAAAGAAAAAAAAAGAACAAATATGCCAGGTAGCTTTGCTGCTGTCCTTTGGGTGACCTTCAACTCTGATTCTGAGAAACTATAGAGTTCCATAAGTCAAAGCTCTACTTTTGATCATAAATCAATTACTCATCAAGCTTTTTCTAAGCTTCTGCCATGTATCATATACTGTATTGTGCTCTAAAGGTACAAATGCAAATAATGGTGCAATTCCTACTGTCATGTCTATTGAAGGAAACATGAATAATATCTATGAGTGAATATAGAATAAATATAAAGAAAATAAATGCAAAGCAGTCAAATACATCTTAGTGTAGGAAGAGAGCCACTAGCTGCTGGAAGAAATCAGGAAAAGATATATAGCAAAGCTCATATAGCATGGAAGTAAGTCTGGGTTCTCAGAGGTTGCTCCAGTTTGTCTCAGAACCCTGTCATGATGAAGAGATTATAATTATAGTCCCAGAAACAGTCCATGCTGTCTTCACAAGGATCATTCTAGCTAAGCACAGAGGGGATTATTACCAATGTTAGGTGGTAATAACTTGGAAACAGGGGGAAAGAGCATTGTAAATCAGTTTCTATAATGGAGAAACTAAGAAAACCAAGAAATCAATGAGAATGTTTTCTATAGATATTGAGCCAATCAGTCCACCAAAATGTTCAATTCTACATGAAAGTTGTAGGTCTTTACCAATTGAAAGAAGGAATGAATGTCATCCCATTTCTGCTAGTCATTCTATGAATGTAGCTAGGGAATCCAGCTAAGTGAATTGTTGTTCATATGATTTATTGAATCTAATCGAGCAATAGAACTGGGATGGAATGACTTTTTAAACATATTATTATCTGTCAAAAAATTAAGAGTTCCAAGGGAGCTATTATAGTCTAGCATATTAAAAACTAAAAGAGCAGCCATTTATATACGTGCATTGATATCAAAACCCAGTTTGAATTTTAATACAGTGGGTGTCCATGTGCTCTAGAAGATAAATGCTCCTCCCTAAATTCATCAAAGATGAAAAGCAGAAATGATAGCTTGTCTTTACTGTGATACAAAAGTCTGGCTTTGATGGATGGGTGCCCTTTGCCCTTTTTAGAAAAGCTACCTTTGGATTTTTTCAATCATTAAGCTGTAATGATGGGGGTGGGAAGATAGGGAGGGAGGAAATCTGCACAGAAATGTCTTATTTTTCTTTTGCAATCTAGAACATTTTTGCTACTGCAACATTGTAATATTTAATAAAGCACATATTGCTCAAAAATAGAGTTTGTGGCAAGCTTGCTTTCTTTTTTTCTTATCCTTGATGAAAGGTAAGCTACACAGTATTTGTTTGTGCTTTTCTGTTGCCACATTTACCAATTAATTCATCACCCATAATTCACCAAACAATTTTAAAAATAGACTCCAAAAGAATTAGACTAGAAAAAGAAATAAATCATTGGTAGACACTTTATAAATACTGACTACCTGTGATAATATTTTAATAGGTATAATGAATATGATGGGTTTTGATCTGCAGAAAATCTGCATTAAAAATGAAATCAAATAAAGGCTTTCTATAGAAAGCAAATCCCAAACCTACTCTGTGTGTGTGTGTGTGTGTTTGCTGGTATCACCTTTTTCATCCCGTTCCCAGCTCCCATCATCATTAACTCCATCATCGCTTATCCTGCCCTGAAAGTCCCCAGCTACCTCACTTTGATCAAAACCTCCATCTCAATCTGACAATTTTTAAATGGGCAAAGCTTTCAGATGGCACTAAACATGGAAAAGCTGACAAAGTCAAGCTCTTTATAATGAACTGGGCCATGACATAAACATTGATATTTTTTAAACCAGTCTAAAAACACATTTTTAAAATTGGCTTTGAACTACATTGGATTTTGGTGGCTCATTTATATGAAGAATCAAGTTAAGAAGTCAAGATGAATTTATTAAATATTTACCCATTTTAATTTAGCAGATGCTGTGATAAAGACTGGAAATACAAATAAAAACAGAGAAAGCCCCTGCCCTTGAGGACTTTATATGCAAATAGGCAAGACTACACATAGAAGGAAAAATTAGGGGGAAATGCCCTTTAGGGACAGGATGGAGAAAGTGTCATGTAATAGGAGAGGAATATGGAAAAAGAATGAGGACATAGATAGCTTTGGGGACTTTCCTTAAGACAGAGGGTTTTGGGGGAGCTTACTGATCAGAAGAAGGGGAAGAATATAATTCTACCAGAAGAAGGTCAGGAATTGAGTGAATATCCAGAGTACTGAGGTCAGGGGGCCTAATGGATTTCCAGGATGAGAAGGTAAAGGGTGGAAGGCATATTTATAACTAGATGGGAAAATCTAGCCTTCCCAACTCCCCCATCAATGCATTGACATTTAAAAGAGACAAAATGTTAGGTAATATTGGCACTCTCAGTAATATAGCAAACATTGATATTGGTACCTCATTAGCAAGAATAATTAATTTACCTGAGAAGCCATTAGGTGGAGGCCTCCTCCCCCTGCTCTAGAAACATATTATCAGTCCGGGAAGTTCATATCTCAATAGCCTGTCCCTGCTTCCTCTCCAATAATGGCAACCTCAGCAGCTTTCTTTCTTTGCCTCTTGTTTCTGATTACAAGTAAGATCTCTCCCATAGTAGGACTACTGTTAGGTCTCCCTTCTTCTGTATATTTCATTTTTATCTTAATTATGTCTTCTATTATTTTCACATCACTACTTGTCAAATGATCTGCTATCAAGTTGAGCAATATTTTACCGGAGTATTATATTGTAACCCTTATTCTGAATTCCATAGTGTAATAGAGAAAGGATCTCAAATAATAAATACACAGGCTCTTTCCTTTCATCATTTGATAAACTGGTAGTTCACTTTGGCAACAAACCATCAATTTCATCCATTTTCTGGACGTTTGGTACAAAGTCAAGTTATATTATGGTGACTATTCTTTTAAAGTTCTTCCTGAGAAATCTCCCTTCTGTTTAAAGATTTAATGCAACCAAAACTAACTCTGGACCATAGTTTATTGAAAATAAAACTGTTCAGAGAACCAGAGCTGGAATCTTGCCTCAGATTCTTACTAACTCTGGGCCTATGGGGAATATGCTTTTTTCTGAGCTTTGGTTTCTTCATTAATCAATCAGCATTTATTAAATAATGCTGTGTGCCAGGCACTGTGCTAAGTGCTGGAAATACATCTGTCAAATGGCAATAATAATAGCAACTCCTTAACAGATTTGTTATGAAATGTTATATGTATTTTTTAAACCTTAAAGAAGTATGTAAGTACAAGCCATAATTACTTTAAGGCGTGAGGGGAGGAGCATTGCCAGTATGTATAAATTAACAGGGAAAGGGAAAAAAATAAGTCTAGGATTTTCAGAACTTTATTAAAAGATGCTCCACTCAAAAAATACAAGTTCAAGGAAATGCTCATTTATGGAAGACAAAAATAAAATTTTCTATAAGCTTTCCCCCAACAAGAATTTTTTTTCTTGAAATATTTCAGGACATCCTACAAATCAGTAGGAAATTTTCAATAGTTCTGCTCCACTGGATGGATTTTCTCAAGACTTAAGACCCTTGACGTGAGAAAATCTAAGTCCCTCCCCTACCCCATACCACTGAATTTGCCCAGTAAGACTGACTCAACCTACTAGACCCTTTGACGTAAGGAGGATATTCAAAAAGGGGTGGATTTTACCTTTGCAGAAGAGAAATTGGCCCCTTCCCAAATTCAGGATTTCTCTCTTGTTTCATCTCCTTATTTCTAGGTCATATAGACATTTTTTTCTCTCCTCTACTGAGGCATTGATGGTAGTGGTGATAATATTGATGATAGTCTGTAGAGTGTTCAATAGAAAAAAAAGAGGGAAGAAAGGAGCCTGGGTGACTTACAAGCTATGCAAGAGACACCTAGGGATTTAGGTGACATCATAGTGGATAAAGCTTGAGCCTGAAATCAGTAAGATATATCCCTGAGTTCAAATCCAGTCTCTGACATTTACTAGCTGTGTGATCCTAGGAGAGTCATTTAATCCTGTTTTACCTCAATTGCCATATCTGTAAAATGAACTGAAAAAGAAATTAGCAAACTATTCAAGTATCTGTCAAGATGAGGTCATGAAGAATTAGATATGACTAAAATGCCTGAATAACCAAATATATGTATAATCTCTGTGTATAAAGATGTATTTTATTTACATATATGTATACACACATACAAATATGTATGCATGTACATAACACAATGCATATTGTACCTATGTCTGCTATGTGTGTATATTTTATGTATACATATGTATATTGTATGTATGTTTACATACATGTATGTATATAAAATAAACTTTCACTGGATCAGGAGTGCAAATGAAACCTAAGATCAACAATTGAAAGGTACATATCTTGATCTGATAGTTCCTAATTGTTAGTTGGAAAAAGATTTTCAGGAAAGGATATGGACCTCTCCATCCCAGAACTCTTAAGCATCCATTAGTTTTTTAAGGCTTAGCAACCTGCATTCCTATAGCTTTTGAGTGAAAATATACTTTAATGAATGTGTTTTTTTTTTAGTATTGCAGAGATTAAAAAATCTCTGACCTTCAAAAATAATGAAGCAGAAAATGTGAATAACAATTGGGAAACTTGTGTTTGTTGATGATCAAGAACAGATTACTGAGAGCTCATTCCAGTTTGTGACCTTACAGAGAATTATTTCCCTCGTATGATAACAGAAAAGAAAGATTATTGCTCCATTGACTTTTGTGTGTGATATGGGGAGTTTCTCAGAAATTGTAGATTGTGATGGGTTAACCAAAAAACAAGTTGTAGGGGAAGATAGCAGAGTTTCATTAAGAAGAAATCAACCAAAAATTAGCTAGTTGAATTTTAAGAGGAATAGATTCATAATTGGATAGACAGTAAATGGTGGATGGAATTAAGTGTTTTAGAAATTTTTGATAATATTTCACATGATAAGCTGCTAAAACAAAGTAAGTTGCTATCGGTTGAGGGAATGTTTTGTTACTGGCAAAGAGCTATCCTTAAAGGTAGGAAATGTAGAATAAAGATAAGTGATTGTGTCTTTGGATTTTAAAGAACTGAGAGTTTTTAAGGATTTTAGCTAAACGTGGTTTTATATGAGATGTTTATAAATCCTTCCAGAGAGTGGGTATAGCTATTGAAATCTCAATGTTACTATGTAACATCCAATAAGCTGCCAACTGAATCTCTTTTCAGTAGAGTACTTTGCAATAAGTAGATGAACTGAAGGCCCTGCAGTAATGGCATTATTATTTTACTTCCATAATAGAAAGTGGTTGATTTCTAATAACACACCAGGATTTGAGGGGAGGGGAAGAAGGAAGTGTTCTCAGTTATAGTCATGAGACTATTCAATCATTATGAACATAGATCTATGTAGATATGAATGAAAAAAATCTTTCTTAGAGTCAAAAATGTACTGGAAAGTCCAAAAAATTTGATTCAATCTGGAAACCTAGTTTAATTTATGGGGGATATTGTTATTTCATGAGGATACTTTAAGCAAGCAGAGAAGAATCATGCAGACTCTAGAGTGGATAAAAGCTCAGGTACCTATAAACTTCTTTAAAGATTTGTAAAGAATAACAAAAAAAAATATAATTCATTGTTTTTCTTCCTAGATAGAGACAGACAGATTGATAAATAGAGATATATTTCTTTAAAATCATTGCTTAACACTTTTGTGTTAAGGATGATAGAACTGAGGCTAAGTGAAGTGAGATGATAAATCCCAGGCATCATTGCTACTTAGTAGAAATGAAGAAATTTACTGCTTATTTTCTATGATATTGAAAGTATCTTAAAGCAGAAGGAATATTAAAATATATAAACTGGTGAAGGGTGTGGATATGATGGATTATTCATCAAGTCATTGAAAAGTGAAACTTAGCAACACTTTGAAGTCTGAATGGCATAGTAGAGTGAGAAAACCACTCAAACTAGAGTGAGGAAATACCTAGCTTTGAATCCTACTGTGTGCTCGTAGGCAAGTCCGTGAACCCCACTGCCTTCAATTCAATATTACTTGTAGTACTGTCTTAAAGGCTTGTGAATAACAAAGTGTGATTACTTTTTTTTTCTTTTGAATAATGTCTCAGCAAATAAAGAACCATTTTTTCTTCTTGTAGATTTGATTTTTAAAAGGGGGGGTTGCAATAAGGTTTCTACTGAAGTTAGAGTTTTAAAAGAATTTTTAAAAGTCACTGTTACTGTCATCTTAGATCCACTCAAGGGACTGAGAATAGAGTGAGCTATCCACAGTCCTGGTGCTGATCACTGTTTCATCTGGACATGGAGAGAATGGTGTCAGTGTTGTGGATAGATGGTGTTATACATTTAAAAATATTATCTTTAATGACATTGATCCCTAGCCCAAGACAAAAATAATTTTATTGTCATTTATTGGTAATCCCATATTTTACATTTTATAAATTTGGTAGCAAGAATATTGGTCTTCATCATGTGGAAGCCAGGCAAATCCAACTTTTAGATCATTAACAGAATGACTAGAGGAGGGACAGAAAAACCCACAGAGTCAGAAGGGAGATTATTTGTTTTTTTTTCCAGACATATTTGCAAGCAGGCTTCTGGAGGATTGTGGTAAAACCAGGTCTTTTTCTTTCTTTATTTAAATATGCTTTGACACTCATAAATGTTGCTCTTTTTGGAAATGATCAATGATAGTAATATTTTAAAACAGCCTCATAAATAGGTGTTAATGAGTCATGCTTAGCACAATTTAGCCTGAATAACTCTTAGAAGACATATTTAATTTATTTCATTCCATATAGTGCCTTGTTAAGGGAGGCTAAATAAGTAGTCAGAAACATAAGGCTACAATTGTAGTTGTATTTATTGCAGGACTTCAAAATGTAGTTAGTTGCATAAGGAAGATTGGGGAAATGCAGAAACAAAGACAGGGTTTAACCATAAATGATCACACACTAGGACAGTGATCTCAAAGATTTCATTAAATTTGAACAGAAAGATGGGCTTATAAAGATGAGTCATTAAAATTGAAACACTCTCTTCTCACCAAAGAATGGTGGGTCAAGTCACCCAAAGGAAAGTAAGCCAGAGGAAAAAAATAGGGAAATGCCAGCTATGGCCCAAACATAGATAAATCTAAAAACAATTGCACTCTTCCTGTGCTTTGGAGAACATTCTTTCTTATCTGAAACCACAGACCCAATCATTTTGTTTCTAGGAGTAAGCACCAACAATAGCAGTTATAACTACATAGAATAAGTAGCTGGTAGCTGGTCCAAAAGATATGGACCAAAGGTGGTTTAGTACAGGGTTCTTCAGATGAATTAATAGTCAACTCTTTGTGTCTGTTCTTTATTTTAAAAGGAAAGGCAAGAGTTTGCAAAGAGAATACTCAACACCGTTATGTATCCCTTTGAAGAAGCAAAGAGAAGCAAGAAAAATACAGATCATATCAATGGAACAGATGATCATAAGCATAACATGAGAGAGCAGAAGCTACCAATTATGTGAGATGAGGGAGACAGGTTTACAAAGAGAAAACATGATGGATATCAGTTTTTGAAATCTGTATCCACAAGCTGACTTTTAGAATACTCAGTTCAATTTGACAACCATTAAATGATAATAAAATGAAACAAATATAGATAGGACATAGATAGAAAATAAAAGTAGAATACTAGATTCATTGACCAGGCAGTTCAATACCATGGTTAACAGATAAGAAATAGAAGGCCAGAGAGGGAAGGAATTTGCTCATGGTCACCAAATAACTAGGTTTAAAAAACTGAAAAGCAGACTAGAGATCATGTTATTCAAACCCAGGTCCTCTGATTCCAAATCCCAAAATCTTCCCATTGTACCACACTGCTTTTGGACTGTATATTCTGTTCTTCAAGGGATCACAAGATCAAAGATCTAGAGCTAGAAGGGATCTACTGTAGCTTTATTATTTTGCAGAATAAGAAACCGAGATCTAGGGCAGTTACAACAATGTAAGCTCTGTGAAAAAAGGGATTGTTTTATTATGTGTACTTATGTCACACCAACATTTAGCAGAGAGTCTGGCACATGGTAGGAAATTTAAAATGCTTGTTAACTGATCAACTGCTTAAGTGCATTGCCCAAAGTCACCCAACTTGTAGGTATAAGCCAGATCCTTTAGTTCCAAAGGCAAAGTCTTCTCTTCTGTTTCATGCTGTGTGCATTTCTTGGAAAATATTTTCTGGGACCAGGGTGAATAATGAGTGCTTTAACACTAGGTAACACATGACAGCAGACTCAGAATATAATCCAGCATTGTTATCTAAACCCAGGATATATCTTGTTTATGGACAATCTATTCAGACTTCATTAACATGGTGTAAATAGTGATTTTCTACACTATGAGTTCTGTCTTTTGAGAGAGGAAATTGATTTTTCGTGATTTGGGTGGGTGAAGCTCCCGAGGATTCTTTTGCTGCTGCTTTGGAAAATGAATGAAGAAGCATGAAAGAGTGAATGAAGGAAACAGCGTGGAAAAGTGGAAGCAGCTGCATTCAAGGATGGCAGTCAAAATCAGACACAGGAGGGGGTACCAGAGTCTGTACTGCCAAGAATGGTCAAGGATTTTTAAAAATCAGTTTTCAGGGCCACAGATATGGTATAGCTTATAGAAGTTTCAGGAAAACAAATTTAAGATTAATTAGGACCATAATATGGTGATTATCTCTCAGTTATTTTATGTTTGGAAATTATCTGTTTTGATAAATGAATTAAGATCCATTTTGTAATTTTTAAAACATGTTTTTATTAATTTTGTTGAATATTTTTCCAATTGCATTTTTAAAAATTAGCATTCATTGAAAAAAATTTAAATTCCAAAATATCTCCCTCCTTTTTCATTAGATCCCCACTCTTTGAGAGTAAGCATTATGATATCAATTATATATGTGAAGTCATGAAAAACATATTTTTATAATTTAACCACAATGCAAAAAAACACATGCTCCCTCCTCCAAAAGAAGAAAAGTTAAAAAAAGATTTTTTAATAAGTTTATCATCAGAGTTTATCATTTCTCTCTCTGGAGGAGGGTAGTACTTTTAATCATGGATCCTTTGAATTGTTGTGGATCATTGTCTTGATAAGAGTAGCTGTCTTTCAGAGTTGACCATCATTGCAATGTTACTGTTATTGTTACTGGTTCTGTTCACTTCACTTTGCATCAATTCAGAGAATGTTTTTTTTTCTTTTTTAGAATCATTTAAAACTAAAAGATGTCCTTCAGCCCCCAAAAATAGGGGCTTGAAAAATAGGAATCTAGCTTCAAATCTCATTTCCATCACACTGCCTACCTGTGCCATCATAGAGAAATCACTTCTTGCTGAGCCTCAATTAACTCATTATCTAGAAATGAGGAAGCTGAACTAAAAAAGCCTCTATGATCCATTTCAGCCCCATATCTAGGGTCCCAGGATCCTAAGGCCATTAACTGCTTTATAATTTTATTGAAATCATGTGAATTATTGCACGTGCTTTTGTAACATGTCAGTCTTGCTCCAAAAACTTTGACTCTTCTTGATTCAATTCAAATAAACCTTTTTGTACTATTGCCTGGCCTGCATCTTCCCATTTTTTCCTCACAAGAGCGGCTTGAGAGGTTCCATCAAATGTTTTACTGACCTAAAGGCATGAAGCATTTTCTCTGATCTGATTGTATAGGAAATTATGAAAGTGAAATAAAAGGAAATGAGGCTAATCTAGCATGACCTTTTTTGGAGGTAGATTAACTAGTTCTTTATAATCAATTTCATCTTTGACATGTTCACTGTTATAGCAACCTGGTGATATATATAGTACAAGATAGGCTTTCAGTTGGGAATTAAAGGAAGCCAGGTGGAAGAAATGTGGAGGGGAGACATTCTAGGCATAGGGGAAAAGCTACAGTCTTTACAATTTAAAGCCATTCATCTCTTCACAACCTTCCACTATAAGTCCTTTTCCTCCTCCTCTTCCTTCTGCTGCTTTATTTCTAATTCTTCTGCTTCTTCTAATTCTGTTTCTTCTTCTGCTCTTCTTCCTTCATTGTTCATCCTCTTCCTTCTCTTCCTCTCTCCCTTTCTCTCCTTCCTTCAATCCTTCCCTTCCCCTCTCATCTTTTTTGGTAGATTTTTTAATAGTGCCAGTACATAGTCATCACTTAATAAAAATGTTGAATTGAATTGTTTATATTCTACTCTACCCTAAGTTCATGAAATCAGATGTCCCTGTCTTGCCATTTTCAGCTTCCAAGTTATAAAATGACAAAATCTAACTTGGATTCTCCCTCAATGTGTACCTACTCAGAAGGAAGGGAGGCAGGGAAAGGTAGGGATCAGAGTGTCCCAACTTCAGAACTCAAAGTGTCAGACTCCATCTATGCCAATTCCTTTATTTTTTTAGATGAGCAAACAGACTTAAAGAGGTCACTGACTTGCTCCACTTCACTTAGCAAGTGGTGAAATTTATATATGAAGTCATTTCTTTGTGATTCCAAGTTCAAAACTCAACCTCTTATGCCACATTGTTAGTTTTTTTTTGGAACACACACACAAAAAAGATATAGTCTCTTTCATTGTTGAAAGAGGAAAATTACATACTAGATTTTAAGTCAAAAGTCCTGGGTTCAGGTCATGATTCTGCTCCTCACCATATCATCTCTATGATCTTGGGCAAATCATTGAAATTATCTGGGTGAGGTTTTTTTTCCTATGTAAAATAAAGAAGTTTCACTACATAATCTCTAAAGTGTCATCTAGCTCCAAATAGATCTCTTTCTTTGATCCCATTCTCTGTTGTCTCTTCCAAGACCTCAAAATATTTGGGGATATCAAAAACATTTTGAGATAACGAATCCATGAATTGTTAGAAGGCTTAACTCCTTCCACCTCCAAAATTGTGAGTTTCTCACTTAGGTAACAAATTAGTTCTATTTAAAAAGAATTGAGGATAAAAAAAAACAATGAAATATGTATGAATTAAATCTTTAGGTGTTAAAAGGGTAGCAGAGAAATAATTACAAGAATAAATCTTTGAGGTTATTTTAGCCAGAATCTGCATTTTGTGTGTATGTTGTATTTTTAATATAGATTTCAGAAACTGTAATTTGAAAATACGTGCTTTCCATAGAGTCTTATATCTATTAATATTGGTAGGCTGAATTAACCAGCAAGCCTAGGAGCACTAGAGTTCAGATTAGTTATGCAGAATATCATTATTGACAGCCATTTTATTATCAAATAAAATACATTTCACTTTTGAGCATAAGAATGCCAAATGAAAAAAATGCTTTCTAGCCTGGTAATATAAAATAGCTTTGAGTCTTAATACTTATAATACCTGCATAAAATAAGCTCCTTTACAAAGAAGGGATGTATCATATTGATAGGAAAAGCAGAATGAGAGACACAAAAGGACACTTTGGAAGTCAGTGGAAAATGGGAACTCCCATATATAGGTTGGATTTGTAGGATTTCACTCATCCTAATGAGGACATCAAACAATTACCTTAAGGAAACAAAAATCAAGTGTATGAAAATGAGAATGAGAAAGAAAAAAAAGAAAGAAAGAAGAGAGAGTGAAAAGAATGAAGAAAGAAGAGAGAGGGGGAAAGTAGAAGAAATAAGAATGGACAAAAAGCCAAAAGAAAAGTGGAGGGAAAAAGAAAGTAAGAAATGATAGATTAAAGGGAAGGAATAAAAAAAGAATGAAAAAGGAAGGAAGGACAAAGGAAGAGAGGAAAAGGAAAGGAAGGGAGAAAGAATGTGCAAGAGAGAGACAGATGGACAGACAAGACAGAGAGACAGACAAGACACACAGAAAAGGCAGACAGATGGACAGACAGACGGAGAGGCAGATGGGACAGACAGAGAGACAGAGACAGATTTCATAGAGAAGGGTTCAGGAGTCAGATCAATAGAAAGACTCCATAGGTCTTAGATTATAGCCACAACATCATTGGTGATCCATTTTATAGTGGCACTTTTGGGTCTCCAAACTCCCTCCTATTAATAATAGTGTGCACCTCTTTAGGCTTCAATAGCAACTCCTTTCCATAGGATATTAGGTTCCAACTGGCACCATCACTGCCAAACTTATAAGGAACACTTTTTAAATGTTCACAAGCAAAATGAGTTTGTCCTAACGTCTCCCTCCCAATCTTAATTTGCTTAAAAAAATTATTGTTGTTGATATTTTTTAAAAGCAAGTTTTTTAAAAGGAAAAATGGGATACTTTTTCTTTGGGGATCCTTCTTAGATCATGTCTGCATCTATGTTGAATTTATCATTAAACTCTGAGCTCCTTGAAAGCAGGGGCCATGTGTTTGCCTTTCTTTGTATCTTTTTCATATAGCACAGTGCCTGGTACATAGCAATTGCTTAATATATAGTGTTAATGTGTTGTCTTGTTGAAGGTCAGTGGCAAATCACCTTTGCCATAAGCATTCTCATCAAAAAAACTAGAAGTTCAATGATCCCATTGCTCGAGCTCTTTGGAATTTAAGCTAAAACATAGAAATAAAAGGCCATGGGATATAGAGGAAAGAAGTACCTAAGACATGAGAACATTCTCCCTCAAAGAATTCTTAACAACTGTGAAAAATTAGTTCCTTTTTTTAAAATTGAAGATTAAAAACCATATGCTATAAATCTGTCTTTATGATTTATTTCTTTTGTTACCCAAGGCTTCTCCCTTGGCTTCAGTTTGCTCCTGTATAAAATGAAATGGCTGATAAACTGTCCAGTTCTGAGTTTGTGGTTCTAGTTCTTTCATTTTTCTTCGAGTCCTCAAGTGATATCATTATTTCATCTCACCATCAGCTATACCATCTCCTTCTATGTGATTCTCAATCTATATGGCTTTTGTCCTTGGATTTCCATAAGGTCTCTACAGAGATCCCCTTGTTCTAGAATTTGTGAGCACCAAGATATGCTTAGATGGACCACCTGTTCCATCTTATCCTAAAGTGCCATCCCGCCTCCTTTTGGGATAATTCATTTTTTTTTTTTTTGCTTTTTGCTGAGGCAATTGGGGTTAAGTGACTTGCCCAGGGTCACACAGCTAGGAAGTGTCTGAGACCAGATTTGAACTCAGGTCCTCCTGACTTCAGGGCTGGTGCTCTAGCCACTGCGCCACCTAGCTGCCCCTGAGATAATTAATTTCTTGGATCACATCTTATTTGTTTCAAGCATATATAACATGTAGAAGATGACTTCTCTTGCCTCAGGCATTTTATTAACTACGTCCATAGACTGGTCACCTAATGTTAAGTCACAGTTTTTTTATCTGTAAAATGGATGTAGTGATACCTGGAGTATCTACTTCTCAGTGTTGTGGGGATTCTAAAATGATGTAATGCACATTAAATGCTTTCCATACTTTAAAGTTACACAAATGTCAGTTATCCAAATTAAGAAGGCCCTTTTATTCTCCCAGTAGACTCAAGTTCCTTGAAATTCTAGGCTGTACGATTTTTGCTTGTATCTCTAGTAGCTAGTATATTGTCTCACACATTGCTTTGTTGTTGTTGTTTGGGCCATTGATTTCATTGATCACCTGCAGGGAGAACTCCTAGTGAAGAAGCTCTCTTTTTCAGCAATTCTGTAATTTCCTCTATAAATTCGGTTTAGAAGATTAACTTGCTTCTGCTCACTCAGCTGGTGTAGTTCAGGAGCAGGATTTGAATCTGTTTTCCTGATACAAATTAAATCCAACATTCCAAATGCTACATCTAATGAGACTTAACTCCTCAGTTCCCATATCTATAATTCTTTAGTTTTCTTTATAACAACTCTGTAAGAAGAGTAATGCAAACTGAGTTATATCTATTTCAAAGATAAGGAAAATATAGATTCAAAGCTTCCAAAAACAGAAGATAATTCAATTCATTATTTTTAAGTGCATAATGTGATCAAAGTCCTATGTCAAGTAGGGAGACAAAAGAAATATGGCACTGATAAAGCCCTGAAGGAGCTTATAATTTAAAGAAGGAAGCTACAAGTATGTGACTAATTGTGGACTGAAGAGATTATGGCAGAAGTACAAAAGATGTGATTAAGCAGAATTTCATGGGAAATATGAGAAGCTGTGGCTTTGTCCTGGGTTAAAATGGAACAGCAAGGAAGACTTTTTCCAAAACGGTGTCATTTGAACTGCCTTGGAGGGAGGGGACCTACTAGAAGAAAAGCAGGAACATTATTTCAGGCATAGAGACCAAGATGAGAACATTTCTTGCCTGAAGTAGTCTGATAGTCTGGGTAGGGGGGAAATGTTTCTTAAAATGATTATGATGAATTCAAATTTTCTGAGAACTAATTTCCTTCTTTATAAAAGAAAAAAACCAGGTTCATCTTTCTCAGAAGTGGAAAGAGAATTTAAAAAGTCAAACAGCACTAGGGAGGAGAAGTATCAGGACTGGGAGGTGCAAATTTGAAAGTCTAATGATGGTCCCCAAAGAAGAGCATTTCTTTGGGGAGGAATTATAATGAGAAAGTTGTACAGGAAGAACTGTGAAAGATCATTGATCTTTCAGGCCATTAGAGAGAGGAGGAGATAGTAAAATTAGTGCATGAAAAGAAATTAGTAATTCATTTAAAGAGGTAGGAGAACTTGGCAAAATGGTCTTGGCCTTGGTTTCACTGTGTTATGGGCTCCCCATATTCCCATATCTGCAAATGTAGGAGATCTATAATTAAAAACAGTGTTTTTTTTCTCTCTGTAGGGGAACTTTGTGTGACTATTGGAGTGGACATATTCAAACCTGGCTGCCCACAGTTTTAATATAGATCATTCTACTAGCTGAGGACCTTTTAGGAATGAATCGGGGTTAGCTATAGCAGTAAAGATAGACCAACATACTCCCTCTCTTTTAACTAGGGACTAGTTAACATTTTCCTATTTTTCCTTTTCTTTTTCTCCCTTTTCCCTCCTTTTTGTTTTTGTCTCTCTATTTCTTCCTTTGACTTTGTCTCTTTCTCTGTTTTTCTATACATACACACACACACACACACACTCATATATATAATACACATATACATATGTATGACTGCTCTTTGCAAGGCACAAATGTATAGTTATAAATATCTATATAAAGATATCCATACATAGATATTCTGTGAGTCATTGTTTTGATGAGTTTTCAAGCTTTTAAGAAGGTTGAGTTTGCTGGGAATCCTGGCATTAAGTCCTATTGATGAATACGGTAAATGTTAGGAGAGGTAACAAGTCACATTAATCTTGTCTCCGCCTGTTGTCTCAAAAGTTGCCCATATTTGGCAGCTGCTCTGACTTATTGAAACTCAAAGAGCTCCATGAAAGATTAATTGGCAAAACAATGACCATTGGAGTAGTTCTATGGAAATCATCAGGAGACAGGTTGCAAATCCCAGCCAAGATAAAAGATCTTAAACTTTATTTCTCCATTAGCAGGCTTCAGGAGCACACTGCTTATGTAATATTAAAGACAGACTTTTATCATGCTTTGTGTCCTATCAACTATTGATCTTGAGGGGCTTGGTCTATTGATGAAGTTTAAATGCTCTTTGCTCCCTCTCATCAAAGTAATATAAGGATTCTAGCAAGAGAAGGATGGAAAGGTCTTCTTCCTCTTTTTCTTCTCCTTCATTTCAAACACATAGTATATTTGAACCCAATTTATTCTAAAGCTCTTCAGGACAATAAGAGAATATATTTATGGTGATTGTGAGGTCATTACATTGTCAGCAAAGTCTTTCCTCAACATTGATTGTGGTTTAACTAGGAAATACTTTAAAATCACATCCTATTGACACAAATGGCTAGAAATAGGCCATTTCTTTTATTCTTTGTTTTCATTTATTCAGCATTTCTTTCTTTCTTTTTTTCTTTCTTCTTTCCTTCTTTTCTTCATTTCATTTCTTTCTTTCCTTTTTTTCTTTCTCTTTCTTTCTCCTTCCCTTCCTTTCTTTTACTTTCTTTCCTCCTCCCTTCTTCCCTCCCTTCCTCCCTTCTTTCCTTTACTTATTTACCAACTTGCACACACACACACATATATACTTATATATCTACATATATAACACTGAAATGAATCTTCTTCTCTGAACTTGAAAGTAAATTTAAAAGTAAGATCTATCAATATGATGATGCTCATTTTACAGAAAAGGAAACCAAGAGTCAGAGATGGTAAATGACTTTCCCAAAGTTATTCAGCTTGTCAGAGGTGGAATTTGAACCCAGATTTTCAGAATGCAGATTTTCTGTTTTCCAAGTACTACACACTATTTACTATATGGTTTGTTCAAGTTACACATAGAGTACACACCAGAGCTGTTCACTTTTAAGCTTTCTCCTATTGTCTCCAAAATAATATTCTTTTTAAAACACAACCCTAACTCAGAGAGATCATGACATCCTGGGGAATTAGGGAAGTGACTAGGAGGAAGTAAAATCAATGGGAAACTGATAACACAAGCACCATTCCTTCCTAAAAAAATATAAAATCAAAAGACTATCTTTGGATTTTTGAAGGGCATTCCCTCAAAAGATCATATATTTATTGGTGGACTTTAAAAATGAACTTGGCTCTTTACACAAACTTTTTCAGACAACAGTGTATTGAATAGAGACTATGAGTAAGATAGTCTTTATTGAGGGTCTTGTGTTCTAATTTAAATTCAGTGTGGGGCACAGACTCAGAGCAGAAGCAGTGAGCCTTAGAGATACACACAATACTGGAGCTGTCTTGAGCACTCACATAACTAGGATTTTGTTTTCTAACTAAGGGGCAAGGACATTGCCTGCTATGGTACCATGATCACATTGAGTCAAGTACTTCTATTACCAAAAAATGACTGTACATTCATGCCTGATCATCTGAGATGAAGTTTCTTCATTCCCTCTATAATTTCCATAATAGTAGAAATTACCAAGGAGATGTCTGAGTTTGAAGGTTTCAGTGCAAATCTATACTCTTCTAGATAATACCTGTGTGGTCACTTGTACAAGTCTCTTTATTCAATCAATTAGCAAGGAAATATCAAGCACTATCTTGTTTCAGACACTGTTGCATATTGCAGCTATGAAGACAAAAACTAAATTGCTCTTGTCCTCAAAAAATTAAAATCTATTGAGGAAGATGGGTAGAGGAATGATTATACTCACAGATAGAAATGGATGGATAAATAGAAAGAAAGAAAAATGATTGATTTGTTAGATAAAAAGAAATTATAGATAGGATAGAAAGAGAGATTATTGGTGAGAAAGACGTAACAGAATAGAACTACACACACACACACACACACATATTAATTAGATGGAGATAAAGCAATGATAGAAAGAAATGACAGACAGACAGCTGGACAGACAGATGTGATTTCTTTAGAAGAATTTCCAATAAGGAAACTTTCTCTGCAATTTACAGCTCATGAGACAGAGAAACTGTGACTTGTCCAGAAAACAAAAATTTGTGTCAGAGACAAATATTAACCACAGATCTTCTCCATCTACATGTCACATTGTGTTTTCGTAAAATTTTTACAAAGGAAATACTGGTGATTTAGGAATGGATTTACTAGCAGGTAAGAGAAATGAAAAAAGTCTTGTGTTAAGAGAAGTGCTGCTTGAGCTGAGCTCTGGAAAAAGAAGTAATTCTAAGAAATGAAAGAAAAGAGGTAATGCATTCTAGGAGGCAGCTAGGTTTTTTTGTCAACACTAATTTTTTTTCCAAATACACATAAAAATAGCTTTCAAAATTCATATTTGTAAGATTTTGTATTCCAATTTTTTTACCCTCCTCCCTCATATCCCCCTTTCCCAAGACAACAAACAATCTGATATAGGTTAAAATGTACAATCTTTTAAAATGTATTTCCATATTTGTCAAGTTATAGAAGAAAGATCAGATCAAAAGGGATGAAACCATAGGAAAGAAAACAAACCAAAAAAATGAAAATATCATGCTTTTATCCACATTCAATCTCCATAGTTCTCTCTCTGGATGCTGATGGCATTTGCCATCCCAAGTCTATTGGAATTATCTTGGACCACCACATAGCTGAGAAGACCCAAGTCCATCACAGTTGATCATGACATAATCCTATAGTTGCTGTGTACAATGTTCTCTTACTTCTTACTTCACTTAGCATCAGTTCTTTCTAGGCTTTTCTGAAATCAGTCTGCTCATCATTTCTTGTAGAACAATAATATTTAATTGCCTTCATTTAGGAGGCAGTTAGTTTTGCATTGGGTAGAGTGCTGATCTTGGAGAGAAGAAGACTTTAGTTCAAATTCAGCCATGTGCCCTTCTAGCTGAGTGACCCAGAGCAAGCCATTTAATCTCTTTCATCCTTGGTCTTCTCATCTATACAATAGGCATAATAATAACATCTCCCATTCCTAGGGTTACTGTGAGGATAAAATTAGTAGATAAAATGTATATAATTATTTGCAAACATTTTAATGCTCTGTAAATGCTAGCTGTTTCTATATATGTACATATATATAGATACATATGTGTGTATATAACTTTATAGATCTTAAAGGAATATAGAAATATCAGCTAAACTTACTGTTAATATCCTTTTGATAGGTAAGTGGAGGATGGAATAGGGTAGCAAGGGACAAGTCAGGGAAATCAGTTGGAAAGCTATTAAAATAGTCAGGGGTTAAGGAAGTGAGGAGTAATGGGTAAATGTGCTGACTAAAGCAATAGGGAGAGATGAAAAAGATAAAGACATTCATACAGACAATTGAATAAGATAATCAATCTAAACCTTAAAACATTAAATAAAGGCCAGGGATGAGGAAGAGGAGGAAATGGAAAAAGAAGGAAAGGATGATTGTCATTGAAAATGAAAAAAAAAAGATAGCAACTAATCTTATGTTTTGAGTGAGGAATCACAAATGACTCCAACGTTGCATATTTCCATGAAGGGAACAGTTGTGGTACAATATCTCTATAGTTAAACATAGCTATTATTTGCTTGTCTTGCCTTCAGCCTAAATGTACAAAGTTCCTTGCAACAGTCATCATATGAAACAATAATAAATCAGTTCACCTTCTATGGATGTTCTCCAGTATGTCAATATCCATCCAAAGATATGGAAGTCCAAGCAGAAAAAATCTTCAAGATAGACTTATGATCGTTAGTAAGCTAGTGTGGTGATTATAATCAATCACCAGAGAGTACTTAGAGCATTTTCAACTGCCTTGGATGAGGTAAAGCTAGTATACTGCTCACATATCTATGTCAGGATTCTGTGAAATAAACTGAATACTCAGCTACAGCAAGAATATCAAGACATCTAAACTAACCTTGGACTGGTCTAAAAAGATTCAAAGGGTATGATTTTGCTGCATCTTCACGTCTCTCAGACTATTTGGCTGACAACATATTCCTTCATTTATAATGCAGAAGACATTTGCCTGGTTTAATTTCACATACATCTCACAAAATTAGCCTAAAAATGGTCTAAATTCAGCTTCTGTGAGAAGATGGGCTACTGCTTTTTAAACTGGGCTTGTGAAATAGAAATAGAAAATTTCATTGAAATGAATGCCATAATGGAATAAATAGCTAATGGTATCTTCCTGTCATCTTTAGGCAAAAGAAAGCTCAATGTTGGGGATTTCTGTTCATTGCACTCTAACACTACAACTCTAGTTATTAGCTTCTGTGAACTTGCAGTTGATTAGAATGTGTGATATCCTTTTGGATTTCCAAATATAGCTTTTTAAAAAAGTATCTTTGTCTAGAATTCCCTGAGAAGTTCCATTTTTAATTCTCATTTTACTCAAATGCTCCTCAGAGCACAAAGAGAATGCCGATATCTCATATTTTATTAATTTTTGTGACTTTCGAAAGTTGTACAACCCCTTTTCATGGACTATGTAATTTGACTTCCAAAGGAAAAGAACTAATCCATTAAAATTCAATTCATAGGAGCATAACCTAGTAAGTTTAGAATTGGAAGGGACTTTGGAGGTTATCCAAAGTATTCATTTTACACAGGAATAAGCAGCACTGGAAAAGGATCGACATGCCCAGGTATCAGCACTGTGGGAGGTGCTGGGTAGACAGACATAAAGTTAGGGTTATTTATTTCCTATTTGTTTTCTGCCAGGGTTAATGATGAATTTTTCCTATTAGTAACTCACTTTAGCTCAAACAATGAAATTACTCACTTCTGCTTGTAAGCATAAGTATATAAAGCAATATTTTTCAAATCAGAGGCAAGAGAAAAATAAAACTAAAACTAATGAAAGAAGAGAGAAGAGAGAGATTTAATTTGGTGACAATTCTGACTCTCCTGGTGATATTGGCTGGCATGATTATAATGAGGGGGCTCATCATGAAATATTTTAATTAAAATGGGACAGTTATTGCCAAAATTTTTCACTCAGCCCCAAAGAAAAATGTTTTTACTTATGCAAATAACAAAGTGAATCATATATATAATCAACATTGGTGAAAGACCTAATATTTCTTTCTGATGATGGGCCCCAAGTCTTTAGTATCTGTTTAAAAGTGTAGCAAAAGGTTCATGTCATGAACATTTTCCTATGGTAATTTTTATTTGTATTTTTCATTTTTGCATTCAAACTTATTTATAAAAATGGTTTGGAGTTTGAAAGTTTAGTGAGGATACAATAGTATCCCCAAAAAATCTCTGGAGATGTGCCATTTGAGTTGAACCTTAATCTAAGTAAGAAATCAATGGTTGAAGAAGGGATAGGAGGACATTTCATTGCTAATAAAAGAGGAGACTGGAAGGTGCAAAGTGTGTTTGGGATGTAAAGAATGATCCATTTCAGCTAAAGAAGTGAATTCATGGAAGGACATTGTAGAACAGAATCCTAAAAATGGGAACTGTGGGAGGAAAGATGATTATGGTGGTGTTGATTATATATATATGTATAATATCATATATGTTAAATATAAAGATATAAACATAATAAATACATTGTATATATATATATATATATATATATATACATATATATGTAAAACTTCATAGTTTGCAAAATACTTTATAAAAATTATTTCATTTTATATTCAGAATAGCCCTGGAAGTTAGGTACTATTATTATCATCTCTATTTTGCAGATGAAGAAAATAAAGCATTCACGAGGTAAAAGACTAATGCAGGGTAAAACACCTATTAAGTATCTAAGGCTGGATTTGAATTCAGATCTTTCTAACTCAGCCCCTTTAATCTTTATTCTTTAACCCTTTAAACACCATCTTTCCACTGTTCTGTCTATTTGGCTATTATGATGACCCTAAAAGTTACAGAAAAGATAATGAATTTTATTGTATAGCCAAAAAAGATTTGTGATCAAAAACCATTTGTAAGGGAGACAACGGGTGAAAAAAAAAAAGGTGTTGTATCTGCAGGCAAATGGACAGAATTTGAACCCCACCCGCAGCTTTATGGCTGATATTGACTAGAAAGATGATCTAGAATCCAAGAACATCTAGGTTCAAGCCCTCCCTTTGACACATACTGGTTGTGTTACCCTGACCATGGGAAATGAGTGAAAACTCATTTTCCTAAATTCTAACTCCAAATGAGGTTCCTATACTTAGCGATCTCAAAGGTTCTTTTCAGCTTGAAATTTGTGATCCCTCAACATAAATAGATATTTCCATAATTAAAATTACTGGGGAAGCAGTTTAAAGTGTGGAATGGAGGGAGAAGGGGTTGAAGGTGGGAAAGAGGGAGTTATTATCCAGACAAACAGCCATGGAACCCAGATCCCATTGGTAGTCATAGAAATGGATTAATCTTAATAGCAAGGGATAGATTTGAAGGACTGTTTATATGTACTTGAGCAGAATTGGGATTTATGGAGTATGAGATATGAGGGCCTGGGAAAAATTAGCATTAATTCTAAAATTAGGATTATTGGAGATAAAATGAATGGTACTGCCATAGAAAGATACTGAAAGGGGATAGGATTTTCTAATGGAAAGAGTCAGGCTTGGAGGCAAAGGTTTCAAATCCATTCTCTGCTGGCGACAGGCTGTCCTGTCTTAAGTCTCCCAATTATGAGTCTCATCTAAAAATTATGTGAAGATTTATGTGAATTGTTAGAGATTGGTTTAAGCCAAACCAGGAAAACAACACATGACTAATAAGGATGGCAAAGGCTTAATAGAAAGCTGAGATTGAATAAACTAGAAAGAGTCCCTTGAAGTTCCTTCTGTCTGCACTGGGACTAGTGTTGTTAGCTTTTAATAATAACATTATGTTAGCCCATAGTGTTGTTAGCTTTTAACTTCAATGAATAAAAAAGCATCGATTACAATATACTAAGAACAGCTAAGCATGTCTAGGGAGACCAAGTATCAAAGTATCATCCTTCAGTGGGACTTACTATCAAATAGGGAAAGACAATACAGACATTGGAGTATAAAAAGGGAAAGTGGGAACAAAGGAGTCACAGAAATGGTGAATTGAACCTGCTGGCAATCAGTTGTCATTCTTTTAGAGGGAAGAATTATACCATGCTACTGCTGATGCAATCACTGAGCAAGAAGGAGAAAGGGATGAGAGGGATTAAATTCAAAGGCAAACTGAATGGCTGCCAAGATTGGCAAGTATAATCTGCTCTGATGGAACAGGATCAAATATAGTGAGCCAATTGAGTTTGAATTTACTGAAGCATTCCTGACCAGAGTAGGAGTTCCCAAAATGAATGGATTAAATATCCAGGGTCTGGGAGCAATTTTTTTTTAAATTGTTCACTCTGAATGTGCTAATGAGAAAATCTGAAAGGTCTGATATTAGTGTTCTTCAAAATAGTTTTTATTTTCTATTCATTTATTTTGTTTCATGGTAAGAATGTGGATACACAGTTAAAAATCTTTGTTCAAATTCTGGTTCGAACTGTGACCTTGGATAGATCAAATATGTATCTTTCCTGGACCTCAAATTCTTTAGCTGTAAAATGAGAAAACTAAACTAAATGGTTTCTAAAGTAACTGCCCACTCAATGATCCTTGTACAATAATCACTCATTATGGGGTGCCATGAAAGGCACTGCAATCTGCATTGGTGGAGGGAATACCAAATGGATCCTTTAAAGTATGGCCACACAGCATATAAACCCTTGTTTCTTGGCCTGGTTTTGCCACCAAGTAGATTTAAGACCTTCGTCAATCCCTCTTCAAGTGTCCTTTGCTTCATAAAATAGTATGTTGAGCTAGGGGATTTCTGAGGTCTCTCCCATGTCTAAATCTATGGATTTTTCCCCCTAGATAAATGAGGCTTAATTTTCCAGTTTGAAATTTTAATCACTTTCAATGGAAATCTTTCTAACATGTGTCATCAATTTACCCAAATTATAAGTATTCTTTTTAATAATAATAGCTTTTTAGTTTTCAAAGTACATGCATAAATAATTTTCAACTTTTACCCTTGCAAAACCTTATATTCCAAAATGTTCTCCTTTCTTCTCCCACTCAGACAGCAAGCAATCTAATATAGGTTAAACTAGTGCAATTATTCTAAAAAAAGTATTTCTATATTTATTATACTGCATAAAAATCAGATCAAAAAGAAAAACAACTGAAAAAGAAAAAGACAAACAAGCAAACAACAACAAAAGAAAGGTGAAAATACTATATTATGATCCATATTCAGTGCTGATAATCCTCTTTCTGAATGCAGATGGCTCTCTCCATCACAAACCTATTGGGATTGGCCTGAATCACCTCATTGTTAAAAAGCATCATGTCCACCACAGTTGATCATCACAATTGTGTGGTGATCATCATATAATCTTCTTGTTCCTGTGTGTAATGTTCCCTTGGTTCTACTCATCTCAGCATCAGTCCATCTAAGTCTCTCCAGGTCTTTCTGAAATCAGCTTGTGATCATTTCTTATAAAACAATAATAATTTGTAACATTCATATACCATAATTTATTTAGCCATTCTCCAAATGATGGGCATCCGCTCAATTTCCACTTCCTTGCCACTACAAAAAAGGCTGCCACAAACATTCTTGCACATGTTGGTTCTTTTCTCTTTTTTATGATCTCTTTTATGAAACAGACTCAGTAGGGACACTGCTGGATCAAAGGGCATGTATAAATTGATAGTCTTTTGGGTATAGTTCCAAGTTGCTCTCCCCAATGGTTGGGTCAATTACCAATTACACCAAAACAATGTATTAATGTCGCAGTTTTCCCACATCCCCTCCAACATTTATTTTTATCTTTTCCTGTCATTTTAGTCAATCTGAGAGGTATGAGGTGGTAACTTAGAGTTGTTTCAATTTGCACTTCTCTAATCAATAATGATTTAGAACACTTTTTCATATGACTAGAAATGGCTTTAATTTCTTCATCTGACAATTGTCTATTCATATCCTTTGGCCATTTATCAATTGGAGGATGGCATATTATTATAAAGAAAAATATAAATTTTATAGGAGGGCAGCTCTAAAAAGACAGTGACTTGTCTTTGAGAATATAATCCCAATATATGGCATGAAGCCTGGAACATAGAAAGTGCTTAACAAACGTGTGTGGAATTGAATTGAATTGAAAAGAGAATATTAAAAAAAAAACTCCTCAGTGACTCATGGTTTTGGTTGTTGTCTTTCCCTTGGCTGTCCATTATCACTTTCCCATGTGCCAGTCTTTGTCCATGTGTCTCCTGTACCTCTGATAGCTCTAATCTACCATCAGCTACAGTCAAAGAAAAAAAAAATTAAACGTGGCTGGGGAAAACAGATAAGCAAGCCAGTGTAGTTCCTAACCTGGCTTTTGGAGACAGTTCTCAGCCTCTGAGTGGATGAGCTGAGGGTGGTTTCATGTGTCTCCCAAATAGACAATAGCAGCTTTTTTTTCTGGAGGTTCACAGGGACTTTTCCCTCATTGCTTTCACAGTGATGTTCTAGGTAACTGGAACTATCGTCATTGATTGTCACATGAGTGGGAAAGACACTTGAAAGATGTGTCATTGTACCTATAATAACTGAGACCATATTGAGTTAAAGCAAACAAAATAACTATGGGCTGAGCAATAAAGGGAATACGGAAATAAAAGCTTTAGAAATCTTGTGCGCTCTCAAGGGATTCATTGTTGCTACTATTTAGTCATTTTCCAATTCTTCATGACCCTATTTGGGTATTTTTTGGGCAAAGTAACTGGAGTGGTTTGCCATTTTTCTCTATCTTATTTAATAATTGAGGCAAACATGGGTAAATAACTTACCCAGTATAGCACAACTAGTAACCATCTGAGTTCAGATTTGAACTCAAATCTTTCTGACTCCAAGCCTCTATCAACTGCACTCCACAGCTACCCCAAAAATTCATAATGTATGAAAAAGGAAGTATAGTATAGTGTAAAGAATAGTAAATGTTGTGTCAGGAAAGCCTGAGTTCCATACTTGTATCATGAACTTATAGCCCTGTGACTCTGGGAAGGTCACTTCATTTAAATTCTCTCAGTCTCAGCTTCTTCATCTGCAAAATGGGGAGAAGATTATTTACTTTCCAAAGTTGCTATGATGATCAAATGAGATAATAAATATGAAGAGCTTTACAAAGTTTAAAGCTTTATATAAATGGCAGCTATCATTATTAATCTAATAGTGTATGTGTGTATGTGTGTAGGGGGAAAGTAATATACAAAAATTACCAACCCCAAATCAAACATAAGTGTGTGAGACAATGTACTATGAAAGGTCCATGAGGGACTTGAAAAGGGTTTACCCAATTAACCCAAGGTTAATTCTTGAACTCTTTCCCTGATTGCCATTGATACTGGTTAGAGGTAAGCAGTTCCCTTATATTCTAGAAAAAGCCAAAAATTAGTCTTTTGGTCTATATATGTTTGGATCCCTTACTCTCTTCTTAGGAGAAAGAATTAATGTTTAGACTTAGTACTTGAATTAATCATCCAAGAAATGATTGTAGGGAAACATAGAATAGCAGTGAGTGAAGGAAGGAATATGTCACCAAAGGTTTCATGGAGAAAGTGGTATTAACGTTTCAAAGCATGAATACATTTTCTAATATTAATATCCTTCACTTATTATTAAGAAGCCCATTTTAACTATCATCCATTGTAAATGAAGGATTGTTGGATACACTTGTGTATGGGAACCTCAAAGGCTAAAAATCTCCTTACAAATTCATAAGATAGGGAAATTTGCACTTATCTACATAGCATTAAAATCTTAATGTACTCAAAGAATGACAAAGTGACTGCATAATGATGAGAACCTCAAAATCAGGAAATTCTGGTCCTTGCCTGAAGTGTCCAGTTTCTGATTGTATTTGATAGTTAAATGTCAGACTCAGTGGAGTGGCATGTTATTTTTATAGAAGTTCAGCAGCATTTTAGATAATACATTCATATTTTTATGACAAGTTCAGGTGCAGCAACCTAGTCCTGAAAAAGGTGAAAAGCAGCTCTGTAGGAGATTCACCCAACCAGAATTAAACTCTTCAATTATATTTCTTTTATTCACACATAATTGACCTAAAAATACTAGCCAGTATGTGAGAATGAGGGTCAATATGACCTAGAAGCTTAACTGGACCCAAAATTTACTTTCAGGGCCAGTTCCTTGTGCTCAATAAATATTTACAGATTAACTGATTGGTTATCTTACCAGGCATCATAATGTACCTAGTAAAATGGATATAACTGTATCCCATATATATATATATATATATATATATATATATATATATATATATATA
>JAJPUD010000056.1:1068703-1172229 GCA_023553655.1 Myrmecobius fasciatus
ATATATATATATATATATATATATATATATATATATATATATATATATATATATATATCTCCTTAACTGATGCCTTTTAGGAAGGAAGTTTGTTGTAAGTCAACTCATTATTCCATTCCCCATCAAGCTCTGTCTAACTCCCTAATTTATAGATTCAGTGATATGAGTATTGGGAAAATGTTGTCAAGGGAACTTCTATGTCAAGATGGAAAACTTAGGAGTTTATTAATACCTCATTTTATAGAATGGTATCAGGGATGGTAGGAGGAACACAGGACTTGGAATAAAAGGATTTGGCTTCAATTCCTACATATTCCACTAACTTCTTTTGTGGCATTGGGTAATTCAATTTCTTTGTACCTCAGTGTCCTTTTCTGTAAAATGGGTTATGTGTGGAACAAGTGGCTCATGAGGACCCTTCCAAATGTTGATCCCTCTTGGCAGATATCACTTTGGGCAAGTCACCCACTCTGAGTCTCAATTTTCCTATCTGTAAAAGAAGGGGATTGGGGTAGAATGTCACTAAGGTCTCAACATATTAAAATCATTTATATAGCATTTTATGATAATATAATTCACAAAAAAGAACATGAGAAAATCTGTGATCATCGCTGCATGTGCAGCCTAGAAGCTACAGAATCAAAAGTCATAATTTGGGATGGATGGGATAATAGAGACTAGCAAGAATGGCCTAGTTCTGGGATTCTGAGTTTTTCTGCTAAGGAGAAAATTCTTTCCTGGAAAGGATAAGGGAAAATGTTAATCAGGATTGAAAGATCATGAGGAGAAAGACCAAAGGGAGGAGATATTGAGAAAGCATTTCATGAGTTCAAGCCTATGACAATCTTGGATAATGAATGAATTGGCACATGTGATCACTGAGACACTATCAAGTTGCTTAGGACTGGAAAATCAGCAGATTTGTCTTCAAACTATAGGGTGATGAGCTTGATATAATCCCTAGCAGGATTCTAGAAGAGATTTTTCAGCAGAAGCATTGATTAAAAGGAAATACTCATGACAAAGAGTCAGCATAGCTTAGAATCACAGTGACTTGGTTAAAAATTGAGAGCTATAAGAGACCTTCAAGAACAAATCATGCCATATTATATTCATTTCCATGATCAACAAGTTTTCTAGATTGGTTGAGAGGAGATTGTTATCAGTGGAATAGAAGAGAGTTGGTTTTGAAATCAAAGATAGACTTACAGATAGATGATAGATGCATAGATAAATGGATGATAAAAATAGATAACAATATATTATTAATTATAGATTATTTTGTATTACATATTTTCTATAACATTAAATATTATTTTGAATTATGGTTTATAAATTACTTATTATATGCCACTCACTGTAGTAAGTCTGGGATATTCAAAGAATAGAAGATGCTACTTATTTTTAAGGAGTTTATATTCTAAAAGCAAGTAGATGACATAGTAGAGAGCTGGACCTGGAATCAGGAAAACCTGACTTCCAATCTGTCTTCAGATCTTTCTAACTGAATGAACTTGAGGAAATCATTCAATCCTTTGTCTATCTGTATTTCCTTGTCTTTAAAGTGGGGCTGATAATTGTTTCTACATCCTAGGTTTGTTTTTAGGATAAAATGAGAATTTTTTTAAAAAGGTATTTGGAAATATTAAAGCATTACATAATGCCAATTATCAACATTATCATCATTAAATCCTTGAAGATAGCCTATAAAAGGAGAGATAGAAAAGGATGAGGGAACTTACCTATGCAGATGCCAAGCAACCTAAGGATAAAATGAAGGAATCTAGATTTCAGTCCATGATCTATCACTTAGATAACTAAGTCTATAACATTATACAAAACATTTTGCATTTTAGGCCTCAGTTTCCAAATCTGTAAAATGATAAGACTGAACTAGATGGCTGCCAAGATCCCTTTAAGATCTATATTTATTATCTTATTAAAATATATTTTACTTACATTTAAGTTATTGAACATATCTTCCCATGATATTCTTATAGACAAGCTGAAGACTTGTAAGCTTTCCAGTAGTATAATTTTGTAGGTTCAGAACTGGATGATTGTTTTTTTACCAGGTACAAGGAAAACCTTAGTGCTTTGGATTATAGAATTGCTATTGTATTGATTTCCCAAAAGCCCAGTTCCTCAGAGAATATTTAATAGTTTAGGAGAACACATTTTTATCCAGTTTTTTATTTAGATGTTCAAATATTAACATGAACAATTATTTGGTAATATATTTAATTAGACATGTATGTAGAGCAAGAATTAAAGAAATTCAGACAACTATATATAATTAGTATTTACAATTACTCATGGTTCCTTTATGATTTTCAATTAGTATTTTCACCTACACCTGGTACTCCAGTATTTATCCTAAATATTTTGATTCAAGACTAAATGTTTCTGGAGCTTTTTTCCCAACTTAGTACTGAAAACAATTTGAAGTCAGAAGTTCAGTCAGATAATGATTGCAGCTGTTAAAGTCTTCCTTTGCCAAGACTATTAGCGTTCAGGAGAGGATTGTCTATGTTTGACTTCCTAGAACTGGTGATCACTTAACAGGTAAATGTCTTATTCTCTGTGAGTCTACTGTGTGTTCCTTTTCTACATGATAAAGCAAAAATAGAACATAATTGTGTGGCAACATAAGCACAATGCTGTGTTAGTCCTTTCCTATTTTCTTATAATCATATAAATTCCTGGCCTATGAGTTTCTGAATCTTTTGAAGCTAAACTTTTGTCTTACTGTTCAGATTTAGACATCACAGGCTTCTCCCTTGGTTACCTTAGGAGCCACTTACTAGAATTTAGGTGAAATGTTCCTAGTTAGGATTTGCAGTTATGAGTTAAATTTGCTAAACACATTTTTTTTCTTTGCTGAGTCATTTGGGGTTAAGTGACTTGCCCGGGGCTGGTGCTCTACCCACTGCACCACCTAGCTTCTCCCACAATTTTTAAAACAGAATAAAATGGAATATAAAAATGTTTACATTTGCTTGCATTGTGTTGCCTTTCTCTGATTCTTTTTTTTTCTTGTAGATAGGATGTTTCTTGCATAACTTCTCAATCATTTCAACATTATTAACATGTAGTGGACTTCCTGCCATCTAGGGGAGGGGAGGGGACTGGGGGTAAAATATGTAATGGAAAGCTTTGTAAAGATCATTGTTGGGGAACTACCCATGCATATGTTATACAAATAAAAAGCTTTAATAAAAAAAAATGTTTACAATGACAACATAAAATGATATCTCCAAGAAGAACTATCATAAAGCAACAAATACTCTAGGATAAAATGCAGATACCTTGGTTTGGTATTGAAGACCTTCCATCCTATGACTCAAGCATTCTTTTCCAGACTTTTCCCATTATTCCACCTAAATCACTTGATAGACTTATGGTTGTTCTGTGAATTTAACATCCATTTTCTTCTTCTCTGCCTTTGCATATACTCTCCTCTCTCTTCTCTCCTTTTTCACATCTACCTACTTCTTGGTATCTTTGTAAGTTTCAGCTTAGTTGATCTCTCTAATAAGAAGCCATTCCTGCTCCTCCTAGCTATTAACAATCTTTCCCTTTTCTAGTTAACTGGATAAAAGATGTATCCCCCAATGGGATGTGAGCTCCCGGAGAGCAAGGACTGATTTTGTTATTATTGCTGCTGCTGTTTTGGTTGTGTTTTTAGTGTTCCCAGCATCTGGCTCAGGGCTCTGAGTAGAGTAACTGCATAATAAATGCTTGATGAATAAAAAGATTAATGGATTAACACTCTTAGGGGGTTGGCTATGTGATCATTTATTTTTGAGTCTTTCCCTTTTCTTGGCTTTCATGTTATTTCTACATCATGGCTTTCATTCTACCACTCTGTCATGTCCATAATTTAAGTATAGACTTCTTCCAATACTTTTGTATGCTCTTTTATTTTTCAATACTTCTTTCTTTGGTGACCTCATTTAATTCAACAGCTTCAATTATTCCCTCTATGCAGATGATTCCTAAATCTATACCTACAGAATCAAGATCTCTTCCCAGTAAACACTTGAATCTTCAACTGCCTTCTGATTTTCTCTGAGACATCAAAATCACTGTGTCCAAAAGCAAATGTCTTGCTTTCCCCTTATTTCCCACACCTTTTCTTAATTTCTCTTTTCATGAATGGCATTGCATCATCCACCTGATCCCCTGACTCACATCCCATCAAAAATGATCAAAATCTTGATTGATTTTAGACTCCTTTGTCCATATTTATCTGCTTTCAGCCCCCAACTCCATGCCTTTGAATCTTTCCATATAATATGCCTCCCAGATATTCTCTTCTTTTTATTTCCATTGTCCTTATCCTAGTTATACATCCTCATGGCCCCTAGCCTGGCCTATTGCTGTGGCTTCCTAATTTGTTTTTCTGAGATAGTGTTTTTTTTTCATTCTCCATTCTATTAATTTAATTGCCAAGTGATCAATGATCATAATACACAGTTATGATATTACACACACAAACACACATACACATACAAACACACGTGTGTGCCCCTGAAGAGAAACTTTAAATGGCTCCCCTTTGCCTAACCATATAAAAGTCAGACTCCTTTCTTAGCATTTGAAAGCCCCTGAAATCTATCTCAAAACTCTCCTTACAGACCTATACCATATTATTTGCAATTATGTGTTGTATGCTCAAGCAAATTGAATTACTCTCTATTCACTAAATTCATCCTATTTCTTCCTAATGTTTTGCCTTTGCTCACCCTTTCCTCTAGGCCTAAGATATGCTTGATTTGGTCCCTCTCCCATCTATGCCTGTTGAACCTTATCTATTTTTCTGGGTTCAGTTGTCTGTTACCTTCTATATAAAGTCTTCCTTAATATATAGTTAGTGTCTTTTTTGCTCTTCTGGACTCCAGTTGTTTTTATAGGTTTACTGTGTTTAAAAAAAAAAAAGAATGTTTCAGGAGAAAAAAATGAAAAATTATTTATGTTAATCACATCATTTAAAATTCATAATTTGCATCTGGAGAAGATGAGGGCTCAGCCAAGGTCATTCATTCATTTACAGATTAATTCATTAAGTATATATTTATTAAACATCAGAATTCAATATTAGATGATGGAGGAAATTGGAAAAAATAGATAAGATCCCTGCCAAGGGTATGTTGTAGTCAGTTCATATTGGCTGATGAGAGAAAGTGTTTTAATTTTTAGTAGAAGAATTTATACCTTGGAAATCAGAAAATGCTATAAATCAGGATTTTGTTTATTGGGTTTTTTTTAACTTAAAAAGCTTATTGAGAAATATGTTAATTTTACAAACAAAACCTAAGAATTTGTAATACACAAATATTTTCCCTAGACAAAATCTGCAATAGGTTTAATGAGAACAGTTTAATAAGAAGAAAGAATACATAAATGAGGGTAGGATGAAATTAAGGGGCAACTAGTTGGCACAAGTGTAGGCCCTGTAATGAGGAAGACCTGAGTTCAGACCTGGCCTCAGTAGTTAAGTGACCATGTGAAAATCATTTATCCACTGTTTCTGTTAGTTTTATCATCTATGAGATGGGGATAATCATAGCACCTACCTCTTAGGGTTATTGAATTAAATAATAGGGCAATAATTGGATTAAATATAGGCTTAAATAATAATTGTAAAGTACTTAGCACAGTCCCTGACATGTAACAAGTACTATATAAATTTAATTGTTATTGTTATTGCCATTATTACTCTTTAAGGCTGGATAAGCAGATTGAATCCTGATTTTAAAGTACCTTAAATGGAAATTTTTTTATTTTTCCTCTCACCAGCAGTAGGGAGACACTGAAGGTTTTTCTAAGGAGGAAATTACATGATCATAACTATAACTTAGGAGATTTTGAAAGAGAAATTCATTAAATGTATTATATAAAATTTTGTGGTGTATTAATAGTATACATAAATATATTATATAAAATATCACTTTTATTAATATTATATAAAAATATATATTATATAATTATATATAAACAATTGATAAGTTAAAGCACCAGTATAGTCTAGATATAATGAGATGCTAGATTAGGCTGCTGACTATATATACTGGCAAAAAAATATGGGGATGTACTCAAAAGTTACATCAAATCCCAAACCAGAAATACTTTGCAATTGCTTGGATTGGGAGGAGAAAGAAAGTTTGGGAGTCAGAAAAAAGGAAAAGTCCAAAATAATGCTAAAGTTTCAAGTCCTGCTAACTTGGAATATCATAGTTCTAAGACATAGAAAAGACTATAGTTTTCAGACACAGAAGTCCTTTAGTTCTCTGCAATCAAATGTTCATTTCTCATATTATATATTTTTTAAAGTAAGACAAAATGGACATTGACAACAAAAGTCTTTCAAAAATAATGGCTTCATGATTTCAGACCTGAAAATATTTGAATAAAATACTACCTTTATTTATCCTTTGCTTTTAAAAAAACTTTCTTATTTTTAATTAGATTTTTATCATATTTTAATCATTTATCTTCCTATGACTCAACAATTTCTTTGCCTATGAATTTTCTTATGACTTAGTTTTAAACCCTGCCTTTGCTTTTGTCCAGATGGTAGAGATGGTCATTTTTACTGTAGGCATTATTAATAAATGAAAGTGCCCAACTGAGGGCTCATATAGCTTTGAATAAAGCTGACTGGTAAATAGGTTTCTGTCTGGTTTCCTGCTGTCCATCAGCTTGAATCAGCCTCCTGAAAAGTAGCTTTTCTCTTACCATCCTGAAAACTCAAGAACAAACTTAACTAATAATGTGAGAAATGCGCATTGGATGGTGAAAGGTTGTTGGAATACTTTGAAGTGGAAGTACAGTTTAGTCATCTCATTTGCCAGATACTTTTAAGCTATGGAAGCTTGGATTTTGCTTCTCATTCTCTCTCTCTCTCAAATGGTTTAGTTATGCTCCATTCATTCCTTTGTTGCTTACAGATTTTCCTAGATGTAATGCTTTATTTTCCTTGAAAACCATGACTATGTCAATCAGTATCTTTCATGAGTCCATTACATAATTCAGCTAGTCTCTTCCAATTAAATCCAAGTGAAAGCTAAATACTCATGTGGCAACCTTTAGGACATATGGTTTGATGAAAGATTTTTAAAAAATAACTTGGTTTTTGATACCATGAAACAGAATATTTGAAATAAGACTTCTAGAAAATAGTAGATAATGAGTTAATGGTTAAATGAGGCAGGGTAAAATTATTTTAAGTAAAACCTCTGATCCATATGATATTTAACTTATATGACCTATACCCAAATGTTTGTCTTTCTGACTTTGCATATGTTCCAGATATTTTTCTTCCTCATCTTTGTCTCTTGGGATCTTTAGCTCCTTTCAAGACTCAGCTCAAGTATGATTTCCTGTGCAATGCTTTTCTTAATACCTTTAGTTTAAAATGGTCTTCTAGGAAATTTATATTTTATCACATGTATATATTTTGTATTTATCTCAGTATATGTAATATCCCCTCTTTATTCTCCCCCCCCTAAAATTTATGCTCTGTGAAGTGAAAGACTGGGTTTTATATTTATCAGGACAATCTAGGCAATAACCTTAACAATTTAGTGTTTGATAAACCCAAAGACTCCAGCTTTTGGGATAAGTACTCACTATTCGGCAAAAACTGCTGGGAAAATTGGAAACTAGTGTGGAAGAAATTAAGACTGGACCCACACCTAACACCGCACACCAAGATAAGATCTAAATGGGTTCATGATCTAGATATAAAGAGTTATATTATAAGCAAATTAGAGGAACATAGGATAGTTTACCTCTCAGAGCTGTGGAGATGGAATAAATTTATGTCCAAAGAAGATCTGAAACTCTTAATTGAACACCAGATAGATAATTTTGATTATATTAAGTTAAAAAGTTTCTGTACAAACAAAACTAATGCAGACAAGATTAGGAGGGAAGCATCAAACTGGGAAATCATCTTTACATTTAAGGGTTCTGATAAAGGTCTCATCTCTAAGATATATAGAGAATTGTCTCATATTTATAAGAATTCAAGCCATTCTCCAATTGATAAATGAACAAAGTATTTGAACAGACAATATTCAGATGATGAAATTAAAACTATTTATAATCATATGAAAAGATGCTCCAAATCAATATTGATCAGAGAAATGCAAATTAAGACAACTCTGAGGTACCACTACACACCTGTCAGATTGGCTAAAATATCAGGAAAAGATAACAATGAATGTTGGAGGGGATGTGGAAAGACTGGGACACTGATGCATTGTTGGTGGAGCTGTGAACGGATCCAACCATTCTGGAGAGCAATTTGGAGCTATGCTCAAAAAGTTATCAAACTGTGCATACCCTTTGACCCAGCAGTGTTTCTATTGGGCTTATATCCCAAAGAAATCATAAAAGAAGGAAAGGGCCCCACATGTGCAAGAATGTTTGTGGCAGCTCTTTTTGTAGTGGCTAGAAACTGGAAAAGGAATGGATGCCCATCAATTGGAGAGTGGCTGAATAAATTATGGTATATGAATGTTATGGAATATTATTGCTCTGTGAGAAACGACCATTTCAGGACGATTTCAGAGAGGCCTGGAGATACTTGCATGAACTGATGCTGAGTGAAATGAGCAGAACCAGGAGATTATTATACACGGCAACAACAATACTATATGAGGCTCAGTTCTAAGGGACATGACTCTCTTCAACAATGAAATGCTTCAAACCAATTCCAATTGTTCAGTGAAGAGAGCCATATACACCCAGAGAGAGGGCTGTGAAATGTGGACCACAACATAACATTTTCATGTTCTCTATTGAGGTTTGCTTGCATTGTATTTCCTTTATTGGATTATTCTTTCTTGTAGATATGATTTCTCCTGCATAAAAATGATGCAATAACTATACATATATTCGATTTCTTAAGTATTATAACATAATTATCATATAGTGGATATCCTGCCATCTAGGGGAAGGGTGGGGAGTAGGGGGGGAAAATTTGTTACAGAAAGCTTTGTAAGGGTTAATGTTTAGGAATTACCCATACATATGTTTTGCAAATAAAAAAGTATTAATAAATAAAAAAAACTAATGAGAAGAAAGTTATTTAATGTGAGGACATTGTCATAGGCAATTCTCTAAAACAATTTCATAGTTATAGAAGTTATTGAATTACATTGGTAAAAGGAATTTCCATCCCAAGAGTTTCCCAGATATTTCAAATTACTGCTCTGTACCCAAAATTAAAGTGAAAATGTTGCTATAATTATTTTACTTCATATAATAGATATGATTTGTATAAAACATTGCTTGAAAATATAATAGCATTGCAGGGCTGGTTCAATATTAGGAAAACTATTAGCATAATCAATTATATTAATAACCAAATTAATAAAAATCATATGATTATCTCCATAGATGCAGAAAAAGCCTTTGATAAAATCCAACACCCATTCCTATTAAAAACACTGGAGAGTATAGGAATAAATGGGCTTTTCCTTAAAATGATAAGTAGTATCTACTTAAAACCTTCAGCAAGCATCATATGTAATGGAGTCAAACTAGAACCATTCCCAATAAGATCAGGAGTGAAACAAGGCTGCCCACTGTCACCATTACTATTTAATATTGTATTAGAAATGTTAGCTTTAGCAATAAGAGAAGAAAAAGAGATAAAAGGAATCAGAGTAGGTAGTGAAGAAACCAAATTATCACTCTTTGCAGATGACATGATGGTATACTTAGAGAATCCTAGAGACTCAACTAAAAAACTACTAGAAACAATTCACACCTTTAGCAAAGTGGCAGGATACAAAATAAATCCACATAAATCATCAGCATTTTTATATATTACCAATAAAGTTCAGCAGCAAGAGATACAAAAAGAAATTCCATTCAAAATAACTGTTGATAGTATAAAATATTTGGGAATTTATCTGCCAAGGGATAGTCAGGAACTATATGAACTAAATTACAAAACACTTTCCACACAAATCAAATCAGACCTAGTCAATTGGAAAAACTTAAAATGCTCATGGGTAGGACGAGCGAATATAATAAAAATGACAATACTACCCAAACTAATTTACTTATTTAGTGCCATACCAATCAAACTCCCAAGAAATTATCTTACAGATCTAGAAAAAATAGTAGCAAAGTTCATTTGGAAAAACAAAAGGTCAAGAATTTCAAGGGGATTAATGAAAAAAAAGGCTGACGATGGTGGACTTGCTGTACCAGATCTAAAACTATATTATAAAGCAGCGGTCATCAAAACCATTTGGTACTGGCTAAGAAATAGAGTAGTCGATCAGTGGAATAGGATAGAATCACAAGACAAACTAGGCAATAACTATAGCAATTTGGTTTTTGATAAACCCAAAGACCCCAGCTTTTGGGATAAGTATTCACTATTTGACAAAAACTGCTGGGAAAACTGGAAACTAGTGTGGAAGAAATTAGGGCTTGACCCACATCTAACACCACATACCAAGATAAGATCTAAATGGGTTCATGATCTGGATATAAAGAGTGATACTATAAGTAAATTAGAGGAATGTAATATAGTTTACCTCTCAGACCTATGGAGATGGAATAAATTTATGTCCAAAGAAGAACTGGAACTCTTAATTGAAAACCAGATAGATAACTTCGACTATATTAAGTTAAAAAGTTTTTGTACAAACAAAATCAATGCAGACAAGATTAGGAGGGAAGCAATACATTGGGAAATCATCTTTACATTTAAGGGTTCTGATAAAGGTCTCATCTCTAAAATATATAGAGAATTGTCTCATATTTATAAAAATTCAAGCCATTCTCCAATCAATAAATGGTCAAAGGATATGAACAGACAATTTTCAGAGGATGAAATTAAAACTATTTATAGTCATATGAAAAGGTGCTCCAAATCACTATTGATCAGAGAAATGCAAATCAAGACAACCCTGAGATACCACTTCACACCTGTCAGATTGGCTAAAATGACAGGAAAAGTTAATGATGAATGTTGGAGGGGTTGTGGGAGGGCTGGGACATTGATGCATTGTTGGTGGAGCTGTGAACGGATACAGCCATTCTGGAGAACAATTTGGAGCTATGCTCAAAAAGTTATCAAACTGTGCATACCCTTTGACCCAGCAGCATTTCTATTGGGCTTATATCCCAACGAAATCATAAAGGAAGGAAAAGGCCCCACATGTGCAAGAATGTTTGTGGCAGCCCTTTTTGTAGTGGCTAGAAACTGGAAATTGAATAGATGCCCTTCAATTGGAGAATGGCTGAATAAATTATGGTATATGAATATTATGGAATATTATTGTTCTGTAATAAATGACCAGCAAGATGATTTCAGAGAGGCCTGGAGAGACTTACATGAACTGATGCTGAGTGAAATGAGCAGAACCAGGAGATCATTATACACGGCAACAACAGTACTATATGACGATCAATTCTGATGGACATGGCTCTCTTCAACAATGAAATGTTTCAAACCACCTCCAATTGTTCACTGAAGAAAGCCATATACACCCAGAGAGAGGGATGCGAAATGTGGACCACAACATAACATTCTCATACTCCTTGATTGATGTTTGCTTACATTGTGTTTCCTTTATCTGATATATCGTTTGTGTAGATAAGATTTTTCTTGCACACCAATGATAAGTTTGGAAATATGTATACATATATTCAACCATGAAATGTTTAGTGACTGAGGCCAGAGTTAAACTCAGGTCTTCCTGACTTCAGGGTTAGTGCTCTATCCACTACACCAAATAGCTGCCCCTGTTCTCTTTCTTCTTTAAAAAGACATCACTCTTAATTTCTTCTAGCAAAAGCTGGAATTAGCTTTCTGTTCTGGCCTCTTTGTACTGATTATTTATTTTATTTTATTAAAGCTTTTTATTTGTATAACATATGTATGGGTAGTTCCTCAGCATTGATCTTTACAAAATTTCCATTACAAATTTTACCCCCAGTCCCCTCCCCTCCCCTAGATAGCAGGAAGTCCACTACATGTTAATAATGTTGAAATACTTGACAAGTTGTGCAAGAAAAATCCTATCTACAAGGAAAAAAAAAGAAAATCAGAGAAAGGAAACATTAATTCCCTTGAAATCCTTGACCTTTTGTTCTTCCAAATGAACTTTGCTACTATTTTTTCTAGATCTGTAAAATAATTTCTTGGGAGTTTGATTGGTATGGCATTAAATAAGTAGATTAGTTTGGGTAGTATTGTCATTTTTATTATATTCACTAGGCCTACCCATGAGCACTTAATGTTTTTCCAATTGATTAGGTCAGATTTTATTTGTGTGGAAAGTGTTTTGTAGTTTAGTTCGTATAGTTTCTGACTTTGCCTTGGCAGATAGATTCGCAAATATTTTATCCTATCATCCATTATTTGGAATGGATTTTCTTTTTGTATCTCTTGCTGCTGAACTTTGTTGGTAATATATAAAAATGCTGATAATTTATGTGGATTAATTTTGAATCCTGCAACTTTGCTAAAGTTGTGAATTGTTTCTAGTAGTTTTTTAGTTGAGTCTCTAGGGTTCTCTAAGTATACCATCATGTCATCTGCAAAGAGTGATAATTTGGTTTCTTCCTTACCTACTCTAATTCCTTTTATCTCTTTTTCTTCTCTTATTGCCAAAGCTAACACTTCCAATACAATATTAAATATTAGCAATGAGATTACAGAAAGTCATCCCCAGGGTAGTACACTATGACCAAGTAGGATTTATACCAGGAATTCAGGGCTGGTTCAATATTAGGAAAACTATCATCACAATTAAATATATTAATAACCAAACTAACAAAAACCATATGAATCTCAATAGATGCAGAAAAAGCATTCAATAAAATCCAACACCCATTCCTATTAAAAACACTAGAGAGTATAGGAATAAATGGGCTTTTCCTTAAAACGATCAGCAGCATCTACTTAAAACCATCAGCAAGCATCATATTTATTTTCTTTAAAATATATATTTTATGGTGCAGCTAGGTGATGCAGTGGATAGAGCACCAGCCCTGAAGTCAGGAAGACCTGAGTTCAAATCTTGTCTCAGACACAACATTTCCTGGCTATGTGACCCTGGGCAAGTCACTTTACCCCAATTGCTTCATAAAAAAAGTTTTTATATGTTTCATTAAATATTTTCCAATTACATATAAACATTTTTATATTCATTTTTAAAAATTCAAAGATCCAAATTCTGTCCCTTTTTCTCTTCTCTTCTGAGGCAAAAGAAAATACAGACAAAAAAACTTCAAGAAAAATAAGGTATACATATCTAATTGTTAAAAGTTTATTTCATTGAATTTATACATGTTATATAGCTATCAGAATGTTTTTATACAGTAGAGTCTGTCAAAATTGACCTAGTTTTGCACAAAATGGTAAACTAAAATGGGGTGTCATATATATAAAGTGGTTGGAAGAAAAGGTAGAGTAGAATAAAGCAAAATAGCAAGGAAGCTAGAATTCAGTATTGTATAAAGTTAAGCCTTTTTGTAGAATCATATTTTGTTTGATTTGTCAAATATAACACCGAAGTTGAGATTTTGAATCCCCAATTGAGAGATTTTTGTTCCCTCTGTGAAATGGACTATTATTCTGCCTTTCTCTTGGAGGAAGATCCCCTGTAAAGTACCTCATTCATTTATCCTGCCCTTGGCTTTCACCTAGAGCTTCTCCAATAAAAGCAGCATTAGACCTCATTAAGCTTTCCTGAATCAAGGTCTCATTTGCAGTGTCAGTTTCATCATATTTGATCTTTCATGTGAATTCAATTCAATCCTTGATCTGTCACTTTATCTAAGTTCAACCCACAATTCATCAAACTTTGCTGAGTGAGAAACTTCAAGGCTGGAGGATAGAGCGCAGTGTTTGCACAACCCTGTCAGATTCAATGAATTGTCTCTCAGAATTCCATTTAAAGAGTTGATGCTGATCAAATAGACACAGGTCCTAGACCAGAAGAGATAACCAAGCTTCATGATTCTCAGTAAGCTTTGTGAAGGAGCTGTTCTGAGTTTCCAAAAGGCTTCTAATGAGATTGTTCTCCATATTTTCTATAGCCAGGAATCTCCAGGGTTTGTATGAAGAAGAACTGCTTTGCTTTTTTTTTCCACTAGAAATTAGAACAGAGTTGTTACTCCAGTGGTCATTTGTACTTTTTTTCCTAGTGTGCCAAAATTTATACAATTTCAACATAAAGCAATGTACTCTTTGGGAAAGCATTATTCATTTCCTCTCCTGATCAATTGAATTTTAAAAGTCACTTTTTAAAAATTAGTATTACACTATACTAAGATACAAAGGCATCATATGTCCTGCTAGAACCAAGGACCTAACAGCACAAGGTTTTGGATTTGGTCTCAAAGACCTGGGTTTGAATCCTGGCTCTGCCATCTAATCCACGAGAGAGTTTGAGCAGCATATTGTACTACATTGGGCCTCGGTTCTACTATAAAATGAAGGGACATGATTAAGTCACTGCCAAGTCCCTTTTGACTCTTAATGTGCGAGTCCAGAAGGGCAAACTGCCAGTTATGGCTTTGACTTTGAAATTGAAGAGAGGGAGCTGGAAGTAAGTCCGGCTAGTGAGATCCCAAAGTGGAGTTGAACAATTCTGGAGGTTTTACAGGGCTTCCAACTAGCCCCCAAGAAGCAGTTTCATGAAAAGGAGTACTTGGAGTCAGTATCATACTCAGTAATCCTTCAGAGGGAAAGCTCTGAGAGTCATTTGGAGAACATGCTTTAATAAGAAGCCTTAGTTTCTAGGTAGTCCTGTCTGATGAATAGGCCAGGCCTTACCCCTAATATCCTTGGAAGATGGACCAATAACATCCCATTGGAACTAATTTAATGAAGGGCCCAGAGGTTATTGAATACAGCTATGAAGTAGTTGAGGCTCACAACTATGAAGTGAGTTGAAACTGAATTCAGGCCTTCCAGACTATATACCCAATATTCAATGTTTTTTTAAATTTTTTATTAAAGTTTTTTTATTTACAAAACATATGCATGGGTAATTTTTCAACATTGACCCTTGCAAAACTTTCTGTTCCAAATTTTTCCCTCCTTTCCCACTCCCCTCCCCTAGATAGCAAGTAGTCCAATACATGTTACCTATGTTAAAATATATGACAAATCCAATATATGTATACATATTTATACAGTTATCTTGTTGTACAATAAAAATTGGATCTACAAAAAAAAACTTAGAAGGAAAACAAAATGCAAGCAAACACCAACAGAAAGCGTGAAAAGGCTATGTTGTGGTCCACACTCAGATCCCACAGGCCTCTCCCTGGGTATAGATGGCTTTCTTCATCACTGAACAATTATAACTGGTTTGAAACATCTCATTGTTGAAGAAAGCCATGTCCATCAGAATTAATCATCACACAATCTTGTTGTTGCCATGTCAGTACTCGATGTTAATGTCAATGAACTATTTACCTTATCTAACTACAAACAGAAACCAAAAATCCTTGGATTTCAATTCAGATTCTCTGTTTCCAAATCCAGTAAGCCTTCAAATCCAGATACCAGACCTCAGACATTTGAACTACATACAGGTTCTCTTTTTCTCTTGTGATACTACTTGGCTCCTCCATAACAAATCTAGGCTGCCTAAAAATGTTCCTGCATCAGTGCAAATGCATGATTTTTTGTGACCTTGAAAACATCACCTTCTCTTTCTTCTGAAGGCAAGTTGGCTCTAAAGTGCCCTTTATCTAAGCATATGTGAACCTATATGAAGTGTTTCCATGATACTTTGTACTGTAATGACCATTCTTATGAATAGTGCATCCATCAAGTGCATCCAAGGATTTTAACCCCAGGGCTAGCAAATTATGTTCCACTAGTTTTCTGTATCCTGAATTGGAAAAAAAAAAAGATAGATATCTCCTGGGTACTGTTTGGGAAAGAGATCAAGGCTTTGTCTAGACACATTAGGAAAATCTTCCCTGATGGAATTGAGTTAAATTGAATTGTCAACTTGAATTCAGTTGGACAAACATTTACTCTGGAAACAATTGGAAAGTGCCGATTGTGTGTTTGTGTTGTGTGCTTCAAAAAGAATTAATCTAAAGAAAAACTGACTTGGTTGTGTGGACCCACCTGATCCCCTTGCTGACCTTTCAGATGTTTGTAGGCCTGTCTAGAACTTCAAAGGTAGAAATGTTGAAGTGATAGAGAGGAAGACAGCTTTCAGTTGATGGATTTTATTAATCTGAACTAACAGACCAGGCTTTGTATTTGCCAGAATATAGCAAATACTCCTTCCTCCTACCACCTCCCAATTAGAAACACCTAGGTTTTATGCTATATTTGGCCAACACAAAAACATTTCTCTTATAAGCATGTGGCAACTATTGGGTTCTAAATTGGAGATATGATCTAACATATCCAGATAGGAGCAGCTGAATAGTTAATGGGTCAGAAGGCAAGATTGTTTGTTTTTTCTCCCCTGTGACTGGAGCTAATTGGAAAGCAAATGAACTTAGATGACAATGAAAGTGAAACAAAGATCTGGCCATACACCCAGCCTTCTTTTTTGCCTTCATTAAATAAATCATAGGATTTGCTAGAATAAAGCTAGAAAGAGCCTTAGAGACGATCTAATCTATCCTCTTTTGCAGAGAAGGAAAGTGAGAGATAGAAAAAGTATGAAATTTTTCCCAAGTAGGACGTGACAGAGGTGGAGTTTGATCTGTGGTCCCCAGGGCTCCTTTTCTATTCTATATCAATAACGAACCAAAAAATTTCTTTTATGTGTGTGTTCTATATATTCTGACCAGTTGAAAACCTGGCTGTTTTCCTATACCACAAGTTGGCACTTCTGGCTTCTTTCCTTCTGTTTATCTCCACTTTTGTTTGTTTCCCATTTGGATCTTTTAGCTACATCTGTTTTTGCTGTTTAAATTTTAAAAGTCTGTATGCATGTACCACCTAAAGCTGTTTCAGGGAAAATGATTATATAAATATAGGGTTTGTGTTCTGTCCCAGAATATATTTATAAAGGCAGAGTGCAGGGAGGTGCTATGAGAAATGAGCTGACACTGCCAGAAACTGTCATTTTCTGGACCTATAAGGAACATTTCCTGGGCTGGGTTCACATTACAAATTTGATGAGAATCTTTGTGTGATCCATAGTATGATTTTATACCTGCCCTTCCTTTCCTTCCTCTTTTTTATCTACCTTTATTTATCTCTACCTTACGAAACACATGGAGGGAATGTAAGGATCCCAATGATCTTAAGGTACCCTTCCATGAATAAATCATCTTCCTTGGGGTAAAAAAAAGCATTGAACATTTGGGCTGTTGTGTTAACACTGTGGGGAACTCAATTTCTTGTTGCTATTCAGGAGGCCCCAGAGAACTGAAGAGATCTAAGCTGTCATTATATGGATTCCCAGATCATCCTCCAACATCAGCTATGCCAGTGACTAAAGTAACTGACTCTAAACTAGGATACTAAAACCAAGACAACTGGTTGTCCATTAGAATGAAAAAAAGAAGTCTGATCTGATATTCAGAATGAGATATGTGTGGCCCATTGGGTCAAAACAGTTCATATTTCCAAAGTCATCTCAAAGACTTGCTTTCTCAGAGCTAGAAGGGAACCCAGAGGAGAACTGAATATATTCATGTTCATGTTCATGTTCATATTAATGTTCATGTTCATGTTCATATATAACCAACATTGAACTTCTAACATTCCTGGCATGATATCACCCAACTTTGCCTGAAGATCTCTAAAGAAGGGAATCCTATTCTTTTTCAAGGCAGTTGATCCAATGCTTAAATTTATATATGTGTGTGTGTGTGTGTGTGTGTGTGTGTGTGTGTGTGTGTGTGTATCACCTTTCCTACTCAAGCAGCCTTTTTTGAAGTATTACACTGTCTCTCCAGGATCAAGTAGAAAGAATAGAATATTATTTCCATAGCTGTATGCTTTCACATCTTTGAAGGTTGTTGTTATGCCCCATTCTTAAATCTTCATCATAAAAATCTAGCTTGTTTATTATCTATCTATTATTCTATAATCTCTCTAATTCCCTTCCTATAGCTGTATGTTTCCAGCTACCTGACTCTTGGTCACTCTGTAACTTAGGAGATAAAGATAAAAAAAACAGGAATAAGTATTTGAGCACAAATCCCATTTCTGAAATTTACAAGCTGTGAGCAAAACAAATGAACAAACAAAAAACAAAAACAAGCTCTGAGATTCAATTTCCTCATCTATAACATGACAGGCTTGGTTGGTTAGGGATTTTGTGCTCATTTCCATCTCTAAATCTAGGAAAAAGCATGAAGCAGATATAAGTTAAACAACTTGCCTGAGGATCACACAAGATGAAAGTGGCAGGAGCTAAATCTCAATGCCAGACTTTCTTCCTCGATTCAAACTGACACTCTAGTCATGATCCCATGCTGCTGCTTTACTAGTCAGAGTTGTTTAAAATAAGGCTTGAGATAGAGCAGTCTTTACCTCCCCTATTATAATGGCAACTTAAATACAACAATGGCAAATGTAGTTTTCAGTATCATTTGTTAGTGAGGTGGCAAAGCAGACCAAGTTTTGGAAAAAGAATAACCTAAGTTACACTCTAGCCCTAATTGCTGATTTGATCTAATAATCTGGGCAAGTCACTTACTCTTTCTCGACCTCAGTTTCTTTATCTGAAAAATGAGGAAACTAACTTTCCTTTATTGTGAAGATAAAAATGAGATAATGTTTATAAAGCATATTGCAAACTTTAAAGTGATATGTAAATGAAAGACATTTTATTTTTATCATGTTTAATTATTATATCTTTTTATGAAACTTTATGATACAGAACTGGAGGGGATCTTGAAGAGCATCAACTCTAACATTCTCATTTTCCAGATGAGGAAAATTAAAGCACAGAGAGATTGAGGCTTGGTTAAGAAAAGGCTATTTATACAGCTAGGAAAAATCTGAGGAAAGATTCAAACACAAGAATCTGATTTCAACTCCAATGACCCATCCAATGCAATGCTGTCTCCTATTCCAATGAATAAGTAGTCAATTGGTCACCAAACTTTTAACATATACTTAATGTGTGCTAGGCACTGCACCAAATGTGTGATAAACCAAAACAAAAATCAAGACAAGTCGACAAGTACTTATTAAGTACTGGCTGTATGCCAGGCAGTTTTCCAAATTCTAGAGATAAAAAGAAAGGAAACCCCAAACAAATATGAACCTCCCTCAAGGAATAGAATTCTATGAATCTTATCCAGTATCTTTTCAGGATGAGGTGAATTCCAATGCCCAGCATTAGGTTTTATTCATTTCCAAAAGAGGCAAGACATTAAATGTATTTGGAACTTACTCTCCCACTTTGCAAACATATTCACACTCGAATTGCAGAAATGTTAAAGCATTGCTTTTAAAAGCATGCTTGCTATTAATATAGTTGTTGTATTTATTTATCTCACACTTCTGTAAGCAAATACTTAACATAAGAAAGAATAGCCAGTAAATCATGATAATTGCCTACTTCTTGAATTTTAAAATGTTACTCATTTGTTTTTGAAAGTGGTTATTTAATAGCAGTTGCAATTAGGTTAAGAACCATCATACCATAATAATGTTCCAGGATTTTTCAAAAAGAAAATATATTATTTGTTGTTATTTTCTTTCCTAAAGAAAAGGTCATTTAAAAATAAAACATTAGATCCTAATGAGATGTATATTTTGAACAGAAACTCAGATGCCATGTATGATTAGTATGCAAACTGAAAGAGGTGAGATGAAATAGTTCTATCCTTGGATGCATTTCTATCCTCAAGGATGTGTATACCTCTTTTAGTGATGATCATAAATATATATCCAGAATTGTTTATCCTCTGGGTAGTTTGTTTATCTTTCATCACTCTACCAACCCACATCCACCTTCCTTGGTTGGGGTCCTGACACAAGGTGGGCATAAGAAGGATATAAGAAGTCACCAACAGGAATGGGTGGAAAAGCAGAGTGGAATATGACAACAGAAATCCTTAGGACTGGAAAGGAAATGGCTAGTTCATGAGGAGAGAGCAAGAGATATTGGTATCCATGTGATGAAAGAATGAATAACATACACTAAATGGAAATAAATATTTCCTATGTCCTGAGCTCTGTGATGAGTACTGAGCATAGAAATAGAAAATCAACATAATCCTAATCTTGAAGGAGTTCCTAATGTAATGGGAGAAACATAAAGAAGGGTTCATCTTCAGATCAGAAGGAAAGGGTCACACAAAATGAGAAAATCAGACATGCTCAAGACATTGGTGGAAAAACATTCTTTTCTGCAGATAATTCTTGCAAAATTGTTAACTGCTGAGGAACTGAAGATATAGCATTCATTGGTAGAGTAAATAGATAAATGAGGTCTCCATTGAGATTGTTCTCTCAAACTGTGGCAGAGAATGTAGCCCTAAAGTAATTTATGCTCTGAAATAATTTGTTTCTGGAACTCTTGGGCTCACCTGATCATCAGTGGAAGTTGGTTAATAGCTAGTTTGCAGATAATAGAAATCACAATCCATTTCTGTATAAAGATTACTATTCTAGAGGATGGTTCCATTCTGACTGCTTGGCTGATTGACTGTGCTCTTGGCTAATGGAGTGCTCCCTCCACCAGGGCTCCTGAGAGAAAGGTACCCTCAAGACAGTCCATGGTAAATGAGCTCAGCCTGGCATCTTTCATGCAAACTCTTGGCCCAGAACTTCTAAGGTACCATTGAATAAATTGTTTTGAGCACTTAGGATGAAGGAATAGCCTGAAGAAGTTCATGGATCTTCTCCCAATTTCTTAATTGATTCCCTTGGAGAAGTTAAGCCAAGAGAAGCCTCTTGCCTATGCCATTTGGGACAGTGAAGTCCCATGCAAATTGAACAAATTGGACAAGATAAGAGGCCTTTCTTTTAAGTGATATGCTAATTTTAGATCAGGAGTGAGAATTTTATTAATTGGAAGCATTGGCAGAAGGCTACTTGAATGAAATAGGTAGCACTTGTTGGAACATAGATGATTCTATATATGCAATTGGAAGAAAAAGTCATCCAATCTATTTCATAAATGAAGAAACTGAAACCCAGAAGGAGGAAGTCATGAGCCATCAATGGAGTTAGTGGCAGGTCTGGTATTTGAATCAAGGTCCTAAAAATCCAGTACTCTTCCCCTCTGTATGTTTGTGCCTTCTACCCACATGACTTTGGTACAGTGAAGCATCTTCAGAGTTCTGAAGTTCTAATGTCCTTTCCCTACCTTCTCAATCTCCATTTTTTTGGCACAAGCTGCTTCCCACATCCAAGAACTCTCTGGTCAACTCTGCTCCTGGAATCCCAGTATCTTTATAAGGTGTAGCGCATAGACTGGGTCCCCCATGAGATTTTTCCTTTTTCTCACAACTGTTAGTGTTTTCTCCTATTTCAAATTGCCATATTAACTTCTCAGTCTTTATGTTGTACCTTCTCCTTTCTCTTTTTTTAAATTTATTAATACTTTTTATTTACAAAACACATGCATGGGCAATTCCTAAACATTAACCCTTACAAAGCTTTCTGCCACAAATTTTCCCCCCTACTCCCCACCCCTCTCCTAGATGGCAGGATATCCACTACATGACAATTATGTTAGAATACTTAAGAAATCGAATATATGTATAGTTATTGCCACACATCATTTTTTGTGCAGGAGAAATTGTATCTACAAGAAAGAATAATCCGACAAAGGATATACAGTGCAAGCAAACCTCAATAGAGAACATGAAAATGTTATGTTGTGGTCCACATTTCACATCCCTCTCTCTGGGCATATATGGCTTTCTTCACTGAACAATTGGAACTGGTTTGAAGCATTTCATTGTTGAAGAGAGTCATGTCCCTTAGAACTGATCCTCATATAGTATTGTTGTTGCCGTGTATAATGATCTCCTGGTTCTGCTCATTTCACTCAGCATCAGTTCATGCAAGTCTCTTCATGCTTCTCTGAAATTGTCCTGCTGGTTGTTTCTTACAGAGCAATAATATTCCATAACATTCATATACCATAATTTATTCAGCCACTCTCCAATTGATGGGCATCCATTTAGTTTCCAGTTTCTAGCCACTACCTTTTCCTTTCTCAAAGAAAATGTACACTCTTTGAAGGCAGCAGATGGTTTTCATGTCTTCTAAACTTCAGTGCAAAGTTTAGAGCTTTAGTAATGGCAGGTACTTAATAAATTTGATTTGGCTTATCTTAGATTTTTTTTTGGTCCCTACTCCTCTACCATTGCTAATTTTCTCACAAGAATTAAACTTTACCCAGTCTTTCAATGTATTGGAGGGGTTTTTTGTTGTTGTTGTTGCTGTTGTTGTTGGGAGGGTAGAAAGGTAGAAAAGATAGAAAAGAAGAACTGATTTAAAATTCATCCTCAGACACCAGGTCTTGTGAACCTGAACAAGTCACTTATTTCTGTTTGCCTCAGTTTCCTTATCTGTAAAATGAAATGGGAGAAGAAATGGCAAACCACTTTAGAATATTTGCCAAGAAAACTCCAAATGGATTCATGAAGAGTTGGATATGACTGTAAGAACTGAAGAACAATGAAAGTACAATTTGCTTTTGTTGTATAATTAAAGAATATCTGTCAGTTACTCTTAGCCCCCAAACAATCATCCATGCACTTGCGTGTTTACCAATATGATGGCACTTCAGTTAGCAATGAAGTTTAAGCCTTAGCTCTGACACTTGGAAGCTTTGTGATTTGGGGCAAGTCATCTACCTCTGGGACCCTTCAATTTGCAGTGGGGGTTAAGTGGTTTTGATGGTGTTCTCTAGACCAGATTTTTTTTTTGTAAAATAGTATTTTATTATTCCAAATACATACAAAGATAGTTTTCAACATTAGCCTTTTCAAAACTGTGTTCCAAAGCTTTTCTTCCCTCCTCATACCCCCTTCCCAAGACAATAAACAATCTAATATAAGTTAAACATGTGTGATTTTCCAAGCATATTTATTATGTGGTACAAGAAAAATCAAATCAAAGAGGAAAAACCATGAAAAACAAACAAATAACATCAGCAATAAAGGTGAAACTACTATGCTTTATCTGTAGTTCTCTTGCTGAATGTGGAAGGCACTTTCCATACCAAATCTATTGAAATTGCCTGATTGTTGAAAAAAGCCACATTCATTAGAGTTGATCATCATATAATCTTCTTATTGCTATGTACAATGTTCTCTTGATTCTACTCATTTTACTCAGCATTGGTTCATGTAAATCTCTCCAGGCCTTTCTGAAATCATCCTGCTGATTGTTTCTTATAGAACAATAATAATCCATTACATTCATATATTATTCATTTATTCTCCAATTGCTAGGCATCCACTCGGTTTCCAGTTCCTTTTCACAACAACAACAACAAAAAAAAAGACTGCTACAAACATTTTTGCACATGTGAGTTCTTTTCTCTCTTTTGTGATCTATTTGGAATACAGTCCCAGTAGAGACAGTGCTGGATCAAAAGCTATGCACAATTTTATAGCCCTTTGGGCATAGAGAATGGATTATTTCTATGGCTCTTTCCTGAGTATATCTTCTCATCATAGGAATCCTCAGCCACTTAACAGAAAGAACTTTGGAAAATTTTCCAGTAGGCTCTAAAACACAGGTGTTCCCTCTTCATAGTCCTGTATATGTCCTCATTCATAGATCTAAATAAAGCAGAACCTCACAGAGGTCAGTGTGACATCTTCTAGGATTCATCTTTATCTAATAATTTATCAAGGAATCCATCCAGTGGAACTTTGACATTCTCTATAGAATATTCTCTTAGCCATGTGATTTTCTCCATGATGTGACATGGAGAGGTTGTTAAATGGAAGTGATCTAAGTGAACGTTTATTTCACTTTTTATAAAGCTCAATATTAAAATCCCAGTTTAGCAGTTACCTCATTAAAACATCCTGTGAGTATAAATAAAATATGATTTTATGATTACAAAGGGATTAAATCATAATTCACAAACTTTTCTTCCAAATTAGATGAAATGATAGTTTTATTTGCTTTAATTAAGGAAATTTATAAATTTCCTAGAGCAGTATAAAATAGCTCAGAGCTCCTCTCCTTTAACTGGCCACTTAGAGGGCATATGTGAGTTTCTTGGTAAATATGCAGTCACACAGAATTGTCTTTTGTGCCCAGATATGACTCATTGTTGGAGAGATGACTTAACAAACTTGCAGATGGCATGAGCAAGGAGGGAAACACACAGGACATGACAGCATCAAACTCCATCCTCTGTACAGAGCAATGAGCTAGGAAAAAGAATGAACGTGATGAGAAGGAATTTAATAGAAATACATGTATAGTCCTTCATTTGGGATCAGTGGGACTGCTAACAGAATGGGGCCACTTTAGGGATTGCTTTAGATGATAGGATCACTTGAAAAGGGCCTTGAAGATCATTTAGTCTAATCCCTTCATTTGTCAGACATTTAGATAAGATCACTGGCTTGACTAAGGTTACATGGATATTAAGTGGCAGAGCTTGGATTTGAACCTTTATGACTTTAGGTCTGGCTCTCTTCCCACTTTACAATTTTTCTTCTCATGATGATCAGTCAATTTCCACCTGAGGTAAAATGAAGGTCAAGAGCAAATCACAGGCCTTCCAGCTAGAAGGGAGTTTAGAGACCCAGAAAACTAGCCCCCTCATTCTATAGCCAAGCTGAAAACCAGGAAAGTAAGTGAAATTGACCAAGATCATAAATGTAACTGGGGTAAATAAAAATGATTGAGTGATTGAGATGGGATTCGAGACCTTGTCTTCTGACCTCAGTATGGCTGCACTTGGCATCTACCCCTGAACTCTTGAGGGACAACCAACGCCTGGGTTTGGTACAACAATATGGCAATGCCAAGCCTTCTGACAAGATGGACATGGAGAGGCACAAATAAAGCTTAAATCCCAACCAGAGAGAAACCACTTTAGAGGGCAACAGATAAGAGACCAATGTACCTGGTAGAGACTGTCTTGGGGAAGGGGGGTTCAAGGTGGTTTGTGGCCTGCCCCCCTGCCTTTTTCCTGTTTAACATGACTTTCCAGACCAGGAACTAGTATTAATAATAAAAGGTGAAATTTATATAGGGCATTCTGATTGCAAATCACTTTTGCAAATGTGATTTTTTACATCATTTATGGCTCACAATCCTGTGAGGCAAATATTAGGGATGTCATTATCCCCATTTTACAGTTGAGGAAACTAGGATTCCTAAAGATGAAATGACATGCCACATAATTTTCATAAGCATGACTTGAACACTGATCCTAAGTCTAACCTCCACTCATACTCATCTACTGCATCCTGGGCCATCCCAATCATCCTGACTTTTGTCTTACCACTGCATTTTGGTGATTGCGGAAGAGAAATTAAGGTTGACAACTCTGTGCAACTCTACCTCACCTAAATGTAATTCAGGCCCAAGTCAAGATACCCATGATGTCACTGGTTCTCTCCAAACATAAAAATTAAACAGCATGCATATATAGCACACATCAAGTGTTTGGAACATAGTAGGTACTTCATAAGTATATATTGACTGAAATACAAGATACCTACAGACCAAGGTCAATCCAACATACTTAAATACTCATATGTTCCTCTAGTCTAGTATTCTCTTTCACAAGCAGCTAGAGGAATGGTGGTTAGATCTCTGGACCTGAAATCAGGATGCCCTGAGTTCAAATACTTTCTAGCTGTGTGAACCTAGGCAAGTCATTTCATCTTTTTCAATCTCAGATTCTCAAATCTGAAATGTAGATAATAAGAGCACTTGGACATGGGTTGACTTAGATGTGCATCCTTCTAACTCTGAGATGCTTTGGTTAGATGCATACTCTGAAAAATGTACTAGCCCACAGAATTTTTAAAGCATTTTTTTCTGTGTTATCCAACAAATACTTAATGGAAAAGGAAAATAAAATAAAGATATAAACCACTATCCCCATGATTAATTCATTGGCCCTAGTACTAAATCATGTCAACACCTTCCTTCAGTTCCTAATGAACACTTTTCCAAGCACCAGCAAGTCTGTACTGCCATCTACTCTTAGCAATAATTCCATCTCACTTTTCTAAGACAGAGTATAATCTTAATGAAAGAGATGAATTTCTTTGTTTTCCAAATGAAATAATTTAAAAGTGTAAAATAATCTCTGTACTCCAATTTCATTTAATTGAAAGCAAATTACAACCCTTTTTAATAGGATAATAACAACCCTCTTAAAAAAGGAATACTGACAATTTAAAATGTTCAAAGGTTTGCAAGATTCTTGACAAAGGAGCTTTCTCTTGCTTTTATCCTTTTAGCTTCTTTCCTGGTTAAAGCTTTCTCTATGATGTTCCATGAATATAAGTCCCTATAGGGTAGGGCCATTTTTTTTCCTTTCTATCTCTAATATCTGGTATATTTCTAAGCTTCATTTCTCCCTGCTTCTATGAACTGGGAATTTTGTCATGTGGACATCATTTGTGGATCAGTTGCATCTAAATTTTCATGACCATAGCACAACCAACAGCATCCATGGGATTTTCTTGGCCAAGATACTGCAGTCATTTGCCATTTCTTTCTCCATTGAGGCAAACAGAGGCTAACTTCCTTGGCCAGTCTGAATGTTGTAAGTATCTGAGGTTGGATTTGAACTTAGATCTTCCTGACTCCTGGCCCACCATCTAACCACTGAGCCATCTAACTGCCTCAAAATAGGTTTTTAATCAGTTTTTGTTGAGTTTCATTGAATTCAATGTGCCTGCTACTTTCAATTTTTCTGTCTTGGAAGTCCTTACTTTTCCCAGTTGTCTTTTATTTTGTGTCTTGCAGATATTAGCCTAACTTTTGACAATTCTATAACTCCTACCATTTCTGCAAAACTCATTCCCTTGGCTGCTCTGTGGTATCTTCTCTGGGCATCCTAATAAAGATTAAATTCATGCTGTGAATATAGGATTACTCAGATCAACTCATCAGTCTTTCTCTGCATGATGAAGCTATCCTATCTAGCTCTATAGATTAATGGTCTCCTTTTAGATTACCCACAGGAAGATCAGGATATTCTCTCCATGGGATTTGGGGGCAAGATAGGTTGTGACTCTTTAGAGTTAGTTAATATGTGATCTTATATGTTTTAATTCAAAGTATAGGTTGAGTGACTTTTTCTTGGTATAAGTAGCTATTTAGAAGGATGGGTGTTTTTATCCTGAGCAATTTTCCAAAAATGAGGGTATTTTTATTATGATGTTTACTTCATTTTAATCATCATCCTGCCTTATCTTAAACACTTGCAAGGGCATTAAAATGTCTACCATATTGCTCATAGAAACCATTAATACAGGTGAATTGTGTTTGATTTATTAAAGTTGTAATGTCTTTCATGTAAAAGATTATTTTTTGTGGGCAAACCTTACTGAATCCTATGTACTATATTCATCCTATGAGCCAAGTGACCTGCAGGTAGTCAAATTCAGTAGATCATAGCTGACCAGGTAGTAAAGGAGATGCTTCTTGTCACTGAACATGAAACTTCCAACAATGAAGATGAAGGAATAGCTTATTCATACAGTAAGATCTTATTATTCATATAGTAAAAAAAAAGTTTCATTCATGAAACTCTTCATGACGTTATCTGGGGTTTTCTTAGCAAAGATAGTACGGTGGTTCGCCACTTCCTTCTCTAGCTCATTTTACGGAGGAAACTGAGGCAAACAGTATTAAATAAATTGTCCATAGTCCCATATCTAACTAGTCTAAGGCCAGATATAAATTCATGAAGATGTCTTCCTGACTCCAGGCTCAGCACTATATTTATCTACTTGCTCCAGTAAAATCTTGATCCCTATATAAAAGGTAGAAATGTTATTGCTGAAAGAGTCCTTTGAGATTGACCACTCCAACTCTCTCATTTTACAGATGAACAAATTATGAGCCTTTTCTATAATATCTGCAGTGTTCACCCAGGCTTTGCTTACAAACTCCTCCTTAGGAAGAATCCACTCTGCCCCCATGTATTCCCTTTTACTTTGGGATAGTTTTAATTATTAAGAACTTTTCCCTTAACCTAAACCATTTTGTTTTTGTTTTGCCATTTTTTCAACTTCACAAGATTCCTCTTGGTTCTTCACCCTAGGGCCAAGAAGAAATCTTGTCCATGTCTAATCCCTTCTCAGTTCATTAAATTTGTGCAAGTGTTCCTTGATGAAGAATTTGGATGGTAATTAAATATGACCACATTATCTACTACTACAACTAAAAAAGTAGGTTATTTAGCTTTTAAAATCCCAGCTTCCACATAAAGATTTGCCCCCCCTATCTCACACACGTATTTCCATGTACAAATACTTTGTAATTCATCTCCTCTTCAGTAATTAAAAGGTGTGTGTTATTTATGGAAAAAACACTGATGTGTGACAAGGAACAACATATCATGAAAACCATGACTAATTTAATGTAAATGTTGATGGCTACTGTTCTCCTTTGAAAGCTTGAAAAGTAAAATAAAAAAAGGTAGAGCTTCTCTGAATTCTTTAGACTTAAGAAGGAAGAATAAGAATAGAGCTTTTCATTTTCCTGCCTCTGAAGCAGTGTCTAGATCTCATTTATCTTTGCATCCTCCTCTATACCTACCACAGTATTATATGCCTATCAGTTGCTAAAATGTTAGTCTAACTAATAGAAGTTGAATTTCACCACTTGTATGAAAGTATCAAGAGTCAGGATAATAAATCATCTAGTTCCAAACTCTTATTTTACTTATAAGGAAACTGAGGATGAAATAGCTTTCCCAAGTTCCAATGTATAACAAGAAGCACATCTGGGACCAATTGTTCCAAATCAATCTCATTCTCCATAGCACCACAGTGCCTACTGGAAAACATTAGTCATGATAGGAAGATTTCCTGATTTGTTGATCCATTGTTCATTTTCAGGCTGTTTGTTGGTACCTGCAGGGTCAAGTTTATTGTACATAAGGAGGACTCATCATATGTCAGATCTTTGTGGCTCTGATATTCATATTTTCCCATGACTCAATGTGGAAGTTCAAATTCAGCACTTCCAAGAGAAAAACCTAGGCACAAATTTAACTCCAAGTTTTAGAAATTCTTTTTGAGAACAACACTGACTACGAAACCATCTTTCCCACTATCATCTCTAGAGAAAATTTCTGTCATTGATCCAGATTGGAGAGTACAGGAAAAGAAAGTAAATATGAAAAAGATAGGAAGCTGGTAATAAAAAGTGACCATGAAAGGAACAATCCAAGCCCCCACAAACAAAACTAGATGATATCTTACCACAGAGCAACCACTTAAGTATGATGTTGCAAGGTCTGTTTTACCATGGTTTGAACGAGATAGTCTCTGAGGGTCTCTTCCAACACTGATTCTGTGATTCCCTATCTCCTCTTTCAGCTTCAATATCACGGTCAGCATATATTAATTTTTTGAAACATTTCAGGACCTAACCATAGCTCTACATTTATTAATTCATCTCAAGTACCAACAGTTCATTGAAGGTAGCTGTTGGAAATCGACTAGTTTTATCAGTCATGATGAAGTAACAGCTGGCCCTGCTGATTTGAGTGTGATATACTGTTAAGTCAGGTCAATGAATATCCATTCCACTGCTAATTTAACCAAGAATATTTCCAATTTCAGACCAGCAATACTAGATTAAGAAAGAGACCTAGGAGCTCTGGGATCAAGGCCAGCTCACTCAGTTTCCAAGTTCATTTCTCTACAGTGAGCTAAGATGCAGTCTAATTGATTACTACTGCCAGCCCACTGATTGATCTTAATTCTCCTTGTGAATTAGTGTTCACTTGAGCAAAAATAAATCAATAAAGTATAAGCAGAAGCAGGGCAAACTTTGAACAAAATATTGCAGTTATCCCTCCCCCTTTCAATAATAATTATAAATATATACTTCATGAAATTGTGGCAGGGGGAAGAAAGGATTACTAAAGCTGGTCTTATAGCCTATAGTAACAAAATTGTTTACTTCTGAGGACACAAGTTGCAACTTCTACACTGTAATGGGTTTAAATCCTTGAATTTCATGAGAGGAGTCTTGTACAAAGTTGCTTCCACCATGTTTTTTTTAATTATAGTAAACTTATTAATTTTTAACACACATTGCTTTATGAATCATATTGGGAGAGAAAAATCAGAGAAAAAAGGAAAAACCATGGGAGATATTAAAAAAACAGAAAAAAGAAGTGAACTTAACATGTGTTGATTTACATTCAGTCTCCTTAGATGTTTTTCTGGATGCAGATGACATGTGCTGTCCAAAGTCTATTGGGACTGCTTTGGATCACTAAAGTACTGAAAAGAATCAAGCCTTTCATAGTTGATCATCACACATTCATGCTGTTATTGTGTATATTTGTTTTTCTCAGCATCAATTCATGTAAATCTTTCCAGGCCTTTCTATAATCAGTTTGTTCATCATTTTTTATAGAAAAATAATTTTCCAGTTGCTCCAAATCACTATTGATCAAAGAAATGCAAATTAAGACAACTCTGAGGTACCACTACACACCTGTCAGATTAGCTAAAATGACAGGAAAGGATAATGACAGGTGTTGGAGGGGATGTGGGAAGGCTGAGACACTGATGCATTGTTGGTGGAACTGTGAATGCATCCAACCATTCTGGAGAGCAATTTGGAGCTAAGCTCAAAAAGTTATCAAATTGTGCATACCCTTTGACCCAGCAGTGTTTCTACTGGGCTTATATCCCAAAGAGATCTTAAAGGAAGGAAAGGGCCCCACATGTGCAAGATTGTTTGTGGCAGCTCTTTTTGTACTGGCTAGAAACTGAAAACTGAATGGATACCCATCAATTGGAGAATGGCTGAATAAATTATGATATATGAATGTAATGGAATATTATTGTTCTGTGAGAAATGACCAGCAGGACTATTTCAGAGAGGCCTGGAGAGACTTGCATGAACTGATCCTAAGTGAAGTGAGCAGAACCAGGAGATCATTTTTCACAGCAACAACAAGACTATATGATGATCAGTTTTTATAGACATGACTCTCTTCAACAATGAAATGCTTCAAACCAGTTCCAATTGTTCAGTGAAGAAAGCCATATACACCCAGAAGGAGGGATGTGAAATGTGGACCACAACATATCATTTTCATGCTCTCTATTGAGGTTTGCTTTCACTGTGTTTCCTTTATCTGATTATTCTTTCTTGTATATATGATTTCTCCTGCACAAAAATGATGTGTGGAAATAAAAAAAAGAAAAGAAAATTTAAAAAAAAGAAAAATAATTTTCCATTACCTTCATGTACTACAGTCATTCCCCAATTGATGGGTTGCCTCCACTATGTTACATGGCTCATATTTTACTGTAGCTTTGAATTGATTTGAGCGAAAACCCAAGTAGAAAAGTCTGTTCCTCAAATCTTGTGCAGAGTGAGATAGATGCTTGTTTATACTCTGGCAAAGAGTGCCTTTGAACAAGTCACAAGTCACACTTTGCTCAAGTTAAACTAAGACAATTTTGCTAATTGATTCCTAAAGGTTTATACCAATACAATGTCTGTGAATCTGTTCTTATCTAAATCTTCTATCTTTAGCCACATCTGGACACATGAGATGAATGAATGTTCAATCCCATCCAGATGCCCATTAGGACATCAAGGCCTATCCAGTACAGACATATTGCATACTGCCTTGCTGCTGTTGCTAATTATACATATATCTATGCTGCATTTTCATTTCTTATGGAGAGAACACTCATCACCCACTATTACTGTTGCTGCTGGTATTATCCAGCTCAAAACCAGTTCTCTACTTCACTTCTTTGCCACTAATTCCAAACCAAGCATTCTCCACTCTGGCTATCACTCCAATTTCTTTTCATTAGGAACATTGGACTCCAAATTTGATATCATCCATTTCTCTAATTCATAAGCTTTCACAATTTCTTGTCTAGAACCAATTCCCATATCATTTCCTGGACACTAGCTTCAAACCATGATGTCATCACAAGCTCAGACTTTCTTACTTTCCTTTTTATTAGGCTTTTTCCTCAGTATAGTGGAAACTCCTTGAAGGCAAAGACTGTCTTGATTGCTGGAATTCAAATCCCCAGCACTTAGCCCAAAGTAGATCATGTGATAAGTGTTTAATAATTGCTTCATTTATCCAGTCATCTTTTTTATCCATCTGTCTATCTGTCTATATATCTATCTATATATCATTTATCATTCTGTGGCTTTTCTTATCATTCCTATGACTGCCTAAACAAAATATTGCTTCCTTGGGAATATTACCCCCCATATTAAAATGGGGGCAAAAACTACCTTACCTTTTTTTTCCTACTCATCACAAAACACAATATCTTGACTTATAGTAGGCATTTCATTATTGAATGAATTATTATAGTTCAAACATTAAACTTTTTTGTCATATATACATATACTTGAAATATTCTGGCTACATATATGTGTGTGTATCTATAGAGAGCCAAAATCAAGTGAATCAGCAAGTTATTTTCTAATGTAAAAATAGGTGAATAATATCAAATGTCTAGAACATCATTTAGTAAGCTGTGTTTTAGTATATGGAAGGTCCCAAAAGTCATACAATTTTAAGGTATTATTAAGCTTCATATATTATATATTAAGCAATATTAAACTTCATAAAGGCAATACTTTATAATTTTATTAAATTTCAATAATTTTAAGTGTACCTTTTAAGATTTCACAGATACCCTCTCTGTAATTTTATTTCAGAAAACAATTGCCCTTTCATGGAGAATTCCATAAATGGAATCTTTTGTTGAATATGATTAAATTCTTTTCCATAAATATCCATAATTTCTTTCATCTGCTTTCTTCTGAAAGGCAGATTTTGGTTTGGCCAAGGAAATTCTTCATAACAATTGGAGCTTTCTCAAATTAAAATGAAATGACATTTACTATATGACCCTAGGGAAGCCATTTAATCTCTCTGGGCCTCAATCTCCTCATTTGTAAAATAAGGGGATTAGACTACATTCCCAGGTCTCTTCTAATGTCTTGTGAGCCTTAGAAAGTAGTGAGTTTCCCATCACTGCAAGTCTTTCTGGGGAGACCGAATGGCATCTTGTCAGGGATTCTATAAAGAGGAGCCTTGTTCTTGTAAAAATTAAATGAAATGTCTTGTGATGTTCTTCCAAATCCAGATTTTGTGATTCAGCAAAAGGAGCAATTAACTCCAACTGAGTTCAAAGAGGAAGAAAAAATTTATAGGATTTTCAGATATGGTCATCTGAACATATCAAACCAAATGTGATAAATGTGTTAATATAAGCTGGGTTTACTTGTCAACTTCCTTGCTAGTATAGCCTAATACTGCTCTTCTAGGGGCAGCTGGGTGGTGCAGTGGATAAAGCACCAGCCCTGAAGTCAGGAAGACCTGAGTTCAAATTTGGTCTCAGACACTTAACATTCCCTAGCTGTGTGACCCTGGGCAAGTCACTTACCCTCAATTGCCTCAGCAAAAAAGCAAAAAAAAAAAAATACTGCTCTTCTAGCCATGGAACATAAAGTTATAACTCTTACAGAAAGAGCTATTACCCAATAGTGAATTATAGAATGATCTTATCCAGTAGGCAATATGGGAGCTTGGGACAACAAGGGGATGATCCAGATGGCAGGAGAGGGATAAGTAGGCCCTCACTTCTTAAAAGCTTAAGTAAGTTGATGCTGACATTGGGAAGATTCAAAGTTTGTTCACACAGATAGGATTTCCCGTGTCTGAAAAGTGAGATATACTGGATTGAGTGTTGGGATTGGATTCAGGAAAACTAACCTCAAATTCCATCTCTGACAACTGTTTCTGTGTGAACCTGGGCAAGTCATTTAATGTCTCAGAGTCAACATAATGGGAATAATGACAGCACCTACCAGTCTAAGTGATTTGTATAGTGCTTGGTAAATTTCTAAGGCTTATGAAAATGCAGGCTATTAGTGTTAATGTCAAGTATCAGTTCTTCCTTATCATTTTACCCAGTCTTGACAGTCTCTTATAATGGCAATTTTCTAGCAGTGTCTAATCATGTGAATAAGACAGTTTTATCATAGAGGGCTGAGACCTGGGCTGGTAAACCTTACACTAGGAAAATACAAAATTAGATACAACACAGCATGCTATTTTTTTTAAAAAAAATGTCTTTATGGGCAATATCATTGGGTTCTATATTAAAGTTGAGTGGTTAACCTCAATTGACTTGGACTATAGAATAATGGATAGAGGATGTAGGGAGGAAAGTTTGCTTAAATCGTTAAACTAAATTTTCTTAGAATTGAAGAAAGTACAAGTACTAATCAGGATAATTATGTAAAATTTGTCTAGAACTTTGATGAATGGAACAAGCAAAATCATATGGTGAAACTGCATGAAAGAAAATACTTCCAATAACAGACATTGCTGGTGATTGAAAAGAATGTAGGACTTAGGATTTATTTTAGGGAAGGGGGAAGAAACTAGGACTGTAGCTTGATTTTCATAATGAATAAATATGGAACATTGAGGGGTAGAAGGTAGGGAAGGGACAAACTCATGCTGCATTCTTTTTTCTCCCTTTTCCTTGGGGCACTGAAAGAATTTTTGCCATTTAGGTCATATTTTCTTTTAATACTCAGAGAAGAGATTGTTGACTCAAGAAAAAAAAGCAGCTGCCATCTGTTCTCTGACATTTGTTCAGTTGTTACTCCAGTTGTATCATGGGATCGCAGGATCTAGAACTAGAAGGAACTGCACAGCCCAGAGAGTCCAGACCTCTCAGTTTACAAAGATTTGACAAGTGCAGAGAGGAGATGTGTTCCCCAGGTAGTTTACTATGTATCCAAATTATAACACTAATCAGGAGGAGCAAAACCAGCCAACCAGGACATCTTGATCATGAAGGTACATATTTTTCCAAATAACATATGACCCAAAAAGAAGCCTACTTCCATTTCTCAAATTAATGTCCTCCTAAAAGCAGGGGGACACAATGGCTTAACCCTGGGAAACTAAGGCAAGCCAAGAAATATGTCCTGCCCAAGAGGTTGGAAGTTCATTTTTCAGTGTTAGTTTCTGAGTACTCTACTTTGGAAAGAACATTGATGATATGGAGAGGGGAAGACTTTCCAGTCCAGATACATCTTCATGAAAATTGTTTGAAGAAAATGGATATGTTTAGAAAGTTGATGAGAAAATTCAGGAGGGATCTGATGCCTGCTTTCAAGCATTTGAGAGGTTGTCATAAAGATGAGCATTTGGACTTGTTCTTCTGGTGTCTATAAAGCAGAACTCAGAGCATTGGGCTAAAGTAGCAACAGAAAAAAATTCAGGATTAAGAGAAGGAAATAGCTCTTAATCACTGAACTGGGCAAAAGTATGGGAGTTCTCCAGCTTTGGAAGCTTTCACACTAAAGCTGGATGATCTCTCACTAGGGGATATGCTAGAAAAGTCTCTTGGTTATGAGGAGCATGTGCTGAGTCCCCAGGATACCTACCTGGTCTGAAAAATTGTGTTTCTATAAATCATTCAATAGGACATGACCCTGGGTGGTGTCCCATCTAGTTTGTCAGCCAACAAAAAAACATTAATTTGGGTCTAACTATATTCCAGAAACTGTACTAAACACTAGGGATACCAAGAAGGTAAAAAAAAAAAAAAACATACTTTCTGCCCCCGAGAAACCCATAATTTAATAAGGGAGACAACATGAAAGTTTTATAGACATAAAAAAAAACATTCAGAGAAAATGAGAGGTAATCTTAGAAGGAATGACCTGGAAAATGGTACTAGAAAAGGATTGGTACTGAAAAAAGGCTCCTTAAGGAGGGTGGATGTGGTATTAGTTTTTAAAAAGGTCAAGAAGACTCTATCAAGTCATGGAGAGTGGACTGGGGTCACTTGCCAGAATCTCACAGTAGAACTGGAGCCCAGATTTTTCTGCCACAAAATCCCAGTTTCTAGCCATCATCCTGGTTGCCTTTCCCTTGGCAAATTATCAGGTCCTTTAAAAATTCTTGTTAAATTGAAATGAAGTAAAATGAAATGAATCTCTTTCTCCTAATGGAAAAGGTAGCTAATTGTTGTTAATAATAATAATAATTAATGCCTATATAGGGTTTTAAGAGGTACAAAGCATTTCTAAAATTATTTCATTGTATCTTTACCACCACCTTTGCAGATAAATGCACATATTATCCCAATTTGATGGATGAGGAAACTGAGGCAGACATGGGAATACATGATTTGTCCAGGGTCACAGAAGTAGTAAATATCTTAGGCTCTTCTGAACTCAGATTATCCGAATTCCAGGCCACCTTTTACCACCTTAAGCTGTCACTAACTAATTTCTTTTTCCTGTTTAGAAATAAACGTCCATAAAATACAATTAACTCCTATGATGCATCATAAAACAAATGTCCATAGATTCCATAGAAATTCAATTTCCAGCTCCTTCTAAACCATTCTCCCCATTTATCATCATGTAGACACTTTATATCCATCCAGAGAAAGAAGAAATTCCAAGCCGGATAAACGGATAAATAGCATTTTCTCCCCATGCCATATTCCATTTTCAAATGTAGAACAGCTGAGCTTACTTGACATTTCTTGTCTGCTACTTCAACTGCCGGAGAAAGAGCTAGTCAGTGAGAGTTTTCCTACCCCTTGATTTTCCTTAATATTCTGTAAAACCTCCAGATTTGATCACAGGTTAGTAAAGATGAGGAAGGCCAGAAAATGGATTTCTCTCTTCTTTCCCTGTATAAACTCTTAGGGACCTAGAAAATAAACACAGTGTTTGTAGAGTGTGTGTTACATTTATATAGTCAGGTGTATCATGAACACTTTAAAAAAAAACACAGCTTGTTTACAGCGAAATTGCTGTTGAAATTCTCTTGGGCATATATCCGTTCAATCCAGAGGATATATATTAAGAAACTATTGTCTGCATTTTGCTTTGTGCTGAGAGGAAACAAAGTATAGATCGGGAATATTCCAGGTAGTCCTAGAGCTCATAGCTGAATAGGAGATAAGGGGAAAACAGAGCTAACTATAAGATACATAATTAAAAGATCAATAAATTAAAGTGCTTCATGAGATCCAAGGCAGAAAAGATGGCTGGGGAAGATGAAATAAGGTTTTGTGGAAGCATTGACACTGAGTTTTAAAGGATAAAAGGGCATTTGGTAGGTAAATAAGGAGTTATTCTAAGTATAGTAGGTAGTGTGAACCTTTAAAGACACTGAGGTGGGAAAATAAAGAATGAGGTCAAAGATCAGAGGGCAGTCCAGTTTGGCTAAAGCATCCGATTTATGGTACGGAAGACAATGATAGGTTTAAAGGAGGTGTGATTTGGGACATGTTGAATCTGAGGAGCCCACAGAACATCCAAGAGATATCTTGCCATGGCTACTAGTTATGGAGATATGGAGTTCAGAGAGATTGGTACAAAATATGGAGATTGGAAGTCATCTGTATAAAAGCGATGGTACTGGTGAGCCATGGATGAGTGCCAGTGCTAAAAGGGAATAAAAAAAGGAAGAAAAGACCAATAATTCCATCTTGGTCAATACCTACTTTTATGAGTTAGGGAAGAGATGAGGAAGCTGGAGAGCTATCAAAGGAGATAGAAAAGGTTCCCTTGAGGAGCCAGGAATAGTATAAAGATTGTAAAGTGAAATAGAGGAAGAGCATTGAGAAGTCAGATGCTGTGATGAATTTAATAAAGGAATAAAAAAAATGTGAGCCGATTTGGTAGTCTCTGAATCATCTTTGAGAGATCCATTTTTTTTTGGATGAAAGAACAGATTGTAGTGGTTGGTTGGGGATAGGATGGGTATTAAGGAAATGAAGGCATTAGGTATAGACATTTTTGAAAAGTTTGACCATGAAAGTGGGGAGGGGGGAAGGAAATGGGAAGGGAGAAAGACAGAGAAATACACAGAGAGAGACAGAGATAGAGTGATAGAGACAGCATCAGAGAGTGACAAACACAGAGAGATAACCAGAGAGAGATAGAGAAATGAAAAGAAAAAGAACAGGAAGAGGAGGAGATCATGATGTTATGATCATTTAGGGTATAGGCAGGGGTTTTGATGAAAGGGAAAGGGGAAATAATTTTTAATGATACACAGTAGTTTTGAGAATTGGAGATGAGTTGAGGAAGTTATTGTTTAATGGCCTCAGTGTTCTCATTTAAGTAAAAAGCTAAGTCATCCTCTATAATTGTAAGGATCAATATTATCTCTTTTTCTTCATTTATCTTTCTACCACTATATTTTTATAGTGCAGTTGGGTGGTTCAGTGGATAGAGTCTGGACCTGAAGTCAAGAGATACTGAATTCAAATCTGGCCTCAGATAGTTACTGTGTGACCTAGACTAATCGCTTCACACTGTTTGCCTCAGTTTCCTCATCTGCAAAATGAGGAAGAGAAAAAAATGGCAATTTAGTATCTTTGCCAAGAAAATCCCCAAAGGTGGCACAAAGAAGTGGACGTGATGGAAATGACTGCACAATATGTTCTTATTACCCTCCATAGGAACTGTTGCAAAAAACCTTGTAATCATTTGCTATCCACAAGTATTAATTAAGTGCTTACTGTGTTCCAGGAGCTGTTCTCACTAGTAGGATGGAAATACAACAAGAACTGCCAAAGTGATATGGCTAAAGTACTCATTGGCATTCTCACCTGAGCCCTGCTTTAAGAAGTTTTAGTCATTGACCCCAGAATGAAATGCATCCTTCTCTCTAAGGCAAAGTTCTGTGCAATCTGACTCCGATCACATTTCTGTTTTTATTATTGTTCTTATTAGTCCAATTTGCACATTCTTCTGTCTAGCCAATTTGGTTTTTCTCTAGGTTCTATCACATCTGTAAGAAAATCTCCTTCCCTCCTTCCCCCTCTTGGATCTTCTGTGTTCTTTCAAGCATCAGCAGAAACACTGCCTCATGGAAGAGAAGTACTTCCAGAGCCAACACTATTTCTAGCACTTCCTTCTCAAATTTACCATGTATTGATTTAGTCACGTACATATTGGAGAATATTAAAGCACTTTCAGAGGTGAAACAGTGTCCCTGTCCCCTTTACATTGTACTTCACTTTCACAATATTTGTTCATTTGCTTAAAATGACCTGGTTTCAATCTCAGCTCTGCCACTGACTTTGCATCATCTTTCAATACTAATTGATTTAAGCTCTTTTATATCCAAAAGGCTCTCAAAAGTCTTGTCCAATACTGCAATTTGAAAGCATCAGTTTTGTAGTTTTCATCTTTCCTTTTATTCCAGTTCTCACAATCATGCATTGGAAACATGAGAGCCACTGCATGCAGCATCTGGAACTATGAAATCCTTCCACTTTCCTTACTCCAATTTGCTCTACTTTGTTAATGCTGCCATAATTCTGGTCATTTATTGGGTACTTCAGCCAGTTCAACAGACCTCTACTGGATACATCATTCTAACAGTTCATCTATTTTTCTCAAGTAATCAGATGAAGAATACATTGAATTTGTGTTGAATCCTTTGCTTTGAGAGGGCCAAAAATATAGAAGAGCAGAGTGGAAAAAAAGGAAAGTCCTCCTTAGGGAAAACTAATTCTATTAAAATTTGTCTATTGTGTGGTCACCTCCAATGATTTTTCAGTTAGAGTTGTGAAATGCTTCCATTCTCTGAAAAATAAAATTTCTTCACCATCTTTTTAAAAATTTATTTTAATCCTTTTAAATATAAGCATATTTACCGATATGTAGTTGTAGTTTTCAGAAATAATTTCTTTTCTGATTTACATACATAATATGCATTACTTTAGAGGCCGGGGCTCTCTGAGGGACATGCACATGGGCCAGTGACATTTATCAAGGATGTGCTAATATGCCTGGATCTGCCATCCAGTTCCATATTTGCTAATCTACAGGAAATCTTAATGTCATATGAAACTAGCCAGTAGATCCCTCCATAGAATCCACCAGCAATTGTTGAGAATCAGGCCAAGAAAACCAGGAATATTCCCATTCAGAAATGTAACAAATTTACTGAAGTAGCCTGGAAAGGAAGGCTTGTTGAATAGCCCATTGAAATAGTTCTCATTAAACTTGACATGAGTAAATGATTGAGTTAATGAATAAATGAATGAATTTGAAAGAATAAAATTATTAGCGATCAGGCACCATGATAAATGCAGGCAACAAAAACACAAAAGGAAAGAAAATCTCTGCTTCAAGAAACTTACATTCTAACAGAAGAAATAAGAGAGGAATAGACTGACTTTTTCCTGGGATACTAGTGTTTATTTTTTTTAGTATTTCTGGAAGAAGAAATATAAGATATGGACACTTTGGACTCTAGAAGTATGACAGGGTTGGATTTAGAATGGATAAATATAGTAAGATCTTACAAAGGATAAGACCACTCAATATTAGGGGCTAAAGGATGGTATCTGAGACAAGGATAGCCATGGTACAAAGAGAGTTAGTAATAATTAGTAAATAAATAAATAGATGGATAGATAGGTAAGATAAAATAGATATATGCATGTAAAATAGGAGATAGCATTTAGATAATGCTTTAAGTTTGCAAAGTATAATACAAAATGTTATCTCATTTGATCTTTAAAAAAAAAAAACCCTACAGGTAGGTGCTATTTTTTTTTTGATGTTTTACAGATTGTGGAACCTGAGGCAAATAGAGTCAAGTTGACTTGTTTAGGTAATGAGTGTCTACAGTGGATTCAAACTCAGGTCTTCCTTTTTAAAAGTCTAACACTTATTAAATTATCAACAGCTTCTATTTTTCATTCCCTAATAGATTCTTCTCCTTTCCCCAGGCAGACAGTCTTTATTTAAAGATTTAAAAAGAAACAAAAAATATAATTCAGCAAAACTAACCAATACACTGACTCATTTGATAGTATGATAATTATCATCATGGTTATGATAACTATCACTCTTTTTAAAGTTTGCAAAGTACTTTATTAATGTTGTCTCATTTAGTGATTATGACAACCTTGAGAGGAAGTTGCTATCCTTCTCATTTTATAGATGGAGAAAATGAGGCAGGCAAAGGTTAAGTGACAGTATCCCTTCGTGATATCTTCTACAAAATTTTATATTTAGTTACTGCTTTCAATCTTCTTCCAGATTGCAGCCCCTTAAATGTTTGAAGACAGCTTGTATTCTCTGAGGAAAATAATGGAACAATTGTCAGGTTTAGTCTGAGCAATGAGAAGATCAAAACGATATATTAGGCAAATGAGTTCAATGGTAGAATACATTGGAATGGATAATGTGGTGTACAGAAAAAGAACTAGATCTGGAGATACCTGGAATCTCATCCCATCTCTGAAACTTGACAGAGTGGCCAAGGGCAAGTCACCGACTGAAGCTTGAACTTCACTTTGCTAATCAGTAGAGTTCAATTAGCTAAGCTTCCAGAATATAGGTTGCTCCTTAAAAGTAGAATACTCCCCTTTCCTCCTGTCTTTTAGAAGCCCAACTTTCCTTTAATACTTAGTTCAGTTATCAGTTTCTACATGGAGTCTTTCAGATTCCTTCCCACACCATTAAAGCTCTCCTCCAAAGCACTTTGTGTGTTTATATACTTATTCATATATACCCCCACACACATACTTGATGGCAAGCTCCTTGAAGACAGGGAATGCTTGATTTTGATCTTTATTTTTCCAATGCCTGGAAAAATAAGAAATGCTTAATAAATGTGGAATTTAATTGAGTCTTAGTTGTCATACTGTAAAATAAAGATAATAATGGTGGGAATACCCATGTCACAAGACTGCTGTGAAGATCATTTCTGAAAAATAGTTTGTGAATCTCCTTTTCGCTCCTCTGAACTCATTTTTCAAAGAACTTATTTTTTTGCCTATGACAATTTTTTGCAAATATTAGCTCATGATCTAATATAGATGAAATCCTTCCTAAGGGTAAGGAGGTGGAATCCAAGAACAGTCCCTTATCAAAAATAAATTAGGCTGCATTTGACTATTCTTCTCTCTTAGATGTGTCCATTTACAAAAAAATGTCCCTCCTTCCATATTGTCCTACATGTGTACTCTCATTCCTCCTAAGGTTATTGCCAAGGGATGCCCCTGCACTCAGATTACCTCTCATTAGCATTCTGCCTTTAGTTAAATAATAAGATAAAGTGAAACATTCATAAAGATTCACGTCAGTAAAATGAGAGTTCCTTGGAGGCAGGGACTGGTTCAATTTTAATATTGTATCTGAATACTTTATGTAGTACTTTATCCATAACATGTACCAAAGAAGTGTTCACCCAGTCATGAAGTAGATATTGAATAGTGATACAGATCTCAGTCCCCCCTACCTGCTCCATCATTCATGACTTTAATCTTAAATAATTTCAGTAGAAGTGGGCTATAATATACTATGAAAATATGGTAACTATTAGAAAATCCCCCAGTTTTAGAACTCTGTATTATATTTAGTCGCTCTTGTTAGATGAGTTAGACAAAGGTAGACTCAACAAATGCTTGATAGATTGACAGACTGGAACTGAAGGGAGTTTTGTCAGGGTGGAGTTTGGGTGGGCTGCAGGAAGATTTTGTGAAGTATTGACGGAAATCATGTCTTGTTCCTTAATATTTGCATTCTGTGGGATGTGGTCAGCTTCAGAGAAACAATAAGAGATTATCATCAATTTTCAGTTTGTTTTAGTTTTTGACAGCTACTCAGAAGGAAGCAGGAAGGAGAAAGGAATATGAATTTTTATAGTACCTACTCTGTGCCTGTTACTATAATAGATGCTTTCCAAATATTGTCTCACTTGATCTTCACAACAGTCCCGGGAGGCAAGTGCTGTAATTACCCCCATTTTACAGATGAGAAATGAAAGTAAACAGAGGATAACTGACTTTTTCAAAGTCACACAGCAAGTATCTGTAGCTAGACTGGAATTCCAGTGTGCCTTAATGGGGATCCAGTGCTTTATCCATTGTGCCATCAACTTCTTCTGGGTAGAACTAGATCTGTGATTTTATAGGAAAAAGGAATTCCCAGTGTAAACCCCATTTACCAGAGCAGATTATCAGCTTATCTAGTTTACACAACACTGAGGATTTATTGGGATATTAAGTGACTTTCCAAAGTTCACACAATCTAAATCTATATCAGGGATTAGATGGTTACCTACTTCTTCCTAACTTGGAAGTCATTTTACCATACATAGTGTGCAACACTGTCTCTCTATTTAGTAAAAATTGACTGGTTTATTCCTTCTCTTTGCTTTTATATAATCTCATCACATCAAATCTTTCCAAATATTTAAACATCCTAGTGTTAAATTTTGAAATATTGGATTCATAATAGGGACTAGTCTTTTTACTGTCTACATTTGCCCCATCTCCTGGGGATAATATGTATCATTCAATAGATAATTCTTTATGCTAAAAAGGTTAAAATGCATCCAGCATGCTATTAGGGAGAACATCTGTAAGGCAGTAAAACTCCTAATCTCCAGATGCACTGTCACTGGCAAATGGCCTTTCCTAATTACTAATCATTTATCCTAGGACATGCTTAAATAAGGGTAGACAGTGTTACTAGGATATGATGCACAGTATGGGAAGGGCATTATAGACTGACTGACCTCTCAAGGTCTCTTCCATTCCTTTGAGTCTTAGCTTCAGGATGTAAGTGATCAATCCAGAATTATAGAATCAGAGAGAGTCAAAATATTGAGCTCTAACCCATTCCTGACTAAGAAGCAGTAGATGAAATGTGAAGCTTGGAGTCAAGTATCTGGATTCAAATTCAGCCTCAGGTACTTCTCAACTTGGTGGTCCTGGACAATATTCTCATAAATTTTCTGAATCCCAGTTTCTTCATCCAGAATTTCAAAGTAAAAATAGCAGCTTACAATGTGAAATGATCGATTACAGTACAAATCAGATAATGTCTGTTTAATGTAGTGCTTTGTGAGCCTTAACTCCATAAGTAGATGTTAATTATTATAAGCATCCTTGAAAGTGGTCATTCAGCTCTTACTATAAGATCCCCCCCTGAAAAGACATAGTATCTCCTCAGAGAATTCAGTGCATTTTGAAAGTGTTAATTGTTGACAAGTTTGTTTTCTCCTTCCATGGAGCTGAAATCTCCCTTGAGCATGGAAAGCTACATAGAGGAATCTGGAATGCTCTGAGAAATGATGGAGCCCAGCATATGGCTCAAAATCTGGGAAATAAATTATGTCATCTTTTTTGCATGAGTTGGTTCCATCTGTGTCTCAAATGGAGGGGAAGGAGTTTAAGAGGATTTCTAACTTCTCCTCTGCCTTTCCCAGATATCTGACTCAACTAAAACAATGACACTTTATGGAACTCCAGAGGGCATAGTCAAGATTCGATGAAGAGCAGTTACTGACTTTTCTGAGAAAGAAGACCAAGGGGAGCCAAATCAGAAAAAAACCCTTAGCATTCTAGTTTTTGTTCAAAGCAGAAACCAAGAATATTAACCATTTTTCTCATAGAAAAGCAGAGAAGTAAAATGGAAAGTATTATGACATAGCACCTGGCACAGAGGAAATATTTAAGACATTTGTTCATTAAAGTCAATTTTGAGCTCCATAAAAATAGGAAATGGTCTAGTGTTTATTATGCTTTCCATTTTTTTGTCTCACAAAATGCTTAGAACCATACCTGAGATGTAGCAGGCACATAAAGGTTATTGAATCTCTAGATCCACACCACTAGTGGGTAGAGAGGTGTGTGTGTGAGAGAGAGAGAAAGAGACAGAGGGACAGAGAGACAAAGAGAGAGAGAGAGGGACAGGTAAGAGATGAGGGTGGGAAAAAAGGAAGAAAGCAAGCAAGCAAGGAAAGAAGGAAGGAAAGATGGAAGGAAAAATTTAAAGTAAATTTGAAGTCAACTGAATCTTTTTTATTTTAATGTATACATATATATATATATATTTATAAGTCTAAATGTATTATGTTATATATATATATATATATATATTTATTTTTAAAATGAGTCATACAGTAACTACCAATTATCTAGAATTGGTATTCTACCATACTAGAAGCACTTCTAGCCCCTAAAGTTAGCAGACCCCAATTCACACACACACACACACACACACACACACACACACACACACACACACACACAAAATGTCAGGGACACTTCAGTGGTTGTGAGTGAAAGTTTACTGTTGATATATAATTGATTTTATTTTTGTAACCTAAACATGACACTGTAAGATACAGGATCTATGGATTTATTTTTATAAGGCCATAAAATGTGCTTTGATTTAATCATCTCAGCAAACAAAATCTATTTTGGTCCCTGTTGGAAAGTTCCTCAGAAATCATCACTCCCACATAAAGTTCCCAGGGGAGACTCCCTGACCAGCACCTTGACAATTTTCCTAGGTTTTCATCATGACCTCAAATTTCCACAAATTTGGGGATACTCACATGCATCTTCTGACAGAATAATAAAATATGCTTTTCTCCACAATAAATGCCTGAATTCCCAAGTGTTGGAATAAGTCTTATTGTACAATGAAATGCATACATGTATATATTTTTAGATATTGATAAGGTCAACTGCTGAATATGTATAAGGCACTATGCTTAGTGCTAGAAAAACAAATATGAACAGAAATAGCATCACTGTCCTAAATGAGTTTATTCATTAATGGGAGAAATTAATACATAAAAGAGAACTGAAGAGACAGGGCTATTTCATATTATAATACATATATATGTATGTGTATAAACACACATATATAGGTATACACATACATATGTATATATACATAAAAAGACAAATACAGATATACAAATATGTGTGTAGTTGTGCCATTATAGAGTGCAAAAGAGAAGCAGGAGTCAATTTTCAAAGCCTGTGAAAACACAAATACTATACACTGAATGATTAATTATAATACAATTTAAAAGGATTGTTGATTTTATCAGTTTGGAAGGTCCTTATTGATGCAGATCTCAGCCCATTCTTATCTGACCCATCCTGCATGACTTTTATTCTTAAATAATTTCATAGAAATAGACTATGGAATATAATGGCAATACAGTACTACATCATTCCTAATTTTTTGATCTCTCTATTGTATTTACTGATTTTTGTTGGATAAACATCAAAGATCATTAAATATAATTATATATATATATATTTAATAATCAGAAATTCCAATGTGCTACTATATTACCATAATGCCAAATTGCATATTTGCTGAAATTAATCAAGAATATGATTTTTAAAGTTTAATTTTACATGTGTATTTCCCTTTCCTACCTCCCTATCATCTGGAGGGAGCTGGGTACTTGAAGGCCCTGCTGGCACAGCACAGACTGTAGAAAGACCTTTAAGAGGCCTAACCCTAATTCCAAACTCTTTGAAGTATGTAATAAGTTCTGAGAATTCATTTGAGAGCATTTGGGATTTTTATGATATTAAGAAAATCACTGAAACTGTGATTAGTGACAGTTTTTCTTCCAAAGGGATAAAAGAACCTTTAGTGTATTTTTTTAATTATGGAAAATTGACCAAATACTATAAATCTTCTGTCTATGTCACCATTTGGGACTCACTAATTCAGAAGATGTGACTATCAGCATACATCATGTAGTTCTTACTGCAGAAAGAGTGTGCCCTGAGAGGCTCACAAGGGACTTCTACTTGCTCCTGGCAGATCCCTTGCCTTCTCAGTTTTTAACATCCTATGCACAGAACATAATATATTTATGATATTTGAATAGAATAAAGCACCATTCCTTTGGAAACATTCTCTATTTTATCCTTCTAAGTCTGTCCATTTATTCCAAGTCAATAAAGTTTGCACTTGTCATGTTCACCATACTGCTGCTCACCTTATACTTCTCAGAAACTGGAGCCAGCAAAAGCAGATGAATTTGCTTAGTGGGAAACTTAAGGCCAGAATACAGGTCCAGCTGCATCCTTTTCTTCTTCCTCATCAAGCTTTTGTTCCTTCAGTCAGATATTATTTGTGCTATAAATGAGATTTTGCTAATTTCTTTAATTGGAGGGTCTTCTAAGAGGCACAGTTTTCTGGAGATGCCAAAACAAAGTTCATTTCTATGTTTTCACCAAGAGAAAAAAATGAAATGATTTGAGCCTGAGAAAAGGACACAATTTAGTGAAAAGGAAATGGACTGCCAAAGAAAACAATGATCTTCCAACTTAAATGTTAAACCACTGTAATGTGTTTTGATTGTTGTTGTTGTTTATTTGCTTGCTTGTTTTTAATATAGTCTCAGGGATTTTATTTCTGAAGTAGATACTTCTACCCCATTGAGATGACCCAGCCCCTTACTGTCAAAGATCAATGTGAAGCTCATTTAAAGTGTTTTCCTCTTTCCAGTTAGGAAAATAATGGCCCTCTTGTCTTTTAGCAATGGTTTACAAAAACAAATCCTATAGTCACAGCTCAACAAAGCTATCATTTGACAGTGGGACAAGGTGAATATTAGTTATACGTGAGTATCACATATTGACTTGAGTCATGGCCCCATTTGCCAAACACAAAGCAAAGTTTGGGCATCTTGCCCAAGGTCATCAGGACATTTACCCGACCATTAAGCTGGAGTCATTATCTGACAATCTCTATCTGTCCAATGAAGAAGAGGCATATTTGAAGTCATTTCAATGGCACTTTGAAAGGGTAACTAATGATATTGTAGAGTGTGATGTATTTTTCACAGAGAGGCACTGGAGCATGATATGAATTATGAAGGCAGGTGAGTTCTGTCTCATCATTTTAATGTGGTATGGAAGAGTCAGCTAAGCCAGCCTTAATGATTTGGGCAAGTCAACCCATAGCCACTTATTAAAAACATCAACTGCCATTGTTAAATGCCTACTATGTGCAAACCACTTGGGAATCTGGCATATTGACTGGACTTAGAGTAGGGTAGACACATAATGCTGATATAGACTGACTCAATTGCCTAGGGCCATTTACATCTAGGGTCCCAAGTCTACATTTTCACAATGGGACTTCTTACTAAGAGAATCATGGCTCTTGATTTTGTACAAACTAGAAGCAACTAAGCAGAACAGTTCAAAAAGAACTAAATTTGAATCTGGCCTCAGATACTAACTGGGCAATTCTAGGTAAGTCAGGTGCCTTCTGTCTGCCTCAGTTTCATTATCTGTGAAATGGGGAATGACAACATAATCTACCTCCTAGGGTTATTGTAAGAAAAAAAGCAAGGTATTTATGAAATGATTATCACAGTGCCTGACACATAGTGCTTAATAAATATTTGCTAAATTGTATATATACATGCACATACATATGTATAAACATACATATATGTCTGTCTATGCTTGTATGTGAGGATATACATATATGTTTAAATGTGTCTGTGTCTATGTTTATGTCTTGAATTTTGCTCAGATTTTGTCACTGGATAACATATTCTTCTGGTAAGGAGATGACCAGGGATAAACCATCTTCTAGTCCCATAAGTACTAAATAATTTTGAGCCACAAATCAGGGAACACTGCCACTTAAACAAAATCTCTGACCTAAAACTGATTTTCCTTCTCTCATTTCCTGTCCATCCTCCACCATAATCTTTAGTTAAGTCTCAACCTAAAAGCTTGTCCTCTCTCTGCCTCAGAACTTGATAACTGGCTCCTGGACCCTTCTCCTGTCCTGACTACTGAGTCTCTTGCTCCTTGCTCCTACTCCTACTTCTCTATTTAGAGAGCCTCACTTTAATCTAGTGGAATGGAAGTTCAGTATTATTAACAGGGAGATTTGTCTGCATATATAAGCACACTGACACCAACTGAGAAAAGGGTTATCTGTTTTCCTGTGGTTTCCTACATCTTTGTCTCTTCATGAGTGTTTTGTTAATATTCTGAAGTTAGGAACATTATTTAATATAATAAAGACAGCAGAATGTTCTCCTGTTATCCCCACACAAAATTTGGATTAGGCTACTCTCTCTGATGCTATCTATTTAGGTTACCTTAGGTAAGTCACTTGTCATGTAGACTTAGTTTCATCATATCATGGGCATCCTTCAGATACCAAGCAAACCATCCCTCCCAAGCACACTCATAGGATCATAGTAGAAAGTTTGTGAAAAGACCCAGAGAGCAAACAAGGATAGGTTACTGTTGACGTCATTGGAAGAAATGCCCACAGTGATAAGATCACTTATCTACTGGAGTATTGATATATCTGAGTTTCTCATATAAATGATATAAGAAGATAACTTGGACTGTAGATAGCAATTTATTTATGTTTTGTTGTTGTTGTTGTTGTTGTTGTTTTAATTTTGTGCTTCCAGCCCTGAAGTCAGGAGGATCTGAGTTCAAATCTGGTTTCAGATACTTAACATTCCCTAGCTGTGTGACCCTGGGCAAGTCACTTGACCTCAATTGCCTCAGCAAAAAGCAAAAAAAAAAAAAAAAAAAACAACCTTGTGCTTTTTGAAGAAAAGGCTTCTTAGTCATTATTTTCATAATATGAATGTTGTTCTTCCCTATACCTCAAAAATGAGTTTTCCTGCCTTTTCCAATTGAAAATCCTTCATGCTGAGTGATTTAACAGCCTTCAGAATAATTACTGTTCTATGGGATATTCCTTGGAAACCTCTGATCCTCCCCCTGTGGATTCTCTCATATCAGTTTCTGGAAATGTACCATATTATTACAAAGTCCGTGCCCCATAGGAGCTCCATCAAATAGACCTTTCGTCATCATGAGCAATAATACCAGTATATTCAATTAAAAACAGTTCCTCGCCCATACATATGTTTTGCAAATAAAAAGCTTTAATTAAAAAAAAAAACAGTTCCTCACTTGTGATACTACTTGGATTTTGGGAATAAGTAGAGCATTCTGGTGCATGCTTCAAAGCATGTAGGAAAGGCCAATCATGTGCCTACTTTCTTGTAACTAATCTTGACAGCCAGAGGCAATTCATTGAATAAATTTGCTAATTGAGTCTTCTCCATTTTGTTTTGTGTTTTTTTCCAGCTCTTGTAAATGTGAAACTCTGGGCCATTGATCGACAATGTTTTCAGACAATAATGATGAGGACTGGCCTCATCAAGCACACAGAATATATGGAGTTTTTGAAAAGGTAGGATGTTGCTTTCATTCCCTTTGGGATTTTTGTGTCTTTTTGGCTGTTCTGTTTCTCGACTGTAGCATCATACCTTGCCCCCACTGGTAACAAGCGGGCAAGTGAAATATGGGGAAGTGTTTCTCCCTGATGCTGAATGCTGCTATTGTTCAATTGGATGATGTACTAGAGAGGGGGAGTCTCCAGTAATAGACTAATTATTGGAGAAGCTATGTTGTTAGTAACTAGAAGGTTGAATTTGTAGTCAAGAAGACCTAGCTGTGTGATCGCAAGAAAATGTTTAATCCATTTTCTATTCTAAAAAATCAGGAGATATAACAAAGTAATTTAAGGTCCTGTCCAATTTTAAGGGAAGGGGGAGAAGGGAAAATATTTATTAATCATCCCCTATGTGCCAGGCACTGTGCCTGTCACTTTACAATATAATCCCATTTGATATTCCCGACAATCCAAAAAGGTAATTGGAATCATCATCTTATTGTCTATAGTCCTATGATAATTTACACAGATAATTTCCACTAAGAAAAGTAGAACCCAATAATATTTTCATAAGGAAAACGTATTTCAAAGAAACAAATTACTGTTAGAGGCAGAATGGATCACCTCCTTATTTTTTCTCTTTAAAAACTTATTGCTAGTGAAATATATGGTACATTTTCTAAGCAGATATGTATGGCAAATCCTCCATAACAAAGCTTCCTGATAAATGAGGAAGAATAATAGAAATCATCTGAGTAATATAAGGCGATACCCAAAGTTTCTGATTATCCCTTAATCCCGTCTCTAATTTCTTCAATTACATGTAGCACAGATTTAAAAAACCAAAAATTTGCCGCCCCCAAAATATTTATTTTGTGGAAGGTCAGGTTGAGTGCAGGAGTGAGGACTGAAGGAGGTGAGTCATTGCCCTCCTTTGGAAGTAAAAGGAAAGAATTTCCTATGATTTTGTCAGAATTCCTTTGTTCACATAAGTAATACTTGGAAAAGGCAGAGTAGCACAGTGAGAGGAGACCTGAGCTAACATTGATAACTATTGTTATATGATAGCACTGATACCTATTGTCTTCATCACCTTGAATAAATGACAGACTCTAAGGCCTCAGTTTCCGTCTTTGCCAAATGAGATGATGGGCTATGAATTCCATATAAATTTTAGGTCCATGATTCTTTGAAATGCCTACTATGTGCTACAAGATAAAATATTACCCCTTCCCTCCGAGAGACTCAGCTTTACAGAAGGAAAATAAAAATGTCAACCCAAGCTCATGCCTTTAGAGCTTTCTCAGAGACCATCTGGACCAAGCTTTTCACTTTTTATGAGATGAAACAAAAGCCCAGAGAGGTCACACAAGGGGATAGTAAAAGGGTTAAGATCTCAGTCTCAGCCCTGTTGCTTCAGAACCAATTAAAGGTATACTGCATCATGTCTTCTCCACTGAGAAATAAAGACAGATTCTGTGCTTCATTTGTTCCAAAGGGATCCAGTAACTTTATAATTGAGAGAACCTTTGCTCATAATACTTTATGCTAGAGCAGGTAACCATCTCTCTCTTTGCAAGCTGGGCTTTGGCTTAGAGAGAAAATTCTGAGGAGAGAAAAAGAAATTGGTACTATTTTTTCCAGGGTCACTGCAGCTAATGGAGATTTACTTGGAACATTCCTATTGACATAAGCCCAATGAAATAACTAGCCAATTAATCTCAAAGTGTGAAATTTTATCATAAATTTGCTAGAAGATGCTAAGGTTGTTTGTGGTTTCTTCCTTTTCCTTTTCTTTTTTTTTCCTAGCAGTGTCAGAGAGCTCAAAGATTTGGCATTAATATTTTATATTAGAGCATTTCATGTAGCTAATTTAGTTGGTCTCTGACTCAGCTATTATAAATTACCTAATCTCTGTATACAGTTGTTGCTGTTAAGAGAAAAGCTGTCTAATCTCTAATTGGATGGCTAATGGTAGCATCCTCCAGGGCTTGTGCTAAAAGGGACAAAATTGGACCAGAGCCAAGGTTCTCAGTGATATAGCATGGGATTTGCAACATTCTAGGCAACCTGGGACACAGAAATCTGGTTGGTCAATGAGCCTCCATTGTAAGTTTGAAATCCTGTTTTTGTACATGAAGTGATAGTACGTCTTTTAGTAATATCCATAGAAACTAAATTAATTAATGACCTGCTGTGCTCAGTCCTGATAATGGATTCCAACCAATGGGATTTTAACCTATGAAACCTACTCGTTTTTGTTCATCTCCAAACACATTGCACCTACTTAAGGGACAAAGGTATCTCAGCAGGATTGCCTAGCCATTGAGATTGGTTAAATTCATTTTAATCTAAAGTACTTTTTTGTACCAAGAAGACACACACATACAGTATATATGTATGTCTATACACACAAATATACATATATAACAAAATATATACATATTACATATGCTATATATATACATTATACATATATATTATATACACACATGCATATATAAGTATATATGTATATTTTTGATAAAGAGATGCCCTGAAAGTTAAGAAGATCTGAGTTCAAGCATCACTTTTGTCACAGAAAGTCACTCATCAGTGGCCCAAGCTGCCTTTTCAGACTACTGTGTTTAAAGAAATTGCTGATCTTCATTGATGGAGGGAATTTCTCCCTCTAACAATAATAATAAGTTAAATGCAAAAAGGAAGAAGGAGAAACAAGATACTCTATTAGAGACTAGGGATTTGAAAAGACAAAAGCAAAAAATCATTTTTACCTAAATAGTATGATTGACACAAATGGATTCTCATCATAAAGAATCAAAAGGAAATCATCAGCAGATGATGTATGTCTACAAATAAAGTTCGGGTTCCTCTCATTGACCTTCAGATTATTATTCTCAGAGGTGACTGGTTGGAAATTTTCTCTCTTCTGAAGCATAAAAAGGCAAACATTGGATTTCTATGGAAATATTGCTACACAGACCCATCTCATTGAACCTTTCCAGCAACTCTGATTGGTAAATGGTAGCTGCATCTTATATTCATTTCCTAGGTAAGAAAACTGGGTCCTAGAGAGTTTAAAGGACTTGCCTCAGATCACACAGTGACTGAATATTCAACAGAGCAAGGCTCTTGACTACATCAGATCTTCTGATTTCCAGTCCCATGCTCTCTGAATTATATACTATTCCTTCTTGTTTAGAGCAGGTCTAGACCTTTTTTGGTTTCTGTTTTCTTTTCTGTAAAATGAGTCTGTACCTTACTGGCATACTGGGGGATGGGGAAAGTATAACTTGGAAAGGGAGCAATGGTAGTTATAATAAACTTAGAAAACCAAAGCAAACTAAGAATTATATTTTTAATTTGCGTGTTTTGGTTTAGCTTCAATCCCAATTCTTAGGCCTCCAGATGAGCTATGAGATTTGTTTCTCCCAAATTTATCAGACTTTTACTTGCATTTTTCCACTCTAGTTGCTGCAGTCACCTCATCCCTTTCATTCTCTGTCATATTCTTAATGCAGATGAAATTTAAGAATGCATCTTAAATGTCTATTGAAAATCAATTCCAGCAAATGATCTTACAAGGCAAGCATAAATCCTCACGGAACATGATAGATAGGAATAGAAGTTAGAATATTCCTGCTTAAACCAGCCTACTGTCTGAATATTTACCATTCTACTCACTTTTATGGATTTTTTTCTTTCCTTTTTTTTTTGTATGACCACTCATTGGCACACATAATGTAAAATATAAGACTACTGTTCTAGAACTATATTAATCAATAAAATTCTGAAAATTAACATCTCATATTGGTTTATATCATTTTCCCATTTTAATGAGAAAAACAGGAAAAATCATGTTAATTATTTGATGAGTCAGATTCCCCACATTTTCTATCATTTTCTTTTTATTGCAAATGATATAGCACAATCATGATATAGCCTGTCTTTTTAAATATTTTGTTGTTGTTGTTGTTGTTGTATATAGTAGATGACTATCAAGGAAGCTGTAATGCAGTATTGCTCTAATGAGCCAATCCTATTGACGTGACTGTTTTAGACACCAGATGATGGGAGGCACCAAAAGTTGAGGTTCAGTCATGTAAAGAATTCACAGTGGCCATTGTCTTTGGCAAAATATAGTTTATTTTGGAGAAGAGATTACAGACAAAATGAAGAAATACAATAAACCCCAGAAATGGGGAATATGAAATAGAGGAAGAGAGCATGGAAAGGGGATTTAATAATTAATGATGGAAATAGTAGAACTTGCTATTTATTAGGAGAAAGGAAATACTCCAGAATACCTCTGGGGCATGCCCTTTGCTGTCAGGCTAAATTCTGAAAGTGACTTACTAAGATATAAGGAGGAGAAGTAGGGTCAGGAGAGAAACTATAAGGCATGGTGGGATTAGGGAATACCATATGGCATGGAGGAGGAAATAGGAGAAAGATACCATGAGGCAGAGTGTCCTGGAGGACTGTCCCAAAAGAGGGCAGTGAGTTGATTGGTCGTTGTCTTTCATTTTGAAGAGGACCAAAATGGCCTCACTATATTAGAGTGGAGTTACAATGTGTCCAGCTATGGCTGATCAGAACAATATGAGTTCTGAATGCTCTGCCATAGGTCAGACACAAATTTTCCACATGGATATTTGAATTAGCACCTCTAATTTTGTGTATTTTGCATTTCCTTTGGACTAATTCAATTCTGCTTTGCTCATAGAGCACAGCCTCTTTTCTGATGAAGGCCACCATTCTGATAGTCCTGTGTCAGTGTCTCCCCTATCATATAATCCATTCTAAAGTTCTTGAGAGACCTTGAAAGTGTCCTTGTATTGCTTTTTCTGACTACCTTGTGAGCTCTTGCCCTGTGTCAGTTTTCTATACTATACTATATATATATATATATATATATATATATATATATATATATATATATATATAGGACAAGTGGACATTTGGCATTTGAATAATGTGGCCAGCCTAGTGGAATTGTGTTCTCTGCCCTAGAGTTGGAATGCTGGGTAATTTAGTTTGAGAAATGACCTCAGTATCTGGTATCTTATTCTGCCAGATAATTTTTAGAATCTTCCTAAGACAATTCAAATGGAAGTTTCCTAGCAGGGCGTTGGTATACTGTCCAGGTTTCACAGGCATACTACAATGAGATCAGTACAATGACTGTTGACCTTCAGTTGGATAGTCAGTCTAATACCTTTCTTCTCCCACACTTTCCTTTGAAACTTCCCAAACAGTGAACTAGCTCTGGCAATATGTTTGTCAGTTTCATTATCAATGTGACAATGAGTATGGCATGAGAAAATTTAATTCCGGGGACATGACTGGGATTTCTGACAGGACATGACAAGGTGAGGCTACTGGAGACCCCCTACAGAGGGTGGACCTCAGAGGGTTGACATAACTTGGATTTCTGAATGGATGACCTCCCCTGAGGGTAGGACCATGGAGCTAAACCCATCTCTTATCAGTGCCTGCTCCAGGGAGCAATTCTCCAGTTTCTCTTTGCCTAACACACTCACCATTCAGGACCTCATCACCATGGACTATTTAGGCTTGAATTTCTTTCTTTCTTTTTGATGAAAAATTGATCTTCCTATTTCATTTTTAAAAATTAATACAACATTATTTTCTCTCACATTTAGTCCCACCAGTGGAAAATAAGTATAGCAAATATGCGAAGTCAATAAAAATGAATCCCCAGAGAACACGTCAAGAAAAAAAAAATTGTCTCCTTCTGGACACTGAAGCTATCCCTTCTACCTGGAGAACAGGAGCCTGTTACATCATCAATACTCTGGAATGATGGCTGCTCCTTGTGTTGATCTTAAGTTCTTCAAAGTTGTTTTTGTCACAACCTTGCTGTTACTATGCAAATTGTTTTTTTTCTATTCTGTATCTTCATTATGAACCAGCTTATAACTACCTTCCTAGAGATATCTAGGAAACCATTCCTTTCATCATTTTTTAAAACAATTTATTTAATTTAAAATAATTCAATAGTATTCCATTGCATCTACAATTTGTTCAGCTGTTTCCCAACTGACATACAATATCCTGTTCTTAATTTACATTTTTCACCACCATTAAAAAAAAGACTCACTCAGACTTTAGACCTGACATTAACACCTATAGAGAGTGATCACAAAGCTATGAATGAGAGCCAAAAGGCAGAAAGGGTCAGGATTCAATAAAGCTCTGATAAACAAAGCAAAACAAGTTGGTCAACTGTCACATCTTAGATGGGGGAGGGATAGCTATACAGTTTGGAGTTTTAGTGGTTTTAGTGGATGGCAAACTTAATAGATGTCAACGGTTTTACATGGTTGCCAAAAATAGATAATGCAATAAAAGGTTGAATTAAGAAAGCAGTATGACCCAGGACAAGGCTATAGAATTCAATAACTGTATTATGGCCAGCAAAAAAATAAAATAAAATAAGTAGCTTCACTAAAAAAGGGATAGACCTAGGATGGAACAATGAAAGATCTATCTTATTCTACTTTTGTCTGAGTTTGGGGTTCTCTCCATGGTGCTACATTTTTAGAACATTAATAATCTAGTGATCCTTTGGAAAAGTACAACCAGGAAGATGAAGTGCCTCAAGACCTTGGCTCCATGGAAGGAATAGAGGGGGAATGTTTAGCCTGGGGAATAGATGATGGCCAGGAGGGGAGGGCATGGAGGCAAAAGCCTGCTAGCTGCCTTTAACTATGTAAGAGAATTTTGCATAGAAGTTTGGGGTTTGTTTTACTCAGCTCCAAAGAACAGAGCTCTGAGCATTTTGTAGTGTTCAACATTGTGGCTTGAGGTCAGGACAGCTTTTTGCCATTAGAGTGACCCAGAAGTGGAGCAGGTCAAGAAGTGCTGAATATCTTTGCCTTGGAGATCATCAAAGAAAGGCTGAGTAACTCCTTGTGAGGGATGTGGCAGAGGGATTTCTAGTAAGGTATAGTCAGAGCCAGATGTCCTCTGAAGTTCTTCCAACTCTGAGATTCGATGAGAGAAAACTACATTGTGTCTACTTCTTAGGGAACATTAGAAGTTACTACATTGAATCATCATGGGTGATAACTGGGAAAGTTTAGGCCACAGAGAGTTGTAACTGAGACTATTTAATTTATTATATGTAATTAACAACCTCCACCATAACAACAATTAATAATAATAATAATTCATTTTTGTATAGTACTTCGTGTTGCATAGTGCTTTGTAAACATTTTCTCATTTGATCCTCACAGCAACCCTGGAAGGTAGGTATTACTACTGTGGCCATTTTTTAGATGAGGGAACTGGGGGCCAGAGAGCAAAGAAAAGTGACTCATCCACAAGTGTGTAATAAAGGGCAGAGATGAGGTCCGATCCTGGTTCTTACTTTAATTCTGGCATGATCCATTGGATAATAGATTTAGAACTGGAAGGAACCTTAGATTATGTCCAATTTCCTTATTTTATTTTTATAAATGAGGAACCCAAGACACAGAAAGATTGGATCACCAACCCAGTGTCATACAGCATGTAAAAATCTAAAGCAGGATTTTTCAACATGTCTCCCAATGTCAAGTTCTCTCTTTAATATACTACATTTCTTTTTAAGATGCCTAAGGACTCTTGTTACTATTTAGTTGGCTCTGACTCTTTGTGATCCCATTTGGGGTTTTCTTGGCAAAGATACTAAATTGGTTTGCTATTTCCTTCTTCAGCTCATTTTACAGATGAGATAACTGAGGCAAAAAGAGTTAAGTAACTTGCCAGGGTCACACAGTTAGTAGATATCTGATGTCAGACTTGAACAAGTGAAGATCAGTTCTCCAGACTCCAGATCTAGCAGTCTATCTACTGCCTTTAAGGATACTCTAAGGATTCTTACTTTATCTAAAACTGACATGATCACATAATTCTTGGAACATGGTAATAAATGCTTGATTATTGATAATAACTGGTTAGTTGATTAATTCTATATCTCTGAGCCATATCACATAGAAACTCAACTCATATGGTTTGTCAATGCTCACAGTATTTCTGTATTACTGAATTTGATTTCAATTCTAGTCCCAATATGTTTATACTTCTTAAGACTTCCCAGTCATGGGGTTTGGCCCAATGCTAGCAGTCAAGACAACATCAAACTTAATTTCTCTTAGCCCTACAGAGGCTTCTCACCCATATCTGTATTTCCCAATTCCCATCACAAACACAGATGTTCCTACAGAACTCAGTGAAGTTACTAAATGGGAATAGTTAATAAAAGCACTGCTTGTGCCACAGGCCCAGAAGCTGTTCTGCTAACTGCTAGCACTTGCCATTGTTTCTGGTCACAGGAAAATTCTTGTATTGAGGCAGCTTTTTTAGAAAATGGATTCACTCTAAGCATCTTCTCTATTCTTTCCATTAGATTTCCTAATAGGCAAGTTCCATACCTGATAGGCTCCCTGGATATATCTAGTGTTCCCTTGGTCTTATAGAATGTAGCTGTCTATATCACTTGTGTAGAGAGCAAAGAAGAAGACAGAGAGGAAATGGGCTGGAGCCAATCTTGAGTTATTTCTAAGAATGTCTCCAAACAATAATGAACAAGTGCTGCCTGTTTACACACACTCAGGAAAGTCTGCTGATGTCTAGATCCTTTTAGTAAACTCTCCACTCCTGAAGAGAATCATAGTCCTTAAGGGGGAGAGTCATCCATTTCTCTTGAGCACCCATTTCCCAAAGAACACTGGTTTTTGGAATCAGAGATTCTGGGCTCAAATCCAGACTGCTATTTGATATCTTATGGATCCAAGCAAGTATTATCTATGCTCTGTCTTGGTTTCCTCATTTATAAACTGAAGAGTTAAGCTAGAATACCTCTAAGATCCCTTTTTCTACATCCTACATTCTGCACTTTTGACTTGAATTTGAATCTTACTTTATTACCATCTTTGATAATTTGGGTGATTCCTACAAACTTTCACCTCAATTTGTTCATCAATAAATTACAGAAGTGACATAGGATAGTTTCAAAGGGACTTTTTGGGATCAAATTCTGCCATTCTTTAGTCCCATGACTTGGATTTGAATACTGTTTGTTTTTTACCTGTAAGAATCTGAATAAGTTACTTTCCTTTTCTCAACCTCACTTTATCTTGTTTGCAAAATAAAAGAGTTGATCCCTAATGTTGGTTCCAGCTCTTACATTTTGTGATTCTCAGATCCTTCCTGAAGTATAATATGGGCTGAGATCATCTCAGGAGGCTTCTCGAAGTTAGGCTGGGGTCACTTCCTAAAATAAAAGTATCTCAGCCTCAGGAGCATCCAGAATGAAACCAATGCTTCTCAGTTATATATGGCTCCATTTCTGGAGAATTGAGGGTGAGTTTCAATTTTCTCTAAATAGGAGGTCATAGAAGAGACAAAGCTCATTTTGGTTTGGTAGCCTGGGATCCCTCAGGGTATGGCCAGGAGTCTGAAAGAGATTCTCCTAAAATCCTTCTTCACACTGATCCTGAAAGGCTAGAAACCTGAAACTTTCTCAATGTCTTTACAATAATTGTAAATTTCAATTTATATAGAATGATGTGTGAATTTCTTTGTTCCCCAAATCTATTCAACCATTTAGTCATTCAGCAAACATTTAAAATATCAATTTTATGCCAGGCACTGGGAAGCATGTGACCAATTTTCCAATCCTAAACTTCTCTTAAAATATCTGGCCAAGCTTATCTTCATACAATAGGCAGAAGTTTTATTTCTGGGCCCATATTCAAAATCTTTCTAGCTTGTCAAATCTCCAGTAGCACAGCTTCCTAGATACCAGGGGGTAGAAATCCATACTTCCAGAAGCCATTAGAGACTTGTTATCAGGGATAAAATGCTCTTCTAGTCTATAAATCAAAATCTTTCCTCCCAATAATGTTTGCCCTGATATTTGGCCAGTGTGTAGATGTGACCTAGGGCTAAAAGGTACCTTAGACGTTATCCATCTTCCCAGTCATTTTATAGTTAATGAAACTCAGGCCCCAAAAGGGGGAAGTGTAAGGTTGTTCAGGTTGTAAGTACCACAGGAGATATTTAGCTACACATCCCTAAACTCTTAATCTAAATTACGCCCTACTCTACCATGTTATATGTATTCTCATGAATATAATAGCCAATAAAACAGAATTGTGTTTCTTATATATTGTATATAATGTTTCATATATAAAACGTTACATATATTTTATATATACTTAATAGAACATGGCAAGAATACTTTTAGTCACCCTAGTTTCTAAACACTTTGGCAGACCGTTTTGATATATGGTTTGATCTCTGTAAAAAAAAAAAAATATCAGGAAAGAAACTTTCTCTACCTTTGCCAAAGAGTAACTTGCCTTTGAGTGATACACTTAAATAGCAGTCTGGAATATTATGAGATTTAAGGGACATGTCCAGCATACATGACCACTCTATGTCAAAGGCAAGACTTGAACCCAGATTTCTCGGACTCTGTGACCAGTCTTCCATCCATTATGTCAGGCTAACTTTCATATATTACATTTTTTCCTACTCGGTCACAGAATCTCAAATTTTAAAACTGAGATTAAACTTAGATATTATGTAAGAATTCTATAGTTTTTAAAATGAGCAAATTGTATCTGGGCCAGGTTAAATCATTTAACTGTGGTGGTTGTTTGGTGAGGAGGAGATAGCATATTCTATCCACATTTCCCTATAGATAATCCTTGTTTTTTTTTTGTTTGTTTTGTTTTGTTTTGCTTTATATTTTGTGTATGTGTGTGTGTGTGTGTGTGTGTGTGTGTGTGTGTGTGTTTGGTTGTGGTGGCAATTGGGGTTAAGTGACTTGCCCAGGTTCACACAGCTAGGAATTGTTAAATGTCTGACACCAAATTTGAACTCAGGTCCTCTTGACTTCAGGGCTGGTGCTCTATCCACTGTGCCACCTAGCTGCCCCACTAATCTTTGTTCTAACCACTGATTATTCTGAAAAAAACAAATTTAGTAGAGTTATCTCCTGTTTTCTTCATTCATCTTGGCAATGTCTCCCAAATCCAAAAACTCAGCAAATGTTTATTACTGTGTGCAAGAATTGTCCAAAATGTTAGAGATACAAAACTAAAAATGAAATCACCCCTTGCCCTTCTTCCTGGGAGACAATAGCAAATATGCAGATAAAGAAATACAAAGTAGTGGATAGAGCACGAGGCCTGAAGGCAGGAGGACCTGAGTTCAAATCTAACCTCAGACACTTAACACTTCCTAGCACTGTGACTCTGGGCAAGTCACTTAATCCCAATTGCCTCAGTAAAAAAAAAGAAAAGAAAAGAAATACAAAGTAGAAGAAATTATCCCTGAGTAATTTCAAGATCAGCAGGAGAGAAACCAGTGGTTTATGAGAGACTGTGAAGGGTAATTTTGAAGGAAGCTGGAGATTTGAAGGCATGGAGTGAAGGGATTTAAGAGGAAGCATGAGAGACAGCCTGTGCAAAAGGAGGAAGGCAGGAAATGGGGAGTCACATCCAGGGCAAACACACCATTTTATTTGGCACAGAGAATGTTTAGAAGAGAGATTGAAATTAATCTTAAAGAGAGGTAGAAGCCAGACCGCCTGACTCCTTTAATTCTAAATGGAGAATTTTTCATCCTATTCTAGAGCTAATAATGAGCCAATAAAGATTTTCAATTAGGTGTGACATGGACACATTTGTGGGATACCACTTTGGCAGCTGTATGGAAGAAGAAAGGAAAAAAGGAGAAATTAGGAAAAGGAGCCTAATGAATAGCATAGTTCTTTATTCCAGGTGTGTTGAAATGAAGGCTTAATCTAAGCTAGAGGCTGTGTGAATTGAGAAAAGGAGGCAAGTCTAAATTTTTTTTTCTGTGTTGCTTCCCTTCATAAGTGGTTGCTAGAATCACAGTCTTCAATTTAAGATCACAAATTTTCTTTCAGTTCTCCATTTTGGGGATTAAAATGACCATTATCTTCTTTTGTCATTGCCTTTTAGGAGAATGAGAAATGTCTCCCCCCTAAAAAAATTTATATCAACCATCTCTTCATTCATTTCCTTGCTTCATAATGTGAATCAAGAGGGAGGAAGCAGTCAAGCTTTGTTTGCTAATATATTTCTGTAACTTAATATGCCAGTGTTTCAAGTATGTGTCCAGTAATTCATCTGAATGAATTCTAAAAGGATATAACATCTCAAAACGCTTTAAAGATTTCTCAATTCATTTTTCAGAAGAGAAGAGGCAGGTGGATTGACCCCTTAAATGCCAAAATCTAATAGAAATTTTCCCCCAAAATTTCAAGTTTAGTTCATCCATGGCTCTATAAAACTTGCATTCTTTTCAATTTGAGGGACATAAAGGGAAGCATTAACAAAGGAGGATTATCTTTTACTATGTCTAATATTGTTTGCTCGCAGCTTAGTCCACTGAAGAAGATACATTCTCATTAAGGATGATTTGAGAAATGGATTGTTATAAAAATAATCATTAATTTCCCATTTTCATTTTGCAGTTGAGCCAGCATCTATATTTATTTTGAAGAAGTGTGAGCCTCCAATTGCCTATTTCTAATTATAAAAATATTAGTCATCCTCACATTTCATGTATAGTCACACTGAATTTAACATGTGCAAAAGTCTGTCTTTCTAATTTTTGTGTGTGGTTAATGAAGCATACAGAATGTTTATCTATGGTGGCAACCCTTCTCCTTTCCAGGAACAAATGTTTTGAATCTTTCAGGAAGATGGAGTTATACAGGGGAACAAGAACTGCTTGAGGAATCAGAGGACAAAGGCTAACATTTGCATGGGCATAATCCAGCAACTTCAAAATCCTGCTCTATTTTGTCTCCAGAGTATTTTGGATTTTGTAATTTAAAAAAATATATATTCCTTACTATAACTTAGATCAAAAGTCCATTTTCAACTCTGAGACTCCAAGAGCCAAAATACATAGCCAGCTCTCTTTGTCAAACACTTAAAAACATAGAAGAGAAGAAATGAGAGTCTCTCTCAGGGAGGAAGCCTTACTGAGTGCAAAGGAAAATCTTCTGCTGATTGAAATATAAAGAAGTTGGGTTTCATAGCTCCCTGGATGCTTACAATATGTCAGTCTGGCCCAAGCCAGATGCACAATGTAAGGCTGACAAATGGAGAACAGCCCAAGGAGAGTAGGGATGAAGAAGAAGTGATGGAGAGAGAAGGGATCTAAAGCTAAATTGAGCTGGAGGGTGATTTAAGCAGGGGATACTTTCAAGCAACTCTGAGATCTGTTGAAGTTTGAAAGAGACAAACAGAAGCTTATAATTATTGTGAAAGCCAATGATGCCATCTGTCACATTGGTCAGTGGTGCTATATTAAACAGTCAACTAGGACTCCAATCCTTTTACCTATTACATAAGGGTAATGCTGAACCCTTCCACAGATTTCTTAAAGGGGAGCATGAGTTTTCCCCCTTTAGTCACTAACCTCTACTTCCAATATATTTTCCCTCTCGAGAATTTGATCAATCGTACCATTACAATAGCTGACTTGCTTTTAACCTAAAGACATATAATGATGATCAGGTCATAATAATAATGCAATAATCCTTTTCCCATTTTCTAGAATTTATCTCAGAATGAAAGAGACTAACACAATCATAATACTTTAGAGCCCCCAGTTGGGAAAATTCCCAACTTTCCAATAAGGTTTTAACTCCCTCTCCAATTTACATTTTAGTTTATCTCTATCTAGCCACTAGTTTATGAAGATGAGGCACAAATAAGGATAAGGAAATCTTTAGAAAAAAAGCCATTTTTTTTTCTTTAGAATGTCTGTTACTAGACAGAAGGAAGAGGAATTGGGGAAAGATCAGACTTTTGAAAAAATTGTTCCTCAGTAATTAAAATGGGTGTGGTCAGTAGCTTCAGCCCAATCTTCTTTTCTTAGATGACTGACAGTAGGAATTCAATGACCTTCCTCAAACTCTCCCTTCCCGGCTACAGCTTAATTATATTTTCACAGTTTTAGTCTTCAGTATCTCCTTTTATTTTCATCTGATATCTGCTGATATTATACACCTGATTCCTTTTAGCTCAACTTATGTTCTAGTCAGGACCAAGGGTATTATTCCCTACTACTTTTACTATTCAGCTAATATTCCTTGAAATAAGTACATTTTTGTTTGTATCTCTATCAGCCAGCACCATTATTTGTACATATACAAAATGTGTTTAGTAAGTATTTATGAAAAGGATTTCTTTCCTTCCTCCAAAATGACTTTCTCTAGCCTTCCCCTTACCTTTACTCCTTTGGTTTTTTTAATTATATATTTTTTTAATTTTTAACACACATTTCTTTATGAATCATGTAGAGAGAAATAAATCAGAACAAAAGGGAGAAATCATGGGAGAGATTTAAAAAAACAGAAAAAAAAAGAAGTGAACATAGCATATGCTGATTTACAATCAGTCTCCTTAGTTCTTTTTATAGATGCAGATGGCATTTTCTGTCCAAAGTCTACTGGGATTGCCTTGGATCACTGAACCAGTGAGGAGAACTAAGCCTTTTATAGTTGATTATCTCATATTCTTGCTATTATTGTGTACTATCTATTCCTGGTTCCCTTAGCTTTACTCTTAATTTTTACAGAGCCCATTAAGATTCTATATCCTCAGATTAAGAACCCCTACAAAGACCCAGATAGATACATGACTATGAATTTAGGGTTAGAAAATGATAGAGATTGGTCAATATAGAATCTAGAAATAGTTAATAATATAAGGTTATACATACACACACACACACATATATATATACATATGCTTGTATATGTACATATAGATGGATATGACTAAAGAAGTATAAGGTAATATAATTGTGAATATATATTCATATATATTACATATGAGGATGTGTAGATATAAATATGAATATAAATATACATAGATCTATATTATGGATTATATAGGAGGACAGAGAGATTGAGAGAGAGATTAACAGAAAAAGAGGCACAGACACAGAGAGAAATATAGCAGGGAAATGAATATGGATATATACACACAAAGATGTGTATGTGAATACATCAATATCCATATACACATTTATGCATGCACGTGTGTATGTGTGTAGATATGTCTGTATGTATTCTCCCCAAAATTCTTCCATGTTTCCTAATTTTTCTATTACTTTTGTGGTTAACACTATCCTTCCAGTCACCAAAGCTCCCAACTTATGTGTCACCCTTATTTCTTAATTCTATCACTCACACATACACACACACACACACACACACACACACACACACACACACACGCATGCACACCATATACACTCCATTGCCAAGCCTTGGTGTGTTGACTTTCTTAATGTCTCTCACATATGTTCCCTTTACTCTTCAGACACAGCCACCATCCTTGCACAGCCCTCATCACCTGACACCTTGACTTTTGCAGTAGGGTGTTGGTTGAGTTTCCTGCCCCCAAAATCTCCCCACACCAATTCCTCTTCCATTCAACTGTCAAATTGATTTTCTTAACGGGTATGACTATATGACTTCCTTACTCCAGTTTCAGTAGTTCCCTCTCACATCCAGAATGAAATATAAAATCCTTTGGAGTTCCAAACCTTTTATAAAATGCCCCCCGTTCTAGGCTTCTTAGACCTTCTACCATCTATGTACTCTGTGATCAGTGACATTGGCCTTCTGGTCGTTCCTTGAATAAGATATGACTCTGGCCATTTCTCTGACCATTCTCTGACTCTTCCCTATTCCTGAAATGGTCTTCCTCCTCAATATCACCTCTTGGTTTCCCTGATTTCCTTTAATATCAACTCAATCCCAGTTTAGCTCTCCATAATCTCAAGGGCTTCAATCTGTTGATTTTCTCTAATTTCTCCTGCCTGAATCTTATTCATACTTAAGTGTTTACAGATTACCTTCTCCATTATACTGAGCTCCTTGAGAGCAGGGGCAAACTTGTGCCTTTCATAGTATCTTTAGCACTTTGTACAGTGCCCGGTATCTAATAAGTACACAGCAGAATCTTAATAGCCATCCATTGACTGAATGCTGGCTGTGATCAAGTGAAAAGAGTATCAAATATGCAATGGAAAAGATTTGGATTCAAATCCTCCCTCAGACACAAATTAGTTCATTTCATGAAGCATTTTTCAGTTATCAATTATGGAAATGTCTATTGTTCTCATTAGACGTAGCTGTATATACATATATATGAAGTAAAAGACAGAGTAATATTATTGGAGAGATATTTAGATCCAGATTGTAAATGCATTAATTTTTTCTTGAATTTTCCTAAAAAAAATTTTTAATTTTTTACTTACTTCCCATGAAGAGGCCAATTAAATTTCTCCCTTAACAAATTTTAGCCACAAACTTAATGTATAAAACATATGATCTAATATTTATACCCAGCCATAGAACTGAGTTGACAAGTAGAAATTCACACCTCCTCCCAATATGCAGACAACCCATAAAAAGCAAATACTCCATGCTTTTCAAAAAAAAAATACATAAATACTATTTCCCTTGTTGACTGTAAAAGCTCCAGTGGGTAAAGTGTGTGTTGCATACTTACAGGAACTACTTAAAGCTTCTGGGCAAGAGTATAAACAAAAATATTGATCAAAGAATCTTTAATCAGCTCAGAGGATAAATGATGCAGAGGAAAGATAACTTGCAAGATGAATCACTTGCTATTATTTTTGTTTTTAATGAAATAAAATTGTAAAATAAAAATTATATGAACAAATATTATTTATGTTATGATTTAAGACATTGAGAGAAGCAAGTTAAAAGCTACTAACAATCCAAATTCAATCAATACTAAAAAGTACAGGGGCAGATAAGTGGCGCAGTGGATAGAGCACCAGCCCTGAAGTCAGGAAGACCTGAGTTCAAATTTGGCCTCAGACATTTAACACATCCTAGCTGTGTGACCTTGGGCAGGTCACTTAACCCCAACTGCCTCAGAAAAACAAACAAACAAACAAAGAAAAAACAATACTAAAAAGTACAAATTGCTAAAGCTGCATATTCTATTTGTGATCTGTTTTCCCAAACTGATGTCACTTCTACTTTTTGGATCACAGTTCTCTCCTCTGGAAAAAAAAAAAAAAAGACAAGTTACAAATATAGATGAATCATAAGTTTCTTCCTAACTTTTTATCTGGGATTCTTATTATTCTTCTTTTCCTCTCAATAAGTCACATAGATCTTTTTTTTCCAGCAGAGATTCATTTTTACTGAATCAGAGCATGAGAAAATTAGAGATAGAAGGAACCTCAGTGGCTTTGTAATCTATCCAATAAATGAAAGGAATTCCTTGTAATTATAATTATATTTCCCATATATTTCCCAATATAATTATAATTATAATTCCCATTATAACACACCCAACCAAGTGTCTTCTTAAACACTTCCAATGGTAGGGAGCCCATTATTTTAAGACAATCCATTCCACTTTTAAAATCTGCTAATTAATATTAATTGTTAATTTGACAATTTTTTTTTTTTTTTTTTGCTGAAGCAACTGGGGTTAAATGATTTGCCCAGGGTCACACAGCCAGACAGTGTTAAGTGTCTGAGGTCAGATTTGATTTCAGGTCCTCCTGACTTCAGGGCTGGTGCTCTATCCACTGCTCCACTTAGCTGTACCTATTTGGCCTAATTTGTATGACCTTTCAGTGCTCTGGTTACAAAAATAAAAATGAAATTGTCTCTGATTTCAAGAAACTTAGAAATTTAATTGAATAGGTATAACGTATACCCACCATCAATCCCCAAACATTTATTAAGCATCTACTAGGAGCTAGATATGCTGGATACTAGAAATAAGGTGAATGCAATGCCCAAAAGATTCCCTACCCTCAAAAAGCTTATATGTGATCTGAGAAACAAGAAGGGGAAGTGAATAGATCAATGGATTTAGACTCAGGAAAACCTGGGTTCCAAATGTACTTCAGATATTTATTGAACCAGTGATTCTGGGCAAGTCACTTAACCATTCTGTACTTCAGTTTACCCATCTATAACATCAGTTGATTGGACTCATTGATTTCTAAGTTTCCATCTAGTTTTATATTCATAATTCTATGGACATATATATGTATACACAAAAGAAAATAGTCCTGCCTCAGTGCACTTTCTCCAACTGGCAGTAATCTCTGTGACACTTTCTAGTTATGAAATAACCCTTACCAGGGAGACAGGCTGCCACAGAAACAGCACTTTCAGGCAGGTTGCCAAGTGTAGACAAACTTGGTTTTACTTTCCTTTGTTCTCTCCCTCTCTCTCTCTCTTTCTCTCTCTTTTTCTTTCTGTGTGTGTGTGTGTGTGTGTGTGTAAAATGGGAAAGAATTTTAATTATAATTGCATAAATGATTTTTTTTAATTTTTATTTAGAAGATGCTTTTTAGTAACAACATTTTCAATTAAAATATGTACATTCAAGGACAATAACAAGGCACCTAGAGCTTCATTAAAAGATAAGTGGGCCTTTTTCTTCCTTTGTAAGATGATCTACATGTCTATAATAGGAGAAAAATATCCTTTTAGAAACTCATGCCTTATTAAGAAGAGAGATAATTGCTTTCCAATTACAGAGACACAATTTTGGATGATTGTGTGGGTTGGAAAGGGCTTTTCCCAAGTTCTCATATTTTTTTTAAATTAAATTTATTTAGTATTTTATTTTTCCCAATTACATGAAAAAACAATTTAAATACTTGTTTTAAAAACTTTGCATTCCAAATTCTCTCACTTCCCCCCTCCCCAACCCCTTTATTGAGAAGGCAATTTATTCAATATAGGTTGTACATGAGTGGTCATGCAAAACACATATGTCATATTGCAAAAAAAAATAGAGCAAAAAAATACAAGAAGAATAAAGTAAAACAAAAAAACAAAAAACAAAAAACAATGCTTTAATGTGTTTTCACCTACGACCAGTTCTTTTTCTGGTGATGGATAGCATTTTTCATAAGTTCCTTATTTTTTTTATTTTTTTATTTTATTTGCATAACATATGTGTGGGTAATTCTTCAACAATAACCCTTACATAGCTTTCTGTTACAAATTTTTCCCCCCAACTCCCCAACCCTCCCCTAGATGGCAGGATATCCACTACATGTTAATTATGTTAAAATATTGGCAAATTGAATATATGTATACATATTTCCAAACTTCTTATTGTTGTGCAAGAAAAATCTTATCTACACAAAAGATATATCAGATAAAGGAAACACAATGTAAGCAAACATCAATCAAGGAGTATGAGAATGTTATGTTGTGGTCCACATTTCACATCCCTCTCTCTGGGTGTATATGGTTTTCTTCAGTGAACAATTGGAACTGGTTTGAAACATTTCATTGTTGGAGAGAGTCATGTCCCTTAGAACTGATCCTCATATAGTATTGTTGTTGCCGTGTATAATGATTCCCATAAGGAATTAGATATAGTTATACTTTAGAAGTTCTTTGAATTACTTCTTTGCCTCTAGAAACATTAAGACAGCTAGATTTCTCATCCAGTCCTACATCCATAAAGGGCTTTCACTCATATATGATTCTTCATGTACTCATTTGGAGTTTTCTTGGCGAAGATACTGGAGTGGTTTGCCATTTCCTTCTCCAGATCATTTTATGGATGAAGAAACTGAGGCAAACAGTTAAATGACTTTCCCAGGGTTGCACAACTAGTAAGTGTGTGAGAGCAAATTTGAATTGAGGAAGATGGAATTTCATTGTAGATTTATATTCTGTCCACTACATAATCTAGCTACTTAGAAAAGCAACAATAAAGAGGGAGACAAATCCCACAAACATGGCTTGGCAAATAGTGGAATGGCTTCTCAGATATATTATTGAATCTACTTTGTCCATTTTTAAGGGCAGAATAAACATAGTTATGTTGGAGGGTCCTTGGAGGGCAAAGCTAAATTAGAAATCTACTGCCTTAATGATGCTTGAGGGATTTATTTAAGTCATGTAGGATTTGTGCATGATCAATTGATGGAGTGATCTCTCTCATCCTTAGAGAACAGTTAAATATCTTGAAGTAGAACTAGATTAAAAAAAAAAACACTTTTAACACAGAAAAAATCGTGATTTGTCTCAGGCATTAATTAAGCCCATAGCACCACACTTCCTGATATTTTCTTGTTCCCTTTCACCTAAGGGAACCCTTCTTCAGAATCCTGCTGTGCCCCAGATACAGTCTATTCTCAAAAGGGTGAACCTCCCCTTCCCTCTAGTGGGGCTGCCTCACTGCAGGACCATTGAAAAAGATGAAGGCTCAAACTATAAGACCTAATTAGACAGCAAGATGCTGCACCTTGTGGTTAGTTATTCCCATTCATCAGGCACTGGAAAAGTTTCTAGTTCACCTAAGAAAAGAACTCTATGAAATTGAGAGAATTCTGGATTGAGTATCAGAAAGCATACTTTCTAATATCTGTTTTATTACATGATCATATGATCAATCAAATGTATTAAGAAACTACTGTGTGCCAGGCAAGGTACTAAGCACTAAGAATACAAAGAAAGGCAAGATAGTCCCTAACTTCAAGAAATTTACAATCCAGTGAGGGAAAATAACACAATAAAAAGATGCTGAAAAGCAGGAAGAGGAGAAGAGGAAGGGGCCAAGAAGCTTTAAACTGTAATTCAAAAGATGAGGAAACTGAGGCTCAGAGAAATCAAGTAATTTATCCAGTCTCACAGCTGGTGATGTTTGAACTCAGGATCTTTTTCGACTGACTGCAAATTCATTGACCTATGCACAATATCTCTCCAAGGCTCCATTCCTCATTGGTAAAAGGTAGATGATAATCCTCACAATCCAACATGCCTAATAGCATTAGGAGGATTTAATTTTGGTCAATTCATTGAACACTTACTAGCAACACCTAATATATGCAAGACATTGTGCTAGTTCTCATAATAGGAAGATAAAACAAAATAAACATAAATATATGGTCCCTCAGGACTTTACATTCTACTAAGAATGGAGAGAGTGGTTAAGAACAAAATATAGAGATAATGAAATAGATAATTTGAGGAATAAGGGAACTTTAATGATTAGGAAAGGCTTCCTGTAAGAAGTGGCAAATGAGCTGAATCTTCAAAAAGAGACAAAAGTGCATTTCATGCATGGGGAACATTATGGACAAAAACCTGGAGGGAAGAGATGAGTTTGTGGAACATTAAGCAAAGGGTCTGAAGATACAAAAATAAAAGTGAAAGTTGCTCCAATCCATTACATTTATTAAGTACCTGCTATGTGGTAGGCAATCTGTTAAGCACTGGGGATATAATTTAAAAAAGAAAATCCCTGCCCTCAATGAGCTTATAATGTAAGGGGTGGAGAAAAAAAAAGAAAAAAAAAAGGCAGGAAAGGGGAGAACTCTTCCTTTCAAGAAATTTACATTCTACTGATTTCTAATGGTCTTTAGTTTGTAAAGTCCTTTCCCAGGGCTTTATTCCCCATTTCTAGCCCCTCTCTAATTCATTGACCATACAGTCGAAAAATTAGTAGTCCAGAGGAAGAGATTTTGACTATGTTCCTCTTACCCCTCAAGAAGCTAATGCTACTTGACTATTACTATCATAATTTTGGCTAGCATCATTAATAATACCCCCACCTGAATGAATGCCAGACTCTTTTATTGAAAAAGATTTCCTTTGTCCATCTGCAAAAAAATTTCAAGAACAGCCATGTAAGACTTTCCATTTCTTTTGCTCTCACACTTCCCTCATTTCTAGTGACTTATTTCTTCTTTATGAGTGTACTTCTACATCCATTTTTTCTCTCTTGTAGACATGGCCACTAACCATGTTCAAAACCCCATCAGTTCTCACTTTGCTTATTGCAGTAGCCTCCTAATTGATCTCCCTATATCTACTCTCTCTCCAGTTCATCCTCCACATAGCTACCAAATTGATCTAAGTATTTTGCTATGTAGCTCTACCACTCTAGAAGCTTCATTGGCTCTCTACTGCCTACAGGGAGAAAGATTAATAGTTTTTTCATCCCTTAAAGTTCTTTATAATCTAGTTTCAACTTGTCTTTCTAGACTGATTACTTATTAGTTCCCTTCATTTCCTTGCTTTTCAGTGTAAATGACTGGCTCCGTTCTGTTCCCCAATCACATTATTCCTTCTCTTCCTCTGTGCCTTGGCAAGGCTGTCTCTGATTCCTCAGATACCTTCTTTTCTTGCTTTGCCTATTGAAATTTCTAGCTTTCTATAGAGCTTAGCCCAAGTGCCACTTCCTCTCATTCCCCCAGTTTTGTGTCCCCTCTTTAACCATTTCTTAATTTATGTTTTTAATTTATCTGTTTAAATACACACACACACACACACACACACACACACACACACACACACACAGCAATATAAGTCCCTTGAGGTCATAGACCATTTTTGTACTCATATTCTCTGATAGTAGCACAGTGACTGGCAATGTAAGAGAGAAGATTAATAAATACTTGTTGAATAAATTAATGAAAGTCTACTTACTTAATTGGCATTCATTATTTGTTCTTAGGAAGCTCCATAGCTATATGATATGTGGGAAATCATTCCCCAAAGTGGACCAGGGCAAATGGACTAGTCAGGCTTACCTTGAATTGAATTGCTCACATAATAGAGAAACTCATTTATAATTACCTGTGAAATGTTCTTTAGCTGAAATCATCAACAACATGGGAACTCATCCAATAAAACAACATTAAAATGGGACAGTCACTGGTTACTGCCTTCTCAGAAAGGAGCTGAATGTTAATTCTATGTTCAACATAATGCTGGCTAAGTAGATCCAAAATCAGTTAATGATAATATATATATATATATTTTAGTTGAGAGATAGTAAAAGAATGGATCACATGGAGACAGGGTTGTGCTAGTATTTAGTAACTTATTTTTCAGAAAAAAATATTAAGAATTATACATTTTTTCAGTTTAATTTTGCATTATCAATTCATTATCTATCATTTTCTGAACAAGCAACAATACAATAAATCAAGCTCTGATTATTAGCCTTTGTCAGTTTGCAAGGTATGAATGTTCACACGGAAAATTTAACAATCAGCTCTCATGAACCAGTTGGTGCAAGCTCCAGCACATCCCTGGGTAGAGGACATCTGTGAACTTCTTACTACACATAAATTTATTTATTTAGAATACAATTCCCACATGTCTAACTTTGAATACAACGTAATGCAATTGATATAAGAGAAAAAGTGTCAAAGAGTTATCATATATCCTTTCTTGATGAAATGTGATACCATAGCAGTAACTGCTAACTCTGTGAATTATGGTCAAATAAACATCATCATTCCTGTTGAAAGGTTGTCCTGTGTCTCCATTCCCTGTACCTATGACTTCCTCACACAAAATATTCTCAAATAACTACTTCCCTGAATATATTATTTTCCCCTATAAGTACATGAACCATTTGGAGGTAGGAATTGATTATCTTTCTTAGGAATTTGTATCCTCAACTCAGAGTATAGCAAGGGATTTTGTTTTTGCATTTATTAATTCCTTCATTCATAGAAGGCAGAACAAGTTCAGGGAAAACACTCCCAAGTTCAATTTGCCTTCATGGTTAAAAAATAATTAATTCAAATTTATCTACATTCATTAGACCAATCATCTAATACCCTAGAGGAGATCCAAAAATCAAGGACAAAGCACCCAAAAGATAAAATTTCCATCCATCCAGTCATAATTAGGTTTGTTTTTTGTTTTGTTTTTTTGGCAAATAAAACTGGTCACTGGCCTTGGCAGAAGAATGATCTATGAAAAACCAGTGAACAATCAAAGGGAAAGCAAGAGAATGATATCAAATCAATATTTTTTTAACTTTGAAAATGAACCTTTTGAAAAAGAATATGTACTAGCAGTATATTTTTCTTTTTAAAAAGTCTATTTGTAATTTACCTCTTGTGAAAAATAAAGTAAGGGACCGTGCTTTACTGACTTGGAATCAATTAGTTCATTTTCTTTGACCTGGACTGAATGCTTTTTGGAGCTGTCTATTTCTGAAGTCATTATGTGCATCGTTCTTTTTATATTTCAGTCTTTCCTGTGCAGTCAGTCACACATATTTTGTCCTATTTTTCTAATTGCTCGTGGTTATCATGCCTTATAGTTCAACAATTTTCCGTTACATTTCTGTATAGCAATTAGTTCAGGCGTTCCTTAAATTGTTGGACACATGTTTGTTTTGAGCTTTTGTGATCACACACAGCATTGCTGCAAAATGAATAGTACATTATTGTTGTTGTTTTTGTTGTGATCAAATTTCATATGGGTAATCCCAAAATGGGATAGATGGCTGGATTAAAGGTCATGAACAATTTAGTAACTTTAGTCTCATAAATGCAAGTTATTGACTAGGATGCCAACAGTATTGTATCCCTCTCTCATTTAAAAGACTTAATATAGCAACAGTAAACATTTAACCAAATAAAGGGGCAATGAAGGAAAGCAAATCTTCCATGGAGGGAAGGATGAGGATTTGGAGTATCTTTCCATAAAGGAAAATAAGGAATCAGAAGATATAGTGAGACATCTCACATTAAGACTTTTTTTTTATATTTCATGAAAGAGATAGAGCTTACAAAGGATTGTGTCAAATTTATTTCATTGAGAGTAAGAGCTTGGATAGCTCATTTGGCCCTGATATAAAAAAGGAGAGGTGTAAAACTTATTCTAATACTGTAGTTTGTGAAAGTATTTCAGAAATTCATGATTTTTTATTTTTAAAAATCTTTATTTTCATATATTTTGTTTTCTTTGTAATATATATTTTATTCCAGACATTTGAAAACATTATTCTAGGAAGTGGTCCATCAGTTTTGCCTGATTGCCAAAAGAGTTCATGCCAAAAAATGTTGAAGAACTTTTGCCGAAGAGGTTTTAGTCATATCACAGAGACATCAAATGAGTTCATAGGAGGCCAAACTATTCAAGAAAATTTCACAAATATTATTTTTATAGACTCCAGCTTTTGGTATAATAACTCACTATTTGACAAAAATTCCTGGGAAAATTGGAAACTAGTATGGAAGATATTAAGGCTTGACCTACACCTAACACCATATATCAAGATAAGGTCTAAATGGGTTCATGATTTAAACATAAAGAGTGATATTATAAAAAAGTTAGAGGAACATAGCATAGTTTACCTCTCAGATCTGTGGAGAAGAAAGGAATTTGTGTCCAAAGAACAACTGGAACTCTTAATTGAACATCAGATAGATAATTTTGATTATATTGTTAAAAAGTTTTTATACAAACAAAACTAATGCAGACAAGATTAGGAAGGAAGCAATAAATTTGGAAATCATTTCTACATTTAAAGGTTCTGATAAAATATATAGAGAACTGACTCAAATTTATAAGAATTCAAGCCACTTTTCAATCAATAAATGGTCAAAGGATATGAACAGATAAATTTCAGATGAAGAAATTAAAACTTTTTCTAGTCATATGAAAAGGTTCTCCAAATCACTATTGATCAGAGAAATGCAAATTAAGACAACTCTGAGATACCACTACATACCTCTCAGATTGACTAAGATGACAAGAAAAGATAATGTTGAATGTTGGAAGGGATGTGGAAAAACTGGGACGCTGATACATTGTTGGTGGAACTGTGAATGTATCCAAGCATTCTGGAGAGCAGTTTGGAAGTATGCTCAAAAAGTTATCAAACTGCACATACTGTTTGACCCAGCAGCATTTCTATTGGGCCTATATCCCAAAGAGATCTTAAGGGAAAGAAAGGGACCCCCATGTGCAAAAATGTTTGTAGCAGCCCATTTTGTAGTGGCTAGAAACTGGAAACTGAATGGATGCCCATCAATTGGAGAATAGCTGAATATAAATCATAGTATATGAATGTCATGGAATAATATTATTCTGTAAGAAACAAACAGCAGATGATTTCAGAGAGGCCTGGAGAGACTTGCATGAACTGATGCTAAGTGAAATGAGCAGAACCAGATCATTATACACAGCAACAATATGATCAATTCTGATGGACATGGTTCTCTTCAACAATGAGATGTTTCAAACAAGTTCCTATTGTTCAGTGATGAAGATAGTCATATACATCCAGAGAGAGACCAGTGGGAACTGAGTGTGGACCACAAAATAGCATTTTCATGCTTTCTGTTGATATTTGCTTGCATTTTGTTTTCCTTCTCAGGTTTTTTTCTCTTGTAGATCCGATTTTTCTTGTACAGAACGATAACTGTATAAATATGTATACATATATTCAATTCATCATATATTTCAACATAATTAACATGTATTAGACTACCTGCCATCTAGGGGAGGGATGGGAGGAAGGAGAGAAAAAATCGGAGCAGAAGGCTTTGCAAGGGTCAATGTTGAAAAATCACCCATACACCTGTTTTGCAATTAAAAAGCTTTAATAAAAAAGAGAAAAAAAACCCAAATACTGTTTTTATGATTTCAATCTCTTCTTTCCTAGATATTTTCATAGCTTGACATAATTTGACACTTGGAAGGGTTCTCTGTGACCAACCAAGAACTCATCTTCCCTTTTCAGATGAGAGGGACTAACCTCCTCCAGTGGCAGCCCAATTCACTTGTAGACATCTCTCATAGTTGGGAAATTTTTCCTGATGTCAGATCTAGCCTGGCTTCTTTGACACTTCCATCTAATATTGCTTGTACCTCCTTCTGGGGCCAAGCAGAATGTGTCTAATCCCTTTTATACAAATCTTTCAAATTACTGGAGATAGCCATCATGTCCCTTGTCTTTGAGTTTTTTCCCCATTTAAATTGCTTTAATGTCTTCAGCTGATCCTCATATAGAATTGACCTAAGACCCTTTTCTATCCTGATTCTCTTTATCAAGAGTCACTTCACCTTATTTATATCCCTACTAGATGGTATTTGTTGTTTTTCATTTATATCTGATGCTTCATTTTGTTGTTGAGCTGTTTCACTCATGTCCAACTCTTTCTGACTTTAGTTGGGGATTTCTTTGTAAGGAACTGGAGTGATTGGTCATTTTCTTCTCTAGCTCATTTTGCAAATGAGGAAACTTAGACTAAGAGAGTTACATGACTTGCCCAGACTCCCATGACTCATAATCTGAACTCAGATCCAACTGATTATAGAGTTGGTACTCTATCTACTGCACCATCTAGCTGCCTTCTTATTAAATAGTGGCAGTTTTTTTTTTCTTTATTTTGTTAAATATGTACTTTAATAATACAGAGCAAGAAGAAAGTTGAGTGCTTATGAAACCATTACTGCCAATCAGTCTGATGTTCCAGATTGAAGCTTGGAGTTCTGACTACTATAAACTGATGAAGGAGATAGGAGAATATTTGTACGTTCCCTTTCCTCTATAGCTTCCAAGGGCCTATTAATTGTGACCCACAGCACTGAAGAAGAAAAGTGAATGGACTTTTAAACAAATTATCATTCTCAGAAATTCCAGTTCAGCTACAGCAAAGCTTAAACCTTATAGGTAGATCTTCTCTATCGAGCAAAGACTATAGTCTCTGTGGACACTATATTATAATAAACTATTTAAAATTAACTTTGTTTAATCTTATTTTCAATATACATATCAATCATTAAAAACTAGTTATTTTGGACATGTGATTATTACAATAACAAGTTGAATGGGGTATTATATACAACTCCTTCTCTTATTTAAGATCTTTTAATTTCTTCACTCCATCTAGTTTTTGACAATTAATATTAAAATGGCTCAGGGATCTCATCTATTTGAGAATTCTTTCAGTGATATCTACTCAACCCTTTCCTGTCTGCTCATCTTACAGGATACTTGCCTCCATCTTCCCATGTATTCACCATAGGTGGTCTACCCAAAATTGAAGGTAGAAATAAGGAAGGAATTAAGCATTTTATTAAGTGCCTGCTATGTACCAGACATAGAATTTTACAAATATTCTCTCATTTGATTGTCAGAAGCCTAGGAGGCAGATATTATTATCCCTATTTTATAGTTAAGGAAACTGAGGCACAAAGATTTTAAATGACGTATCCAGAACCAAACAGCTATAAGTATCTGAGCCTAGATTTGAAATCAAGTTTGCCTGGTCCAGGACAAGAGCCCTATCTTCTGCTATTTTGTCTGTGCAAAATCCCACAGCCTTCAAAGGGCATCTCCCTTCTTTTCTTTGCCATCTTTGAGAGCACAGAGAAGGAATAAGAAAAATCATATTTCATTTTTTTTTGAATCATTCTCTCTTTACTCTTATTCCTAGAAAGTCCTAAATGAGATGTTGGCTGGACCCTTAGGCTTATTATCTGGCATGGAGTCTCTTTTTGAGAATTGATGAGAGTAAAATGTTCTTTAAGTACAACCAACTTCTTAAGTAGACAAGTGCCCCAGAACATTATTCCTGCCTACTTCTTCTTATGGGCCTGCACTATGCAGGTAACTAAATTGGAGGAAAACATTATCATATACCATAGAGTAACTTCATTACAACAGGAATATCAATAAACCCAATAGCAGAATGGAAATGACACTTAGTAGCCAACATCTGCCCAGAGACAGGAAACCAAAAGTTGGTTTCTGCAAAAATTGTCCCTTATCTTCACTTCTTAGCCCCTGGAGCTTTAAACCAGGAGACACAGGTTCCCATAATACTGTTATGAGCACAACAGCAGTTTATTGAGCAGAAATTGTGTTAGCTATCAGATAGAAAGATTGTAGTGATTTTATCTTCTTGAACATTTAGTTGTCACCTTCACACTTCCTTCCCCTGCATTCTTTCTTCCTGAAAACCTTCCACACCTGCCTTCTCTTCCAAAACCAGGAAAATAGTATTGGTTAAACCAGATGTGGCTACATTCATAATCTGGCCAGCCCAATTAAATATCTTCTCTATGGAGTGGAAAAGGTGCTAAGATTTAGCATCAAAGGACCCACATTCAAATAATTCTCACTCTTTCTGTCTTTTCTCAAACAGGTTTTTCCTTATGTGCCTCAGTTTCCTTATCTGTGAAATCCTTATCTGGATTTGGATTATATGCTGCCACAAATTGTGAACCAGCCAAACTGGTTTCTTCTGTTCCTTATCCATGATCCCTCAGCTCACTTCTCACCTTAGAATCCATCCCCTTTTCAAGGTCTAATAGAATCCCTCACTTCCCATAAAAAGACTCTCAATAAACACCTTCTACATGAAGTTTTTTTTCTGATTTACAAACATAGGAAATAAGAGACAGAATTTGAATCCAGATACTCTAATTTGAATGGCAAAACTTTTTCTTTCTCTTATATAACATACTTACAGACACACATGATATACATGTATTTACTTATGCACATATGTAAACAATTTACATGTGGATGTAGGTATCTAGGTATGTGTAAACAATATGCAAGTATATTTATGGTGTGTGTCCACACACATGTATTTGTGTATGTATTAAATATGTCTACAAAATATGTATTTGTGAATTTAACCATTGTCAAAAAAACTTTCTCTTTGATAGCTGAAAAAAAAATGTGGGTATTCAGTGGGAGAGGGAGAAAGACTCATTGATCACATACAGGGCAATTTACTTAATATGCAACTTTTCCTCTTGGGGGAGTTCATAAAATAGTCAAGAATTATACTCATGCTCAACCCTCTTGCCATAAGTACCTAAATTTTGATTTTGATTTGAATCGCTAAGATAGTTCATGTACTTAACATTTCACTAACTAAAGAGTAGGAAGGAAAAATGATTGGCTGTCTCATCTTGATAATGGCAGCTAGTGAAGAAATGATGACTCAAACAGATGAAGACATTATTATAAACCTTGACATAGCAAGACAAGAGATCCATGTTAATCTGCCTCATTTACGGAAGCTTGCCACCAGTGTATAACAAGGCATGCAGGAAGTATTTTCTCTGTATTAGTAGACATTTAATAAATGTTTTTTAAATGAATAATGATCACTTTTTATGTTTTATAAAAGGGACATATTCTACTTCACTATCAGAATATATGACACTTCTGTTGAATTTCTAATTTCAACAAAATACTCAACCTGTGCCCTCTCACAGTTGGGTTGACTCTCCATTTTGATCAACAGTTGAGGAGCACAGAATCTGGCCAATCAGTACAGGTGACTGACAGCTGCTTTCCTCCTCAACATCCATCTGTGGAGCAATCTGAGACTTGACTGAGATGATGAATGGATATGTCTGGCAAGAAACAGCTTGTTATGCTGCGATATGCCGCTTATTAATAGAGCTGCAAACTGGGCTATGAAGACCACAGGTGGTCGCTGGTAATAAGACATCTGTGGCTTGGAAAATTTTAAAGTGTTAGACATCTTTTGGTGGTGGTGGTGATTCCTTTATGGATTCACAAATTCTCTTATTGAGACACTATCTTATTTGCTCATAGATGTGTTAGATTTTAAATACAGCCAAGGAATTGTTTTTCCTTCCTTCATTTTTAATCCTAAAAAATGTACTAGTAAATCTCATAGAATTACTCACTTCTTTGGAGAAGGCTGCCAGCATAGTGAGCAGACACCTCAGAGCCTTTTAACTCCACCTTTGTGTCACTTGGCTTGTTTATTGGGTGGGTGAGAGAAAGAAAAAGAACACAAGGAAAAAAAAGAGGAAGAAAAGGAAGAGGAGGGAAGGAAGAAAGAAAGGAAGGAAGGAAGGAACAAGGAAGGAAGGGAGAGAGAGAGAGCTTAAACAAGAGAACATACACACAAACACACATACTCACACTTTTGGAGTCCACACTATATTTTCCTTCTGACTTGTCTTTCTTCTTATTCTTTTTTTTTTTAAATAAGTCCTGAAAATGGAACAGGTGGAGTTATCAATTATTGCCAAAATAAAGATAAATAGATCAATAGATGAAAGATTTACACAATAAAAATACTAATGATAACATTTACGTCTTGCTTTAATGTTTATAAAGTACTTGAGATGTGCTATCTCATTTAATCCTTACAAAAACTTAACAGGTGCTATTATTAATCCTATTTTACAGAAAATATTGAGACAGAGTGAAGTTAAGTGACTTATCCAAGATCACATAACTAATAAGTATATCAGAATTCAAATCCATATCTACATGATTTTAAGTTAAGTACCCTTGTGAAATATAGTTTCTTCTAATAGTTATATAATAGATGATTCATAGACATAAATAAAAGAATAGATAGATGATGGATAAAGACATAGTGAAATAGATTTGAGAGGTATATTTGAAAGAGATGTTTTCAAGAGGAAATATGTTCAAAAACAACTTTTATTTGTATCAGCCAAGAAAGGCAGCCTAAGTAAAAAAAAAAATATATTTGCCTGCAGTTTCATACCTTGTGCCCTCTTAATGATTTTTTTATTTCATTCAACTTCATTGAGATTCACAGGATGCTATTTTCAGAGTTAGGAGGGACCTTAGTATGCATCTAGTCTAACACCTCATTTCATGCATCAGTCATCTGGGGCTCAGAAAGTTTAAGTAATTGAACCCACCTTCTGACTTCACATGCATTGTTCCTTTCACTTTTGCCACACTGAGTAATGTCTCCTATTACAGAGCTGAGTTGACCTACTCTTTTTGTCTTCAATCTGATTACATTTAGAGTATAGGCTTTCTATATCTGAGGAAAGGCATTGAAAAGTTGGTGAGGCAACGTAACATTTTCATGATCTCTATTGACATTTGCTTGCATTGTGTTGCCTTTCTCTGATTTTCTTTTTTTTTTCTTGTAGATAGGATTTTTCTTGCATAACTTCTCAAGCATTTCAACATTATTAACATGTAGTGGACTTCCTGCCATCTAGGGGAGGGGAGGGGACTGGGGGTAAAATTTGTAATGGAACAATGCTGGGGAACTACCCATACATATGTTATACAAATAAAAAGCTTTAATTTAAAAAAAAAGTACAAAAAAAAAGAAAAGAAAAGTTGGTGAGGGTCCAAGAAACAAGTAGATGAGGTAGGACCCTGAGATAATGACATGAAGGGTTAATTGAAAGAATTGGGGATGGTTTAGTTGAAAACTAGGATATCTGGGGGAACACTTGGAAAAGCATTATTATTCTCCTCTTTGGCTTCCAGATGCCATCATTAGGAGCACTTAGTGGGAGAATTAATGTAGGTTTCATGTCTGGAGAAACTTTGCAATAATTATTAGTCACCCAAAGTGATCCAGGTTGGCTTAGAAAGTAATTAGTCCTACCAAGTATGGTGTCACATGCTTAGGATCCATGCTACAGCAGAGGCTGAGGATGGGGGGAGTCACTTGGGCCCAGGAGATCTGAGTTACATTAGTTGCATTAAGCCAAGTGAATGTCCACAGTAAGTCCAATAGCAGTATGGTGATCCTCTGGGTATAGGGTTTCACCAGACTGCCTAAAGGGGAACGAATTGTCCCAGTTTAGGAACAGAGTGGTCAAAGTTCTCATGCTTATCAACAGTGACATCAAAACAATGAATGGCCATTGCATTTATATCCTGGGAGACATACAAAGACCCAGTTTCCAAAAGAATGTTGTGAGTTCTTCCCCATCTCCAGTGGAGATATTCAAACAAGAATTGGACAACCATTTGTCAGGCATGCTGTAAGGATTCTTACTCACAGGCTTCTGAAGTTACCGGGCTTAGATTTTATACTTTCAGATAGCTGATGATGCCATATAAGTGACTTTTGGATAAATGTGGAACTACTACTACTACTACTACTACTATTACTACTTACTACTACTACTACTACTACTACTACTACTACTACTACTACTACTACCATCATCCCAGCAATACTTAGCACAGCAGCTGTGCTTCATAAATGTTTATTGGAATGGATTAAATGTTTATTAGTTACTGACTTCTTTTTCTTATAATTGATTAAAAATAGTGATGTTTCATGAACTTTAATTCTAGATTAATTAAGCCAGAAGTAGAGAATTATTTTATTTCTAAAGTGATGAAGCACTGAACTAAATATTCTCTATGTATATGTATATATTATATAAATAAACATATGTATGAATATAAAGAGAGAGAGAAGAGAGACAGAATGATGAATAGATGGATAGTTGCCTGGAGAAATAAAAATGGTACTTACATTTGTTAACAAAATTAACACCAGCTGGGGATCTATCTACCAAGACAAACCCAAGAAGTATGTGAACACAATAACAAAACACTTCTTACACAAATAAATTCAGATCTAAACAATTGGAAAAATATCAATTGCTCATGGCTAGGCTGAGCTAATATAATAAAAATGACAATTCTGCCTAAATTGATCTATTTTTTCAGTGTCATACCAAAGTGTCAAAAATTATTTTATAAAACAGAAAAAAATAACAAAATTCATCTGGAAGAACAAAAGGTCAAGATTATCAAGGGAATTAATAAAAAAAATACAAAATATGATGGCTTAGCACTATCAAATCTAAAACTATATTATAAAGTAGAAGTCATCAAAACCATCTGGTATTGGCTAAGAAATAGAATGGTAAATCAGTGGGATCGATTAGATATATACAACACAATAATGAAGGCCTATAATAATTTAGTGTTTGATAAATCCCCAAACTCCAGCTTCTGGAATAAGAATACACTATTTGACAAAAAAATTCTGGGAAAATTGTCAGAAACTCAGCATAGATCTACATCACATACACCATAACAAAATAAGGTAAAATAGGTACATGATTTGGGCATAAAGGATGATACCATAAAAAAAAAAAAATTAGGAGAACAAGGGATAACTTATCTATCTGATCTTTGGAGAAAGAAGGAATTTATGACCAAAAAGTCCTAGAGAACATTATGAAAGGCAAAATGGACAACTAAATTACATTAAATTAAAAAGGGTTTGCATGAACAAAACCAAAAAACAAGATTAAAAGGGAAGCACAAAGCTGGAAAAAATCTTTACAGCCAGTGTTTCTGATAAAGGTCTCATTTCTAAAAATACATAAAGAACGCTTTCATAAGAATACAAGTCATTCCCCAAACAAATGGTGAAATGGATATGAATAGACAATTTTCAGATGATGAAATTAAAGCCAACTATAGTTATGTGAAAAAATGCTTTAAATCATTACTGATTAGAGAAATGCAAATTGAAACAACTTTGAGGTACTACCTTATAACTCTCAGATTGGCTAAGATGACAGGAAAAGATGATAAATGTTGGAGGGGATGTGGGAAAACTGGGACAACTAATGCATTATTGACAGAGTTGTGAAATGATTCAACCATTCTGGAGAGCAATTTGGAATTATGCCCAAAGGGCCATAAAACTATGCATATCCTTTGACCCAGCAGTGCCATTATTGAATCTGTATGCCAAGGAAATCTTAAAGAAAGGAAAATGATCCACATGGGCAAAAATGTTTGTAGCAAAGAACTGGAAAATAAGTAGATGCCCATTAATTGGGGAAGGGCTGAACAAGTTGTGGCATATGAATATAATGGAATATTATTGTTCTATAAAAAAATGATGAGCAAGCTGATTTTAGAAAGGCCTGGAAAGATTTACATTAACTGATGCTGAGCAAAACAAGCAGAACCAGGAATACATTGTACACAATAACAGAAAGAATGCACAATGATCCACTATAAAAGGCTTGTTTCTTCTCAGTGGTTCAATGATCCAAAATAATCCCAATAGAATGTGGACAGAAAATGCCATATGCATCCAGAAAAAGAACTAAGAAAAATGAATGTAAATTGACACTTACTATGTTTTTTTTTCTGTTTTTTTCCCTCTCCTTTTTGCTCTGACTTTTCTCTCCCAACATAATTCATAAAGCAATGTGCATTATAAATAAATAAATTTTCTAGGAAGTTTTTTTAATGGATCAATAAAACAAATAAATAACACTAGCTAAGTTTTCCAGTGTTAGAAATCTCACTTTTGTCTTCTTCCATGGCTCCTTTGTTTATTTTTGACTAGTTAATAGTATAATCCATTTAATGAGGTTGACTATTTTTCAAAGTACAATCCACTACCCCACCTCTTCTCTGTTAATCATCAACCAATTAATTTTTTTCTAGCAGAAAGTGTTATCTTCAGATATTTCCTCATTGATCCATTGTGACCAGTCTGATAATAAGAATCTTTGGGTCACAAGGAAAAGGCCAAATGAAGACAGAGAACAGTGCCTTGTATTATTTCCAAATAAAGAATCAACATCTACTATCAGAATTGGAAGGACCTTAAATGCTCTTTATTTTACAGGTGATTTCTAGAAAAGCTAGACATTTTATCCACAAGTACAAGTAGCAAAACACCCAGTCCTTGACCTTTTACAACAATCCTACCCAAGCACAGAAGATTTATCTTATATACTATGCACAAAGACACACACACAATGCAAGTCTTTAATTTAAGTGGCATAGGTCAAGATCCAAATGTCTGTCAAGTTCAAAGTGCTCATTTTGCAGATGTGGGGAATGAGGCACAGAGTAAGTGACTGTACCAGGATCACATAGGTGAGAATGGGGATGGGATTTGAACTCTAGTTCCATGGCTTGAAGTTCATTGAAAGTGGAAATGTAAATCAACCACTTCAAAAGGATAGGTAGGAAAAATAATAAGCTGGCATTTATATAGTCCTTTACAACTCTTTTCTAAATTTATCCCCACAACTACTATAGAAGCAAGATGCTATTATTAAAATGATTTTACAGATGAGGAAACTGAGGCAGACTGACAAAATGATAGTAAGTGTTTTAGAAGAGATCTGAACTTGGGTCATCCTGACTCAGGGTTCAATACAACACACACTGAGCTTCCTCTAATTAGTAGAGAAATAGTGCTCCTCAAATCTTTTGTCTCTGAGTAAAAGATTCCTGCACAGCTTTGGTTGTTGAGAACTTTTACCTGATCCCCCAAACATCCTCCTTTAAACCTTCCCCTTTCTGTATCTCCATTATCCCTAGTTTTCTCCTCTGGAGCCAAGCAGAAGAGTTAGTTAATCGATAGCACTTATTAAGTTCTTATTGTGTGATGAACAATATACAAAGCACAGAGAATACAGGGCAAATCAGACATAATGTGGAAAGCTTGCTTTGATGTAACATCCTCCAAACACTCCAAGACAAGCTCCACTTTCCTCCCAAAGTCTTCTCTTCAGCTGTTTAATATCATCATTTAACAAGATCCTGGGATCTTCCATCTAGAAAGAGACCTTTGAGATCCACCAGTCCTACTGTCTCAGATAAAGAGACCTTTCAGTGACTTATAGAATTTGAACCCAGATTCCATTAACTTCAAATTCAGCCCATTTTTCCTGTTACCACATAGGAACCAAAAATGCAACTGATTCTCATAAGGCATGATGTGAAACCTTTCACTATTCTAGTATCCCTCCTTTGGACACAATCCTTCCTCAAATGTGGCTCATTATTTTTTGTTAGATTAACTTCTCCTGTAATTATTTTTTTAAAAGCTTGGCCCTTGCATTATTAAACAGGTGCCCTCATTTTCCAGGGACACTGAAGTATCACTCTGCAGATAAGATTGAGAGCATCTTGCCAGTCACTCCATTTATGTGTGTGTAGGTGTTAGGCCCAAGGAATAGAGTTACCATGGTGACTGTCAAAGCTCTCTTGTAATAGGCTCCTTGGACACCCTAATAGAAAGAGGGTTGTTTTGCCACATGATGTCTGCAAACTAGCCTAGTGACTTAATAGAAATAGATTTTTGGAGAGAAAGGAAAGGGTCAAGACTTAAACAATGGTAGGTTCTATAATCTACTTCCCAGCTGAAATTTCTATTGTTTCTACTCAAACACACTGAAGTGACTCTTCTCTCAGGAGGTAGATAGGTGACAGAGGGTCTTCATCAGCAAATGACTCACTAATACCACCTGATCCTTGGGTAATCATTCTCAACTTCCCTTCATGGTCCCAGGATATATCTCACAGCTAATGCTTTGGAAAACCCATACAGTTTCTTTTTTCTGTCTTAAATGATAGCTGTTAAGGACCATGCCTAAGTGTGAAGGGGCAGGTCAATTCTCCAAAAGACCCCACAGCTGTGGATCATAAGACCCCTGAAGGAATTGCAATTCAGCCTTTACTGGCACAGATGTTGCTTGTAAATTGGGAATGAAATAAATTGGAGGCAAGAGAGAAGAGAAGAGAGGTCAGAGAATCTAACTTCCTCTCAGTCTCCTTGTATCGTTATCATCTTCTCACATGAAGGGATTTGTTCTGCTGGTCAGAAACAGATCCCTAGCAGGTGCCTCCCATAACATCCATCAGTCACTATCAGGTGGGTTCCCTAACAGATAGCAAATTTAAACCGCCATTCTCCCCAGAGTACTAGCAAATATGGAAAAGAAAGTCCTGAAAGGCAGAAACCTTTGACCAACTTTTATTTATTATAAGGTTCTACTGTTAGCATTGATTCTTCAGTCATTTCTGGAAGGGGTGGAAAGAAGCAAAAGGGGACCAGGGAGAGAGAAATAGATGATTTGGAGACATTTTCTCAAACTAAAACTAGAGAAAAAGATCATGGTTTCCTGTAGTCTTAACAACTTTAGGAGTAAATGAGCTCAATTTGCAGTCCAACTGATGTCTGAAGAACAGGATAGAATTGATTTTTTTTTTTAGTTGTGAATTGAGGCAACATGGCAAGGTCTTCTCTTTGCTACTTATTTAGGTTATTTTCCAGGGCATTAGGTGATAGTGAGGACAGCAAATTAGACTAGTTAATTAGGCCAGAGCATCTTGAAATTGGGCAAGATTTGTAGGTTAAGAAAAAAGTAGACCAGATCATAAAGGAATAACTCTTTTATGTGTTGTTCTAAAAGATGAAATTGATTTATCCCTGGCATAGAAATATGGTAGAATATTCCAGTACATACTGGAATATTAATCAGCCTGGAATCTGAGTAATTTCTTAACTATATTCATGAGGGAATTTTCAAATTCAATTCAATTACAAAATGACCATATTAAACACCAAGACTAAAATATACACATTTCTGCTACTTAGAATCTTTATTTTCCTTCATAGCTCATTTCAAGGGCTTTTTTTGTTTTGTTTTGTGCACAATTAATAATAACATTTTATCTTGCATTTACTTTCATTTACTTTTTCTTAAAAGTTTTTATTTTTCAAAAGCATAAATAATTCTCCAACATTAGCCCTTGCAAAATCTTATGTTCCAGTTTATCCTACTTTTCCCACCCCCTCCCCAGATGGCAAGTAGTCCAATATATGTTAAACATGGTAAAATATATGTTAAATTCAATATATGTATATATATTTATACAATTATTGTGCTGTACAAGAAAAATCAAATCAAACCAGAAAAGAAAATGGTGAAGAAAATGAAATGCAAGCAAACAACAACAAAAAGAGTGAGAATGCTATGTTGTGAACCACATTCAGTTCCCACAGTTCTCTCTCTGGGTGCAGATGACTCTTTTAATCACAAGGCTGTTGGAACTGGTCTGAATCATCTCATTGTTGAAGAGAGCCATGTACATCAGAATTGATCATCAAATAATATTTGCATTTACTTTGTATGTAGTTTTTTTTTCTACTTATGTATGGAAGTGTTTTCTTGATAAATTGTAAGCTCCTTGAAAGAGATGTTTTGATTTTGATTTTATATCCCTAGCAGATAACCCAGTACCTGGCACATAGTTGGTGCTTTCCAAATGCTTGTTGAGTTGATTATATGTGTGATGCTATATTACTGGGTTTTATTAATATGGGTACTCTTTCCAGTAATATAGATTGCAATTAATTCATGCTTGTTCATGTTCTGTGGCTTATATCTGGCTCCTAAGACAAGTTTGCCCCAAGGAATCTATCCAGTGTTCTGGCAACTTTGCTTTCTTTCTCTTCACATGGAGATAATATCAGTGAAGTGAGAAATGCCCATCATGTAACCCTCATCTTGTCCCTACATTTTTTTTTTGCTGAGGCAATTGGGGTCAAGTGACTTGCCCAGGGTCACACAGCCTGGAAGTGTTAAATGTCCAAAGCCAGATTTGAACTCAGGTCCTCCTGACTTGTCCCTACATTTTTGATGTCTGGTGATTTCAGTTTTGCCTGATTCTTTGTGACCCCATTAGGGGTTTTCTTGGTAAAGATACTAGAATGATTTGCCATTTCCTTCTCTGACTCATTTTACAAATTAGAAACTGAGGAAAAGAATTAAGTGACTTTCCTAGTTACACAGCTAATAAGTGTTGGAGGCCAGATGTGAACTCATGAAGATTGGTCTTTCTGATTCTAAGCCTAGTGCTCTATCTACCACAGCAGCACCTAGTTGCCCATCTCTACATTACCTGGCCATTTTCTTTTCCAGACACACCTTTCTCTGATGACAACCATCATTCTACTTTTACAGTAAAATATCTTGTTTCTGTTATGTTGATATCGACTCACACCTATCATGGCTCTCTCCATTGTATCCCAAGTGATCTTCAACTTCCTAGCTATGGAGGACATGGCATAGATTCTGGAAATATGAAGACAAAATATGAAGGAATCCCTCCTTTCAAGGAGTTTATATTTTACAGTGAGGGGAGAAATATAACATATATAAGAAAAGGGAAAATACTTGTCAAGTACTGGCAAGGGGCCAAAAGTAATTGAAAAATATATCATATTAGTAAGAAAAAACCTTCCTGGAAATTTTCTCATTAATCATGCCCATTAATAAATATTACTAAAATCCAAGTTCATTTTTCATAAACATAGACAGCCTAAGACTGGGTTAAATTTCAACTACTTCATCAGGGATTGTTTTATTCATGATTATGGATTAATCTGATTTAGCTTCTGCTCAAGGAGCTGTGAAGGGAAATAATCCCACCTGCCACCATGGAGAGAAATCTACTTCCCTGGGGAGCTCCTAGAAGTGATAAGTCTCTGGGAAATGAGCCATCAGACCTTTTCAGAAATTCCTGCAAATAGTACATTAATTTTATGTAGTCCTGAGTGAGGCAATCAAGGCCATCCATAATCTAATTCCAACAAGCTAGTCCAGTCTTGGACCTCTCTCCAATCAGTTTTGCTTCCACTATTTTGCATTTGTGGGAAACTCAATAGGCCAACAAATATTTATTAAGTACTTACAATAAGCTTGCAACTTTGCTAAATGCTAGGGATATAAAGAAAGATAAAAATAGTTCCTGTCCCCAAGAACCTTATATTCTACTGGGAGCAAATATATTAATAATTTGGTACTTAGAAGATACATATGGAATAGATGAAAAATAATTTCAGAGAGGAGATGCTAGTAGTCAAGAAGGGAGGAAGAGATGGGAAAATCTGAAGAAAGTAGGATTTGAGTTGATTCTTGAAGGAAGACAGGTAAAGGAAAAGCTCAGAGCTGAGGGGGCAGATGGGGACCATTCCAGATCCAAAGGACAGTCAGGACAAATGAATAGAAATGAGAAAAGGAGTGTCACATGTGAAGAATAGCAATTAGGCCAGTGTAGCTCAATCTATAGCACATGGAAGGGAGTAAAGTATAAGAAGAAATTAGAGGAACCAAGTGGCTAGCTTATAAAGAACTCCAATCACCAGAGAACTTGATATTTAATCCTGAAGGGGATATGAACTACTAGTATTTATTTGAGATACAGCAGATCAGACTTGATACTGTCACATTGTGATTTATAAAAAAAATCACTTTGGCAATAACATGGAGCTTGGATTAAAGTGGGGAAAGATCTAAGGCAGAGGGATTGATTAGATCAATTATTTCAGTAGTTGAGATGAGACGTAATGAGAGCCTTCACTAGAATGTTGAACATTGGGGGTGAGAAGGGCATGTATATGAGAGAAGTTATGAAATGCAGAAATTAAAAGATTTTAACAACATATTGAATATATGGGTTAAGTTTATCTGAGGAGTCAAGAACAACACTCAGGATGGAATTTTAGATTGTTGAGATTAATGTGGAAATTTATAAGAGATAAGGCTTTGAATGAAAAATAATATGCTAAATTGGGCTTAAGAAGTATCTTCTAATTTGAGATGTCTAAGGGGGCAGTCAGTGATATCAGAAAGAAGTAAAGGAGAGAGTTTACGGGTATATTTAGAGATATGGGAATCATCTGCAAGAAAATAGAGCAAATTGGCTCACTGGACAAGACAGTATGAGGAGAAGAGAAGACGACTCCAGAACAAGCCTTGGAGAGCACCCAGTATTAGCAGACATAGCCTGGATAAATAACCAACAAAGGAAATTGAAAAGGTCATCCAACTAATATGTGTCAGATGCAAGTCTTATTATAGGTCTTCCTGAATAACCATGGTTAACTATGTTAAACATGATAACCCATTGCTCCATGATGCCTCATCATCATGAGGACTGTATTTCATGAAAGATACCTGGAAAGAATCAAGTGGATAATGCTATAGATTCAAAGTCTTTTGGATTATTAAAGTGAAGAGAGACATAAAAGAAGGAGGCGTGTGCTTGCCAAAGGTGTTTGTGATCATCATGAAGAATGTCTCACTCAGAATTTAAATTCCTTATTTGGCATAGAATTTCCCAGACACTTCAGCTTGTGGATAACATTTGGCCAATGGCTTCATGTCCCAGAATCCTATTGCACCTCCTAAATGAGATCCAAAGTCATTCAGAAAAATTCAGTCTCACTTTCCATATGCAAAAACAAAAGAACAAACCAAAAAAAAAAAATCTTGAGTGGATGAATAATGGTGTCTTCATTATGTTATGCCGGTTTAGGGACAAACTACTTTTTCAGGACTCAGATTCAGGTAGATAATTAATTCAACCAAGCCTTGATTAGAAGAAATGAGGATGGAATCCTCTGGAAATTGTGAGACTTTAGTGATGACCCTTGAAAGAAAAAAAAAACCTTTAAAAACATCTATCTATAGCTATTAATGGTGGAATGCAACCATCTCTGAATGTATTCAACTGGGGGTAACCTGAAAGGTGATAATGAGGGGCAGGTGGGCATAAATAGCCCAGACCATATTATTAATGGGGTACCATATACCAGAATCCATCATTCAATCAGTGAACACTTTAAATATTTACTCTGTCATTCACTGTTAGGGAAACAAGAAGAAAAATTAAAACAGCCCCTGTCCTTAAGAATATTTTGATGTGATCTTGTGTCTGACTCTTACTGACTTACGACTTCAACAAATGATTCAACTCTTTTTAAAGCTTTTTATTCAAAACATATACATAGTCTTCAACATTCATTCTTTTTTTTTATTTTAAATTTTTATTTTATTTGCATAACATATGTGTGGGTAATTCTTCAACAATAACCCTTACATAGCTTTCCGTTACAAATTTTCCCCCCAACTCTCCACCCCTCCCCTAGATGGCAGGATATCCACTACATGTTAATTATGTTAAAATATTGGCAAATCGAATATATGTATACATATTTCCAAACTTATCATTGGTGTGCAAGAAAAATCTTATCTACACAAACGATATATCAGATAAAGGAAACACAATGTAAGCAAACATCAATCAAGGAGTATGAGAATGTTATGTTGTGGTCCACATTTCGCATCCCTCTCTCTGGGTGTATATGGCTTTCTTCAGTGAACAATTGGAGGTGGTTTGAAACATATCATTGCTGAAGAGAGCCATGTCCATCAGAATTGATCGTCATATAGTACTGTTGTTGCCGTGTATAATGATCTCCTGGTTCTGCTCATTTCACTCAGCATCAGTTCATGTAAGTCTCTCCAGGCCTCTCTGAAATCATCTTGCTGGTCATTTCTTACAGAACAATAATATTCCATAACATTCATATACCATAATTTATTCAGCCATTCTCCAATTGAAGGGCATCTATTCAATTTCCAGTTTCTAGCCACTACAAAGAGGGCTGCCACAAACATTCTTGCACATGTGGGGCCTTTTCCTTCCTTTATGATTTCTTTGGGATATAAGCCCAATAGAAATGCTGCTGGGTCAAAGGGTATGCACAGTTTGATAACTTTTTGAGCATAGCTCCAAATTGTTCTCCAGAATGGCTGTATCCGTTCACAGCTCCACCAACAATGCATCAGTGTCCCAGCCCTCCCACAACCCCTCCAACATTCATCATTAACTTTTCCTGTCATTTTAGCCAATCTGACAGGTGTGAAGTGGTATCTCAGGGTTGTCTTGATTTGCATTTCTCTGATCAATAGTGATTTGGAGCACCTTTTCATATGACTATAAATAGTTTTAATTTCATCCTCTGAAAATTGTCTGTTCATATCCTTTGACCATTTATTGATTGGAGAATGGCTTGAATTTTTATAAATATGAGACAATTCTCTATATATTTTAGAGATGAGACCTTTATCAGAACCCTTAAATGTAAAGATGATTTCCCAATTTATTGCTTCCCTCCTAATCTTGTCTGCATTGATTTTGTTTGTACAAAAACTTTTTAACTTAATATAGTCAAAGTTATCTATCTGGTTTTCAATTAAAAGTTCCAGTTCTTCTTTGGACATAAATTTATTCCATCTCCACAGGTCTGAGAGGTAAACTATATTATGTTCCTCTAACTTGTTTACAAAATCACTCTTTATATCCAGATCATGAACCCATTTAGATCTTATCTTGGTATGTGGTGTTAGATGTGGGTCAAGCCCTAATTTCTTCCACACTAGTTTCCAGTTTTCCCAGCAGTTTTTGTCAAATAGTGAATACTTATCCCAAAAGCTGGGGTCTTTGGGTTTATCAAAAACCAAATTGCTATAGTTATTGCCTAGTTTGTCTTGTGATTCTATCCTATTCCACTGATCGACTACTCTATTTCTTAGCCAGTACCAAATGGTTTTGATGACCGCTGCTTTATAATATAGTTTTAGATCTGGTACAGCAAGTCCACCATCTTCAGCCTTTTTTTTCATTAATCCCCTTGAAATTCTAGACCTTTTGTTTTTCCAAATGAACTTTGCTACTATTTTTTCTAGATCTGTAAGATAATTTCTTGGGAGTTTGATAGGTATGGCACTAAATAAGTAAATTAGTTTGGGTAGTATTGTCATTTTTATTATATTCGCTCGTCCTACCCATGAGCATTTTAAGTTTTTCCAATTGACTAGGTCTGATTTGATTTGTGTGGAAAGTGTTTTGTAATTTAGTTCATATAGTTCCTGACTATCCCTTGGCAGATAAATTCCCAAATATTTTATACTATCAGCAGTTATTTTGAATGGGATTTCTTTTTGTATCTCTTGCTGCTGAACTTTATTGGTAATATATAAAAATGCTGATGATCTATGTGGATTTATTTTGTATCCTGCCACTTTGCTAAAGGTGTGAATTGTTTGTAGTAGTTTTTTAGTTGAGTCTCTAGGGTTCTCTAAGTATACCATCATGTCATCTGCAAAGAGTAATAATTTGGTTTCTTCACTACCTACTCTGATTCCTTTTATCTCTTTTTCTTCTCTTATTGCTGAAGCTAACATTTCTAATACAATATTAAATAGTAATGGTGACAGTGGGCAGCCTTGTTTCACTCCTGATCTTATTGGGAATGGTTCTAGTTTGACTCCATTACATATGATGCTTGCTGAAGGTTTTAAGTAGATACTACTAATCATTTTAAGGAAAAGCCCATTTATTCCTATACTCTCCAGTGTTTTTAATAGGAATGGGTGTTGGATTTTATCAAAGGCTTTTTCTGCATCTATGGAGATAATCATATGATTTTTATTAATTTGGTTATTAATATAATTGATTATGCTAATAGTTTTCCTTATATTGAACCAGCCCCTGCAGGCTTATCTTGAGTCAGTTGTGTTGCAGTGTTCTCTGGGTGTAGTTTGGATGTCCCTATTTTGATAACAGAAGAAAACATTCAAATCAGTTTGAAAATAAAGGGTTTTTTTCATTCAATTTTATAGACCTCCAAAATCTACCTAGAGACCCCGAAGTTATCTATGAACCTCAAATTAAGAACTTCTTTTCTAAAAGAATATCAGTTTTCTTAGGGAAGGAACTACCTAATTTTTATATTTGTGTTCTCTATGTATGGCACAGCATTTTCAAGGACTTCATGAATTTGAATAAGGGAAAGTAACATTTAAAAATATTTTCACTAATATTGAACTAAAATTTAGCATTTCCTTTCAATTATTTAAACACTATATTATTAAAGTGGTCCATAGAATCAGATTAAAGAGCCCTGATAGAGAACTTAATATTTATAAATATCTTATTTGATAGACAGGGTACAGTTATAACAGACTTGAGAAGTTTGAATCTAAGATATGGAATAAATAACTTGGTCATGCTCACACAGTAAAGGTGATTCCAACCCAGATCTTTTCTGTTTCAACCACAGTCTTTCTAACAAACAAAACTACCTCCCATATTTACCAATTACCACCTCAGATCAAAGGTTTCATTTTTACAGCTAAAAAAATTGAGGAAGATAAGTGACTCACTCAAAAGTATAGAAATAGAATCATAGGATCACTGATTTGGGGATAGAAGGGACCTCAGAGGCCATGTAGTTTACTACTTCCCCCACCATTTAAGGGAATAGAATTGGGTGAAAGGTCAAAGGGAATAAGAGATAGGAATAAGTGCCTGCCCATGTCCCCCAAAAGTCACAGATTGATCCACACACCGATTTAAACTTCTCTCTGGTCAAGTCACCGGTCTTATTCTATACTCTTCATTCTTAAGAGGCATTTGAAAACAAAACAGGGAAAAGAAAAGAAACCCACACATTGATTTGCTGTTGTTCCAAGAAGCTCTCTAAATAGTCTATTGCTTTTTTCTAAGTTTAATTTCATCCACCATGGATGTTCTCCCATTTCCTAGTCCTATCAAATGCTCCTGGAGAATTTAATTAGAATATGGCCATTCCTTATTTTAATTTCTGCCTCTCAAAAGCCTCTGAACAAGTGAATTCAGGAGAACAATTTGATCAATTATTTTAGAAGTAGAGAAGAAAAATTCAGTTTCATTCCCCTCATCTCCACCTCTCCACTTGCTGGATGAGCATTTAAAATTCAGATATGAAATAAGGGGCCAATAGAATAGAAAGAAAACTTACAAAACCCCAAGAAAACCTGGCCACAAAAGCTGTGTCTATGATGCTGATAACCAGCTGCGAGGAAAGTGTCTGTGGCAGCTGGAACGGCCTCCTGATCCTTTTCAAGAGGCTTTTATAAGGCCCCAGTCACCCATTTGGCAGTAACTGGATACGATGTCTGCCTTTCTGCAGTCTACAGATAGAAAATGGCAAATCCCAGGAAATTCAGGAGCCATTCAGAGCTTCAATATGTTATTGTTTTCTTGAAAAACCTGCATAAAGTGTTTTCCCTAGAAATTATGTAGTTGTCCCTGAGGCCCAAAGCTTGGTCAGCTAGAGGGAAGTGATGTGAAGGGGCCCTAGCTCAGTTACAAGGACAGAGGATGGATGACATTGAGCGTGGCCGTGGCACGGCTGCTCCCAGCATTTGTGGATGACCAGATTTTTTGTTGCCTTAGAACTAGCTATTTTATTGGTCTGCTTATTCTGCAGGTGCATGGCATAAAGGAGGACATGGATACACTTAGGAGATAGAAATGGTTGGTTTTCTCTTATGCTCCCATAATGCTGCACAATTTATCTTGCTTCTTGATGCTAATCAGTCAGTCATCACATATTTATTGAATAGAAAAGCTCTAGACTTTCTAACAAACCAAACTACCTCCCATATTTACCAATTACCACCTCAGATCAAAGGTTTCATTTTTACAGCTAAAAAAATTGAGTAAGATAAGTGACTCACTCAAAAGTATAGAAATAGAATCATAGTGAACTATACCGGAGGTCAAGGTGATGCAGCTTCTAGGAGAAATACAGCAGTAATCCTGAGGTCTGCAGATGGTGGGGGTATAATCTGTTTGTCAATGAACCTAAAGTCTTCTGGCTTTAGAAATATAATTTAGTCCTAGAAACTTTGATGACTGCCAATTAGCAATCTGTAGGTCAGTAATTATAGGGTTTCTGAGACAAATGGTGAGGTGTATACCAGATCATTCCTTAGTTCTACCTCTGGCCCTTAAAATTAGCATGTCAGTGACATAAAGACCAGATGTCTCTGTCTTTTCCCATAAGTTTATCTTTTTGCTCCTGGTTCTTCGTTAAATCCTTTTGAAACTTAGTCCACTTCAATCGGCCTTACAATTACAATAAATTTTGCCCTTTGACTTGGAGATGGGTTCAAGCCTGCAATTCTTTTGAGATACCTCATGACACCGGTCTGTGACCCCAACCTTGTGGGGTCTCCTTTTCAACTGCAACAAGGGGGCTGGAATCTGAATTCAGGCATGTAATTAACTTTGGACCTAAGGTAAGTTACTGCTCTTCCTATTATTTCCTCACTGATGAAATGAATTTCTAGCCCTAAAAATCATATGACCATTAGCATTTACACAATGCTTTAAAATTTTGTGAAGGAGGGCCACCCATTTTACAGAAGAAGAAATTCAGACAGAGAGAATTTAAGTGACTTATCCAGGATCACATAGATAGTCTCTGAGGTAAGCATTAATGGAGGCATTCGTGAGTCCAATTTTTCCATCTAGGCACTGTGCAACTCATTATGATTATTAAATATGCTACTTACTATGGTTATAAAATCCTTTTCTCCTATAAAATTTTGTGATTCTGAGATACTCTTTCCTGGCTGTACAACTATAGTGTTCAAATATGGGTACCTTATTTTAGGCAGAACACTGATAAGACTGATACTTCCTTCAGCAGGGGAAGGAAGGCAGAATAATGAAAAGCCATGGGATCTCACCATTTGAGGCAGCCCTAGTAAAAGAAAATGGGGATATTTAATCTTAAAAAGACTAGACTTGGGAGTGAGGAGAATACTGACTTAAAATTGGGAGAAATAACAAAGATCAACAATCTAAACCTCTCATTTTTGGAGGCAGAAAATGAGATAGAATATGAGATGAAATACCTTAGTCAGAGTCAAGTGAGTTATAGGTAATATGTGAAGGATATGAAATTCAAATTCAGGTCATCTGATCTTAAATTAGGGAGTCAGCCTTTTTTTTTTGACTCATAAATTCTTTTAAATGCTTGGTGAAACCTATAAACTCCTCTGAAAAATGCTTCTAAACATAAAATACATAGGATTACAAAGGGAAATAACTATTGAAATGATTATAATATTAACTTATAATATTCACAATACTAAAAAAATTCATGGACTCTAAGTTAAGAATCTCTATATGTCAATCTATTATATGATTATTCAATTATTTAAAAGATTATCATCTAAAAATATGGTTAATCTTATTCTTTTAGGGCCCTTGTGGGCAGAGTTATGGGCAATGGATGGGAGCTACAAAGGTTCAGATTTAGGCTTGGCAATAGGAAAAACACAAATGAAGAAACTAAAAGAATAAGTTCCCAACCACCAGTTTTTCCATGGTACAGTGGGATGAATTGGGAGGTGATGTATTTTTTTTATCCCTGGAGGTCTTCAAGCAAAGGTTAGACAATGACTTGTGGGGTATAATATAGAAGATGTTATGCTTTCGCTCTAATTCCAGGGTCTAGATGGTCTTTACAATCTCTTGTAACTCAGATCTTGTGATCATAAGTATGTTACATTTACCCCTGCCATCAGGAAGTTTAAAACATACTAGGAGAGTTTATAAGAACATATTATCAAGATTTGACTTTTTTATGCCAACCAGATTGGAAATATAAACTTCTGCTTTGTACAAAGGCCTAAATCTGAAGGTCTTCAAAATCTTTCTGATATATTTAAGAGGGGTAGCAAGTTGAACATAAAACTTTGCAGTTTCATGTAAATCATCTTTTTAAAAATTCCACTGTTCTGGAAGGTTTACTTCATTTCATAAATTAAAAATAAAATATTTTTTTTAAAAAAAGCTCTGCTAAGGAGGTACATCACATTTATTTCCTCATTCCCACTCATCTCAGACTTAACTTCTTATCATTTCATAATTCTAACATCTAGCAGAATACAAATGACTATGAATTCGGAATAGGGTGAAATTAAAAAATGTGTCACTGAATTATAAATGTATACTTCTACTAAAATTATCTTTAGAAAGTGATTTTTAAAGGGGAAAAAGACCCCTCACTGAATTATGTATGAGAAACTATAATCCATGGATGTGTGACATCACTGCTGGATCACTACCTCTTCATTTCTCACAGGGAGATAGGTATAGGCTGGATAAACAATTTCACCTAAGATGGTTGATATCAGTTTCAGAAGTAGCTGAAAAAGCTACAGACTTTCCATGACATTAATCCACAAATCTTAATGAATTTGGATTGTGTGTGGGGTTGATAATAACTTGTCTCATCATTGATTTGTTTCTATTAATTTTAGATAGTTATCTTTAATATAAAGTTCCATATCTTCCTATAGTAAAAATTTTGCCACGTGAAAAATGATTACATTGATTCTACTTTTTAATGCATATAATTGCTTCCAAGGGCATATGGGCTACCTTGGGAACTAGTAGACTTTACTCCTTAGGATCTCTTGAAGAGGACAATGATTGGCTTCTTTTCAAAGATATGACAGAAGATTTTCTTCTGATTCAGATTGAATAGATAACTTATAGATCTCACTTCACTAGCAGGACATCCTCTATCTAATAAGGGAGACCATTTAACTTGGGGAACTTAGAAGATAATTTTAAATTAATTCCTCTTACTTAATGCTCTCCATTTCCTGGAAGAAATAATAATCTCTAGTTTTACATTAAACTTCACATTTGTGAATTTGAATTATAAATGCAGAACCAATAAAAATTGAAAATTCATATCAATATTATAGCTAACTTTGAAGAAAATCAGACAAGTATGATTGCTCTTTTCATTTTTAATATGTAAAATGATTCATCCAAAAATTCATGTATCTACAATTATCTAGTGAGGTAACTCACCAACTAGATAGCTAGATGATAGATGTCTATGTCTGTGTCAATGTGCATGGACAGAATATTTCTTTTATTTTAGCCCTTTGAGTGTGGGAACTATTTAAAATTTTAACTTATTAAATTTGCCTTTACATCCTTAACATTTGCATACTATAAGAGCCTATTAAATATTGGTTGAATTGATTTAAATTTTCCCTTATAATAAAGATGAAAAATATGGGGATTTCAAAAGCAGTGATAGAACAAGTGGTAACTGGGCAGAAAATGGAATCGCATGGGGAAAAGAACTGTTCCATGTCTTACCTTGTCTATAGTGATGATTACAACCCACTATAATGCTAAGCATTTATTAAATTGCTTTCCATATTATATCATTTTGTCTCACAAAACCCTGAAGGTTTTTTTCTACAGATACTATTCCCCCTATATTACAGATGGGAAAATAACAGCAATAACATTAGAGCAGAAAAGTGAAGGGACTTGGCGTGATTACATAGTTAACAGGAATCAGAGCAAAGATTGGCCTCTGATTCTCCCTGACTTGGGATGTACAATTCCCCTCCAATTTCTCCAATCACAGATGCTTAAAGAGCTTTGCATATACAACTGTGAGTATGTATGTGTGTATCTGTGTATGTCTGTGCATATATGTGTGCCCATACATGTACATGTATGTTTGTTGTGCTACTGAGCCATTGTTGAATTCCTTAAGTCAATTAATATGATTTGCCATGTTTTACTCAGCCAATACTGGAAAAAAAAATTATGCCATTAAAATGACTTTAGACAGTTTAAAAGAAACCATAGATCTTGCCTCTTCTGAATAAAATTTGTCAAAATTAGTTTCCCTGCAAATCAATGAGAATAAATAATGGTGTTCAAGAATTTTTCTCTCTCTTTCAAATCAAGGAAGTGAGTTCATTTATTGGGTCTCTTTCAATTTCCAAATTTTCAAATAGACAAATATATATATATACACATAAATACTTACTCAAACATGTAAGCACACACAAACACAAATACAGGGAACTGCTTTTCAGAGATAAGTCCTTATTACTTTTTGTCATTTCATATGAATAAAAAAAATCTTTTGAGTGACCATTTCTAAATTTTTTTTCAACTTCTATTTTCCCACTGTTCTTATCTTCTATCTTTGAGTGATAGGATACCATACCTTTTGCAAATTGTTAAACCTTTTTAGATAATGAAGCTGTCATTTTCCATAATTTCCCATTGGGTCAGATTTCATACTTTCTTGTAAAAGGGGATTGAGGAGCCCATTCACTAATTTTCAACCACATTATTCAGGAATCTACCTTGAAGTTATTTTGAGGTCACGTTTATAGTAAATGAGTTAATTACTCATTTCAAAAGAGAGATTTATGGCTATAAGTCACTTCTGTGGGCCTCAAAAGAAATTACTTCCATCCTGACAATCCTCTTTACAGAGTTCTTTATTTTAAACTCCATGGCTCAAAAGATCTTGAGGCAATTCTGAATCATGCTAAGCAAAGGATAGGACTGTCATTTGGTAATGCTAGGCAGTCTCCCTCTTTATGCAGTGTCAAAACAGTCACCATTCATGACAAATATTTTTTGTGGTGGTCAAAAGTCAATGGCTGATTTTCTAAGATGAAGATATTAATCCTGCAATATCAGCCAACTATGAAAGAGACTTTTGATTTGAACATTCTAGTCTTATTTGTCCCCAAAAAAGGGGGAGGAAATCTGGTGCCATAAATTATCCCTTCCAGGGGAATTTGATGACTTAATATTATTTATCATGTTAAATATTAATATTAAAATATAGTTGAATAAAAGTATGAATCTCTAAGGATGCTAATCAATTATGTAAACATCCATATTAAATTTTAATACATGGATTGAGTAGTGTAGCCCATAAAGAGTATATGCTGCATTTTCACTTTGATGGACTTGTGGTCTCACAAATTTTGATTCCCTCTAAAATAAGGCATATTACAAACCTCCAATCCCTAGTTAGCCTCTGTGATTGTTCCTTTTAATCCAGAGAAAGCTAAATGGTACAGCAGATAGAACACTAGGCCAATTGTAAATCTGAACTGAAATTGGGCCTCAAACATTGATTTGTTGTATAATCATGGACAAATCAATTCTGCCTGTTTCAGTTTTCTGAGCTAAGTGATGCAGTGAATAATTCATTGCACTTCGAATTAGAAAATTCATGAGTTAACTGTGTTACCCTGGGCATGTCACTTAATTTTGTTTGCTCCAGCTTTCTCATCTGTAAAATAATCTGGAGAAGTAAATGGCAAATGGCAAACCATTCCAGGATCTTTGACAAGGAAATGCCAAAAGGGGTCCTGAAGAATTAGATATGACTGCAATGATATAGCCACAAAAAAAAAAAAGACAATGCTATTACCCACCTCATAGGATTATTTTGAGGATCAAATGAGATAATATTTATAAAGTGTTTGACAGAGTGTCAGAATATATTAATATTTGGCTCTTAACATATGCTTATTTCCTCCCCTCCCGTTAAATCCTTCATAGAGATCCATGCAAGGGCTAGGGGGCTTTCTCTCAGTCACTTGACATTATGTAAGCATCAGTGGAGCACAGAGGTGCTATTTAAATGGGTCTTTTCCTTTTTCTGATTCCCTATCTCTCTGAGGACATCTTTGTTAAGAAGTGAATCATCAGGCCAGTTCCAATGGTCTTATGATAAGAGATTCACCTGTACCCAGAGAGAGGATTGAGGGTAATGAGTGTCTATCCAATACAGTATTTTCACTTTTTTGCTATTGTTTACTTGCATTTTGTTTTCTTATTTTTTTTCCTTTTTGAGCTGATTTTTCTTGTACAGACTAATAATTGTGGAAATATGTACACAAAAATTATGCATGTTTAACAGATACTAGATAACTTGTCATTCAGGGAAGGGAGGGAGAAAAAAATTTGAAATACAAAATTTTGCAAGAATGAATGTTGAAGGGCGGAGCCAAGATGGCGAACTGCGAACAGCTTTCTCTGTGAACTCCCTCTGACATTCCCCCAACCCAGACAAAGTAAGCTTTAAAACTGGTTTCCGAGTAAGGTCCTCGCCAAGCATTTGGACTACAACGCACTTCTATAAAAGATCTACCTTGAAAGAACTCCGAAGAAGGTTAGCCTCAGGGGAAAATCGGCCGCTGGTCGCGATCGGACTCCAGCCGGGGCGGAAGTCAGGGCTGTGATAGAGGGGCGGATTTTGGGCACCCAGGAAACCCCTGGGAGACGCCTGGGCCACTTTGCTCTGCTTGCGGGCAGGTGCTTTGACAGATCTGCCTTTGGTAAAGGGTGGATCTAGAGAAGCTGAAAACGTGGTCTAGCCCCACCAGCCTCAGACCGGAAGTCAACTCGGCAAACTGCCCCAGGGCAAA
>JAJPUD010000057.1:0-42531 GCA_023553655.1 Myrmecobius fasciatus
TACAGTGGAAAGGAGTTTGAGGAAGAGAGCACAATTGACCATAGGAATCAGTTTACAGCCAATCTTTCTACCCTCATTTATTGTGCACACCCTTCTTTCTTGGCATGGGGCAACAACCCCTAACAGGGAGAAAATAGCTAAGATAGTACAATCAGCTTCAGAAATGGGTGAACTAATGAATTTAAAGAGTAATCTTTAATGGTTGTGTGTCACTGACAAGAAATCTTCAATGGAGTACATAAAGAGTAAGCACATTTTGCTAGAATTTGTGGTTGAGCATTTATTAGAAACAATATAAATGCTGCATTCATAATTGCAGATGGGATAGCTAATAAAGATTCATAATATCTTGACAGATTAGAGAATTGCTCCAAATAGAGCAAGATGAATTCACAATATAGATTGATGTCAGGTTTTGACTTTGGGTAGGAAAAAACCCAACTAACTTCACCGGTATAGGATCTGGCTATTTGGTGGTACTTTGAATAGGCTGCATTCTCAGGATGCATTAACAATAATATATATAACAGCTACTACAACTATTACTACCACCACTTAAGAGTTTGTCAAATAATCACTTTTCTTCCCAAATTCAATTCAACTATATCATGTAAACTTGTGGCGCCTTCAGGGGAGGAATTTGATAACTCTGACTTTCATAAATGAAAGTTAGTGCCATGATACTTTCTACCTTTGTCAAACCTTGTTTAGAAGGACAATTTAGAAGAATTTCACCGTTTAAACATATAATCAAATTGCTTATTGTCTCTTAAAGAGGGAAGGAGGAGAAAAATGAAACAAGGTTTTTACAAAAGGTGAATTTAAAACTGAATTGGAAAAATAAAATACTATTTTAAAAAGAATCAACATTATGTTCCTCAATCTGGGATTAATGTTTTCCCTCTATTATGTTAGACTGAAATGAAACCTCAAAATTGGTAACAGTGCTCTGTCAAGTCAGTTCTGCATCCTTGAAGCCAACTAAGGTGGCTCTTGGATCTATTTGTTTTGTCAAACTGGTAGCCAGTTAATAAACTGTGCTTGAAATTAAAATAAAAAAAGCTAACCAATTTGTGTTCCTCCACCATAGAGGAAACTCGTTTGCCAAACCAAAGGGAGCCCATACCAAGCCAGTCTAACTTGTCTCCGGCATCCTTTGCTAGGGGTACACTGGTTGATTTTAGTGAGCTCAGAATTTCAAAGCTGTCTTAAGTAAGCCTTGTGGGTCAACTATTACTGAAAAGACATCCTGCTTCTATGTCTCACCTGTTCCTGGAAAAGATTGTCTTCTTTCTACCCCAATACCTTCCCCTTTCTGATTTTTAAGTATAAATTACCTCTAGGCTGAGGGTCTCTTATTTGGCTACCTCAGCACGTGTTTAATTTTCCTAATAAAAATCCTCTTGCTATTAAGAATTTGGATTCTCTGCATTTTGATGGGTGGATTTTACCCAATAACCTTCTGGACAGACAAACTAAGGGCTAGTTGAATTGGAATTTCCTAAATACGAACAAAATTTAGGTTCACAGCACAAGATAGTTGTTATGATTAAACTAAAGTTTCATCTCTTTCTGAACTTAAATGTGAAACAAAGAATGAGATTAACACCAGTAATTAAATTACAAGAATCTGTCAATTGGCAAATATCAACTTCAACTAGAAGGGATGGTTCTGCAAGTCAGGTTTTCATAGATTCTTTTCAGTCTTGTTAGTGTCTAAATCAAGTACCTGGGAGTTCAGATAAGAATAAACAGCACAGAATATGGAAAAATTACCTAGATTATTCAGTCTCTCCCAAATTTGAGGTTATTAGAGCTATAAGATTTGAGCTAGTTCTTGCCACATGACCTGGTCAATGGCAAGGCAAACAGTGACAATTTTATCAAACATTTTAGAAGAGGGATCTCTTCAAATAACCCGAAGAACTGCTAGAGGCTATCCTGAAACTAATGATTGCATTAAGCAATATCCTCAACATAGACAACTGAGATGTGAGCCCTAAGGTATAGACTGATACAGTAAACTACTTGCCCCCCCCCAAAGTATCACTCTCCCCTCCTTCCCCTCAACATTTTTCATGTTAATACACCAAGCCTCATAATTAAAAATCCTTGAAGTTTGTTAGTTTAGTGATTTTAAGACACTGAAGTAAATGGCATGAGAAGGATGAGATTAGTTTTAATTCTATACTATTTGATTAGTAATATTTTCTTCCCTAAAGAGGCTAGTTTAAAGAGACCCCTGATAGTCAGAAGCAATCTAGTTTTACTCAAGACACCTAGGGGCAAGATCTCACTCATCTGGGAAACATTTCTATTTAAGGTATAGAATTTCTCCTGGGGAAAGAACTGTTTCTTGCTCCCCTTTTAGTACAATTAGCTCATGAAAGTAAAACCAGACCAGAAAGGACCTGGGTCAGTGTGTCCAAATTGCTAGGTGCTGACTTCCAAAGTTTCAAAGTCAAGCCACATTCTCAGAAAAAGGAGATGAAGACTTGGGAGGCTAAAAGTGTCCACCAATTAGGGTGAACTTTTTTTTTTGCTAAGGCAATTAGGGTTAAGTGACTTGCCCAGGGTCACACAGCTGTTACGTGTCTGAGCCGATTTGAACTCAGGTCCTATCCACTGCGCCACCTAGCTGCCCCAGGGTGAACTTTTCTTAAAGAAAAGTCCCATAATGTATTGTTAGAAAGAAAGTGGGATATTTAAGATGTAGGACTTTGCCATCTCTGTTTTGGGTTACTGAGAAACACTGACCAGTTTTATTGGCTAGTTGAACTAATTGTTATTGTTATTAATACCTGGAAAAAGTTTCAGGGTTTTATATTTCTCACAAATATATTTAAGAGGTGGGCTAAGTTACCCATTCAGTTCTGGAAAGCATATCTAGTGGAGACTGTCTACCCATGATGGAACAAAATAGTATGTTTATAATAGAGAAAAGACTTAACTTTAAGGCCCTAAAGTCTTTCAGAAAGAGAAAAAGGATCTATTTGATATTATTTGAAGCTCTCCTCAAAAGCAATGGCTTAGAATTGGCATGAGCAGGCCTTAAACTATTACCATCAAGAAATGATTGTAAAAAGAGTAGAGAATGTCAAAGAAATGTGTAATCAGATCAGGAGATCAGGGCTAGTTACATAGATTGCGGGATCAAGTGACCAGTTCATTTTTCCTGTAGAAGTCTACTCACAGAAGGGATGGTGATCAGACTGGAAGAAATAAGGTAAAAACCATACATTGTTAACTATGGTTATTTTTTTCTCCTTGTACCATAGAAAAATGCATAAAGTTGAAAAGTGGAATTCACTTTCAAGATCAGACTATGAATACGTTTCCCCTATAGTCAAGCTATGGGAGGCCATGGACAAGAGGAAAATGGGCTATGATCTGCATCTCAGTTGAGATCCCATCTTCCTTAGAGTTAAGGCTACCATTTGAGAAATAGGACATCAAAGGATAAGCCCTACCATTGTGGGTTTCTGACAATACTTGCTTCTCAGAACTCACCAAGACTCATTTTCCAGTTAGGATTGCAGATAACCAAAGTGAAGGACGTTTTTCCAATAAATTTATTCAGAACACAGCAAAAAAGGAAGGGTCAGCATATGTGCCATCTGGAGATAATTATAAGACCTGTCAATTATGCAAACCCCCAAACTACCTTGGAAAGGCAGGAGAAAAATTCAAGGCCTGTCACGACCTCATACCAAGACAACTTAGGATCCAGGACTGCCCAGTAAAGGATGCTAGTGATGCAATAGCCATATTCCTCCTATGTTACTGATGCCCCAGCATGCAGTTGGCAACAAGATAGATTTGATTAGAACCATGATAAGGTGAGGGGGATCATCTAAGGCTGGATTGTAGGAAATTGCATTCCAGAAGAAGTTTAAGGGGCTTAGTGTTGTATCAGAGGATTCGTTAGAATCTTTTAAGTCTGTTGGCACTGCTTATTTACAAATACCTCAACTAGGCTTCTCCAAAAGGCCAGATTATAGTAGAGTTGTACCTTAGAAAAAACCTCCCAACCTTTTCTGTCTATGTATATAGCCAGACTAAGTAAGCAGCGGGGGAGGGGGGAATTGCCAATTCAGTAGCTGGACCTAGAGTTGTTTCAACTTCCGATGCCCAGTACCCTGGCACGTGATTATGTATGACTCAACATAATATGATCAATCCTCTAGCCTTTGGCTTCCTGGACAGATCTTACAGGCATTACATGGTGAAGATATTTTTAATTTCTTAAGCTTCTTTTAAAGTCAGAGCCCTAATTCTTAGCTACACAATCCCTTTATGTGGAGTCAATTCTGGTTCTCCAATGTTCTGCCTGGCCCTGAATCTCAAGTCACATAGCAATTATTTTCAGGGAATTAGTAAAACCCATTGCTTAGCACTGGTCGTCTATTTGCCTGTGATTGTGGCAATAGCAGCTATGGTTCACTGCCAATTTTGGTAAAAGCTCAATATGGAGATAGTTGAGTTAATACCTTTGTACCACCCACAGAACAAAGCAAAGTGGGCCACTTGGACCTTCAGTACATCTTGCTGTCACTCCCTTTAATTGCAAAATCTATCTAGGAGTAGATAGAAAACTCAGACATGCATGTGAAGACTAAGACTGTCAGAGCTGAAAGAATTATCAACTAAATGATGTCAACATTGTAAAGACCCCAGTTACCTTCAGGAAGCCCTTAAATTTGCATGAGAAAGTAGAGAACTCAAGTTACAAAGAACCTGCAGCTGCATTATAAACTCAAAGGTATAGCATATTCCCGGTGCTGAAAATCTAGGAAACTTTACAGTGGTTAAGAACACAGGTAACCCAGTGGGTGAGGAGAATAAGACAACAGTTGCCATACTGGACTATAGCAACCAGGTCTCTCTAGGATAGAGTATTTCCTGCTAGCCATTCCCCAAACAGTGTCCCTCTTTCTAGAAACTTAGTTAATGCTTTAATATTTTTTCAGGAATTAAGGAATATGGCAGCTGAGTTCAAGATGCTTAGAGCTGAAAAATTTAACTAGATGGTCACCTTTCAATGCCTTCTATCACTAGGTTATCCTCCCAACCACCTACCTACCTCCATTCAAGCAAGGAAAAGTTAACAGAACATTTCAGGTGGCCACATTGATGTGATTAGATTTAGAAAGGATACACAAGTTCCCTTTCAAGGGTAGAGAATTAAGACTCAATACTCAGGAAGACAGAGGAAAATGAGCCATGTATCAAAGGAGCAGGACAGTCCATTGCCAGAGGCAGAAGTATAATTGGATTGGAAGCTAGGAAAGGATGCTCACATTTCTTTAATTGAGCTATCAGTAAAGAGTCAGATATAGTCCTGAGATGCTGTTATCTGTTAAGTAATTTTTCTAGTCATGACTATAGCCAGATCTGGGGTTCTCAACATACCAGTGTGGCTTGCCATTTCCTTCAACTCATTTTTCAGAGGAGGAAACTGAGGCAAATAAGGTTAAGTGACATACAGGATCATATAGCTGGTGTGCCTGAAACAGGATTTGAATTCAGGCCTTTTTCATTCCAGACCCAGCGTTCTGTCTATTGCCATATCGTTAGAATACCAGAAGTTACCACATCAATAGGAATAATGCTGAACTGGAAGAATTTGCATTAACTAAATGGAGAAAGTAGTATACCTTAACTCTAAAGAGCATAGCTCAGGGATCCATTGCTGGGAAGTAGGAAGAGATGCCTGTGTCCTTTTACTGTTTATCCAGTTAGTCCAAAGTAACAGATCTTGATTGCCATATCAGAAGTTGAAATCAAAGGAATTTGAATTGAAGAAATAGAAGAGGAATAATAGTCTAGACAAAGTTTGATTTATCAACCCCAACATTTAGTTTTCTCAGGACAATCTTATCACCATCAGGTCACTATAACGTTTGTACATGTTTGCTCCATAGAGAAGTCAATGGTAGCAAGTTTTGACTTAAAGTGTCCACAAGCCAAAATTATCATGACCTAGAGTAACAGTGTTGGATAGCTAAGTCATTTGGCGAATCCTGCATTTGGCAATTAACCAAGCACAATGGTTTCTGTTCAGAAATAGTTTCTTCTGACAGATTATGCTTCAATTATATCTATCATCTCCTTGCAGGAAAGGGCCTATGCAAAAGATGATTAGGAATACTATCCCCTCTCCAGAGCAAGCAAGTTTCTAAGCAGGCTACTTTTCTCAACATAAGTAAACCTATGTAGTATTGGATTCTCACACAAGGTCAGAAAAAGAATCCATACCAAGCGTGAACCTTAAGGAAATAGATACTAAAAATACCAACCAGATTAAAAAAAAAAAAGACAGCTTTGGACACTTTAGGCATCACAAATGATTATATTAGAATGAAGACCTTCCTCATTTACTTTTTGAGGTGTTGAACCACCTTAATTGATTCCCCTTACTAGCAAGGGCATTCCTCAGGTTTGTAGAGCTATGAGGACATTCCTTTTCTTCTAGTGTGATTTATGCTGTTAGATCTGTATTGTTCTGGTCAGTGCTGAATGCTGTGGTTTCTGATAGTCAGAAATGGGCTTCCACAAGCTTTTTTCTAGGTAGGAGTACACAGTTCTTTGGAAAGAAAGTGATCTTTCCAGGATTTTTTTTTTCGGTACTGCCTACAGGCCAGCTAGAAATCAATAAGAACATTGCCAATCTGTTAGTGTCATCTCTTATTTATAGAATTATATGTGTGTATATATATGTATAGTAGCACTTACATAATGTTTTCCTCACTATGAGATGATTTTAATTGTTCCCATTACAAAATTGCTTATATACATATAAGAGTTAGAAAAAAGTTCACAAACTTTGCTAATTTGTAATTAGCCTAATCAGTTTTTTTTTTCTTCCAGAAAAGACAGGAAAATTATAGAAGGAAGACTTGGTAGTCTAGATAGACTTAAGTAAAGAGGGTCAGGACTCAGATTTAGATCAAGAGAGCAAGAAGCAAGATACCCTTGTCATCTAGACACCATAATGAACTTATTTGTATAAATGGTACTAACACAGTTTAAACACTTAGCATTCCTAGTAGAGGCCTAATAGTGTTAGATGCAGTTATGAAAAGGATAAGTCATCAGCTCAAAATTAGCTTTCAAGTAGAAATAAAAGGGGGGGTGAGATTTCTACACACGTTTTCTAGAAGATCAAGTAGCCTTATGGCATTTCTATCTTACAGGGAGGACCTAAAGGGGAATCTCTAGAGCAGCTCCTATTCATAGAGTACAGCATCCAGAGTTTTAGAAAAAGGAAATGGAAGCAATTTAGCATTCAGGAGCCACTTTTTTTTTTTAAAAGCTTCCTTTAAAAAAGTTAAACAAAGCTAAAATTAGCCTAAGAAATGTCTTGGGTTTAGTGGATTTGGAATGCAGAACTGGATTATAATCTCTCCAATTGTGCTTACTAGCTGCACAACCAAGTCACTTGGTTCCTAACCCTCATTGTTCTCAGTAAAACTTGGCTAGATTCCAATAAACAGTAAACTATTTGGGTAAATCCTAAAATCAAGCCAATTGAGAAGGAATTATGAAATAAGTTGGAAAGCACCTCAACTCAAGCCCAAGTCATTTCCACTCTAGAGAAAACACTACAGATGACAGACAAGACATTCCACGTCGTCAACTACTACAAAAGCTACTTTCCACATAAGCCATGTTTTATGTAGCACTTTCTTACATAGCGTTTTCCTCACTATATAAGATGGTTTTAATTATTCCCATTACAAATAAGGGGTGGGGGAGAAGGCTGGAGAGAGAACAGTGTAACTGCAAGGTCAGGAACTGGATGGAAAGTCTTTGAGAAACTTTCTAGTTCCAACAACTTTGTTTTGTGGGAAGGAAATAGCAGGATTAAAAAAGATTGACAAGAGCAGTATTTCTGAAGCATATAATATGCAGAATGATGTGATAGTGATTCAAGTAAAAGAAACACTTGCACCCCAGATTTGATTCCAATCCAGGATCTTTTCAGTACACTTACACACAATTTCTTAAATAAGATCACTCATCCAAGAAGTAGGAAAAGAAACTACTTGCAAGAAAAAAAAAAAACAAGAGAAAGGAGCTGGAGACCCTTAGCCAGGACTATAAATGTTTAAATGAGAAGAAAATTGTAGAAAACTTCCCCACTTAACCCTGAAGAATAATTTACTTTGCTTCTTATCACTTCACCAAGAGAACTGAAACCCAGACCTTCCCCCAGCTAATGACATAAATCGTGCTTTTAACTGCTTTTAAAGGCAGCTCTGAGCATGCTCCTTGTGAACCAATGAATCAGCAAAAGTGGGCCTCTTTTTCCTCGTGCTTTTCCCCTCCTTGCCTTGTTAATTCGGTGTACTTCTAGCACCTGCAGAAGATTTCAAGGATAGCTGAAGTGGGATCATTTCCTAGGGAGCTAATTTCAATTAGGGGAAAAAAATGTCCTAGGCTTTTTAAAAAGTTCCTTTTTCACTATAAATGAGGCCTGGGATGTTGAATAAGCCATGCAATGTGCAATGTAGAAGCACCTAGAGGACAGTTTAACTTCCTAAGAAAAGACATTCTTGTGTTCATTTCTTGTTCTCTCCTTAGGTAGCTGCTTTTTTGGTTACTTTTCTTTTTTTTTTCCCTTTTCCCCCTTTTCTTTCTCTTTTTCTTCTTCCCCTTTTGAGGAACTCTGATCTTTTGAGACAACAACCTTCCATGGGAGACCCTAATTCTGCTAGAGTGAGGAAGCATTAGGTGTCTAGTCAAAGGAAACACACATGCACTGGTATATGTTTAACATCTGTGGGGGAAAATATACCCACAATATCCACATGTTATCTGCATTATAAACATTTTATCTATTTATTTATCTATAATTTAACTATTACTTAAGTCTAAATCATCAACAAAACAATAAATCGAGCCTGAATTTGTGGCATTTGACAATTTTTGAGGGGAGAGGTACAAGGTTCCCACTGAAAATCCTGTCTTAGCTGTGTCCAGCACACACCTGTAAATGGCTCTCAATTTCTGAAGTCTCTGCTGAAAGGGAAATTAAAGGAATGCATTTGATTTAACAGAGGTTTAAGTTAAGGCAAAACTCACAATAAGAGACTTTAGAAAAGGCTTTAAAACAGAAAATGTCAAAATATTAAAACAGAAGCAAGAAACTTAAGGCAAAAATAGATAAGGAACATTACCTTCAACATCTGAGAACTTTAGAGGTCTTCTAGTCTAACTTTACAAGACAGGAAATCAAGGCCCAGGGAAATTAAAAGTCTTAGTTAAGGTTATATAGATATTAGACATCACAGAAAATCTTGGAACAACTTACACGAATTGATGTAAAATGAAGTGAACAGAACCAGGAGAACATTGTACACACTAACAGCAAGATTATGTGATAATCAACTACGATAGCTTTTCTCAGCAATGTGGTGATCCAAGACAATCCCAATAGACTTGGGATAGAAAATGCCATCTGCATCTAGAGAGAGAACTATGAAACCTGAATATGGATTGAAGCATAGTATCTTTGCCATTTTTTGTTTGTTTGCTTTTTTTCCTCTTGTTTTTTTTTCCCTTTTTGTGTGATTTTTTTTATTTGGTACAACATGACAAATATGAAAATATATTTAAAAGGATTGTACATGTTTATCCTGTATTGGACTGCCTACTGTTTTGGGAAGGGGGAAGGTAGAGGAAGAAAGGAGAAAAAAATTGAAACACAAACTCTTACAGAAATGAATGTTGAAAACTACCTTTACATGCATTTGGAAAAATAAAATACCACTGAGAGAGGAAAAAATATTAAATATCAGAATGTAATCCAGAGTGCTAAACTGGCTAGAACATAAAAGGGGTCTGAGAAAGAAAAGGATTTAGCAGCTGAATAATCCAATTTCCTAATTCTGTAAAAAAAATAAATAAATTGAGGAGTGTCAGCTAAGTGGCACAGTGGATAGAGCACCACGAAAGTCAGGAGGACCTGAATTCAAATTTGACTTCAGACACTTAACACTTCCTAGCTGTGTGACCCTGGACAAGTCACTTAACCTCAATTGCCTCAGGAAAAAAAAATAAATGAAATCAAGTGACTGGTTGCAGGATGCTTTCCAAAGACTTATTTCTAATGAAACCTGTTTCTTTCTTTGCATTAAACTGTCATACAAATGGAGAACCAAAAACTTCTAATTAAAGGGATAAAGATACAGACAGACCTTCTAAGTCCAGTAGACAAGGATCTTGGTTTGGGTGATGGGTTTTTTTCTACTGTCTCTGAAATAATCAGGTGACATTACTTAGCCCTTTAATATATTCTCTTTGAAGAAAGAAGTTTTAGAATTACTATCTATTCTATGGCCAATTAAATGATATCCTATGTCATGAGTTTATATAGAAGTCTTCAGCTGATTTCTACCTCGAAGAAAGTAAATAACTATATTAGAAATTTCTTTTAAAGCAAGGGTGAATGGCATTTAGATGTTTTTAACATCATTTGAAGGTCACACAAGATTATCAACTTGTGGAACTCAAGCAGTAGGAATGTTGTAGCTAACTTTCAGCTCTTCATCATCTGCAGTTGCCTTAGCAAATCATTTAATGGACCAGATGTTCCCCACCTCTGCTTTAAAACCTACATAGAAACATATGTAGGCAAAACAAATTTTAAACTCACTGATAAATACTGAATAGGAACATAGAGGTGTCCTTTAAAAATTAGTTTTTGCAAATACATCCTATCTTTGAGAGGAAAACTAGAGATCCTTATATTCCAACTAACTTACAACAAATGTTTCCTTTTAACAAAGGAATAGTAAAAGAACTTGCAGTAGGTCTGGAAAAGACTGACCAAGATGGTTAACAAATTTTAGTTTTGCCCAGTGAGCATCACTGTTAAACAATGCTTCCATCCCTGACAGCTATTGTCTTACATCGTTTCTGCCTTTTCTGAATAAACTTGAAAAGGTCATCTATAAGAATGCTTCCACTTTCTCTCCTCTCATTCTCTTAACTCCTTACAATTCAGCTACCAACCTCATCATTCTGCCATAACTGATCTCTCTAAAGATATCAATGATCTCTTAGCTGCCAAATCTAATGACCCTTTTTTTTCAATTCTTATTTTCCCAGACTTCTGGGCAGTCTTCTACACTATTGATCACTTTCTTCTTTGAGAATCCCTTCTCTCTAGATTTTAGGGCATCATCCTCTCCTAGTTCTCCATCAACCTGACTGTTCTTTCTCAATCTTCTTTGCTGAATCCTCACCCATATCACACCTTCAACCATAGATATTTCCCAGAATTCTATTCTGGACTCTCTTTCCCTCTCTTCCACTTTACTTAGTGACATTATCAGCTTCAGTAGATTTAATTGGAACTCTTTATTCTACCTATTCTGCCCCATCCACTCTGCTGACCTCTAATTTTGTATTTCCAACTACCTTTCAGACAACTTGATCTGAATATTCAGCAGACATCCTGTTTAGCAGACTCAACATATATGAAAAAGAGCTCATTATCTTTCCTCCTAAACCCCACCTCCTGTCTACCCTGTTCTAGTCCCTCAATTTCAAAACCTAGGAATCATCCTTGATTCCTCACTCTGTTTCGCACCTCTTGCCTCCCCACCCCCCATTTCCAATTTGTTTACTAAGGCCTGTTGATTTCCTCATATCTTAAACATCTCTGAACTATGCCTCCTTTATTCAGATATTGCCACTACTCAGGTACAAAGGTATCATTAAGTCATGCCTTGACTATTGAAATAGTTTTCTGGCAGGTCTGCCTGTCTCAAGTCACTTTCCACTAAAAATCCATCCTCCATTCAATCACTATTGTTTTCCTAAAATACAAACCCAATCATGTGACCACCCCAACCCCAACTCACTATTACCTCCAGGATCAAATATAAACTCTTCTGTTCTGCACTCGAATCCCTTCTCTAACTTTCCAATCTTTTATATCTTACTACCATACAAGTTGGATCAGATAGTAAGGAATTTTCTATCATTTTCAGTATTCAATAAGGATTCTAGAGGGTGAGAGCGGAGAGTAAACCTTCAGATTCAAAAGAACCTCAAGGTGCTATCTAGATCAACCCATTGCAAAGAGAAATATTATCTATTAGATCCCTGGCATATGGTCATCCAACTTCTGCTTGATGATTTACAATGAAATGAAGCCCATTGCCTCTCTAGGAAGAGAAAGAAAAGGAAACTAGCATTTATATGCTGGGTAGTGTAATAAGCACTTTTACAGATATTATCTTATTTTATCTTTATAGCAATTCTATAAGGTAGATACAGGGAGTCCATTATGCTTTTCAATAACTTCTACTTTGTGAGAATTCCTGACTAGGAACACACACACACACAAAGGCAAATACTTCCTCCTTCTAAGGAACTAATACTCTGATGAGGGAGGCAACATACAAACAACTATATACAAACAAAATATAGGTGGAAAAAGTTGGAGATAATCAACAGAGAAAACAAGGGTACAAGGAAAGTTTCCCCATGAAAGTTGGGATTTTAGCTGAACTGGGAGAAAGACAAATAAGTCAGGGTAAAGATAATGAAAGGGTACCTGAACTGTATATGACAAGTTCTGACTTGGGGACATGGACATAAGATGTTTCATTTCCTGATTGGGAGCCTCTTCCCTGGCTATGTCCAATGTTTTCCTTCTCAGGGTTTTATCATTCTCCCCATTAGTTTTTTTCATTCGTCCCATTCAGAGACAATAATCAGATCTGTGGGACAACTCAGGACTTGGGACATTCATTAATTCGTAGTTTCATAGAATTGTAGATTGATAGTTGAGAGTCCTTAGAAGTTAAAAATTTTACCTAAATTAGTGTACTTGTTCAGTGCCATACCAATTAAATTCCCCCAAAATTATTTTATAGAGCTAGAAAAAAATAACAAAATTCATCTGGAAATAGAAAAGTCAAGACTATCAAGGGAATTTATAGGGTAAAATTTTTTTTAGATTACATGTGCACATTTTTTTTTCTTTTTCTTCTTCTTTTTAAACATATTTACATATGAATCATGTTGGGAAAGAAAAATCACAACAAAAGAAAAAACCCTGAGGGGTGGGGGAAAAAAAAAGTGAAAATAAGATGCTTTGATCTGCATTCAGTCTCCATAGCCCTTTCTATAGATAAGGATGGCATTTTCCATGCAAAGTTTGCCAGAATTTCCTTGTGTCACTGAATTGCTGGGAAGAGCCAAGTCTATCACAGTTAATCACCACACACAATCTTGCTGTTGCTGTGTACAATGTATTTCTGGTTCAGCTTGCCTCATTCAGCATCAGTTCATGTAAATCTTTCCAAACTTCTAAAATTAGCCTGTTCATCATTTTTTATAAAACAATATTCCATTACTTTCACATATCATAATTTATCTTGTCATTTCTCAATTGATGGGTATCTACTCATTTTCCAATTCTTTGACACCACAAATGTTACAAACATTTTTGCACATTTGTGTATGTTTTCTCTTTTAGGATTTCTTTGAGATACAGACCTATAGTGGTACTGTTAGATCAAAGAATGTGCAGTTTTATAGTTCTTTGGGAATAATTCTAAATTGCTCTCCAAAATGGTTGGATTAGTTCACAACTTCACCAGCAATACATTAGTGTCCCAGTTTTCCCTTATACTCTTCAACATTTATCATTATTTTTTCCTGTCATCTTAGTCAATCTGATAGATATGAGATGATATCGCAGAGTTCTTTTAATTTGCATCTTTCTAATCATATGACTATAGATGACTTTAATTTCTTCATCTGAAAGTTGCTCATATCCTTTGACCATTTATTAAGTGGGCAATGACTTGTATTCTTAAAAATTTAACTTGGCTCTCTATATTTTAGAAATGAGGCCTTGATCTGAAACATTGGCTGTAAATATTGTTTTCCATCTTTCCACTTTCCTTCGAAATTCGACTGCATTGATATTGTTAAAAAGGTTGCAAATCAAAATTATCCATTTTGCAATTCATAATGTTCTCTAGTTCTTGTTTGGTATAAAGTTCTCCTTTCTTCAGAGATGTGACAGATAAACTATCCTTTGTTCTCCTAAATTATTTATAATATTACCCTTTATACTTAAATAAAAATACTTTATTTTGCTAGAGGGTGTTTCTGCCATACTATTTTCCAGTTTTCCCAGCAATTTTATTTATATTTTTTATCAAATAGTGAGTTCTTATCCCTGAAACTGGAGTCTTTGGGTTTATCAAACACTATATTACTATAGTCATTGAATATTGTGTCTTATGTACCTAACCTATTCCATTGATCTACTTTATTTCTTAGCTAGTACCAGATGGTTTTGATGACTGCTGCTTTATAATAGTGTTTTAAGTCTGATATGATTAGGTCACCATACTTTGCATTTTTTTACCCTATAAATTCCCTTAATAGTCTCGACTTTTCTATTTCCAGATGAATTTTGTTATTATTTTTTCTAGCTCTATAAAATAATTTTTGGGGAATTTAATTGGTATGGCACTGAACAAGTAGACTAATTTAGGTAGAATTGTCATTTTTATTATATAAGCTCAGTCTATCCATGAGCAAGTAGTATTTTTCCAATTATTTAGTTCTGGCTTCATCTATGTGAAAAGTGTTTTATAATTCTGTGTTCATATAATTCTTTTATTTCTCTTGGAAGGCATACTCCCAAATATTTTACTTTCTCTACAATTATTTAAAATGGAATTTCTCTTTTTCTTGCTGCTGAGCTTTATTGGTAACATAGAAATGCTGATGATTTATGTGGATTTATTTCATATCCTGCAACTTTGCTAAAGTTGTTAATTGTTTCAAATAGTTTTAAATTGATTCTCTAGCTATCTCTAAATATACCATCATATCATCTGCAAAAAGTGATAATTTTATTCCCTCAATTTTTTCTTTTTTATTGCTAAAGCTAAAATTTATAATAAGGAATAATAGTGGTGATAATGGGCATCTTTGTTTTATCCCTGATGTTATTGGGAATGCTTCTAGCTTTTCCCCATCATATATATTGCTGATAGTTTTATATAGATGCTGCTTATCATTTTAAGGAAAATTCGATTTATTTTTATGCTCCCTAGTATTAGGGAGCATAGAAATGGGTGCTGTTTTTTTTTTAATCAAAAGCTTTTTCTGCATCTATTGAGATTATCATATGATTTCTGTTAAATTTAAAAAATTGATATGGTCCATTTTGCCAAGTTTTTCTAATATTGAACCAGCCCTGAATTCCTGGTGAAAATCACTTTTGGTCACAGTGTATCCTGATGATAAATTGTAATTTCTGCTAATAATTTATTCAAAATTTTTGTATCAACATGCATCAGGGAGATTGAGGTTATCCAGTTCTTCTCATTTTACATATTTTCATTTGAAAAGCATTTAGGTGACACAGTGGTTAGAAAGTCGGGGCTGGAGTCAGGAAGTTCTGAGTTAAAATTCAGCCTCAAACATTAATTGTCTGACCTTGGGCAAGCACCTAATATTTGTCTCCCTCAGTTATTTGGTTTGTTTAGGGGTTCTTTTTTTTGTTTGGTCTCTAAAATAGTGATGACCATTATACACGGCAACAAGACTATATGATGATCAATGCTGATGGACATGGCTCTCTTCAACAATGAAATGTTTCAAATCAGTTCCAATTATTCAGTGAAGAAAGCCATATACACCCAGAGAGAGGGATGTGAAATGTGGACCACAATATAACATTTTCATGCTCTCTATTGATGTTTGCTTGCATTGTTTCCTTTTTCAGATTTTTTTTCTTCTTGTAGATATTTCTCTTGCACAACAAGATAAGTGTGGAAAAATATATACATATATTCAACTTGTCAAGTATTTTAACATAATTAACATGTAGTGGACTTCCTGCCATCTAGGGGAGGGGTGGGGATTAGGGGGGAAAATTTGTAATGGAAAGCTTTGTAAGGGTCAATGTTGAAGAATTACCCATATATATATGTTTTGCAAATTAAAAAGCTTTGATAAAAATAAAATAAAATAAAATAGTGTTAACAATAGCACCTGTCAGGTTTATTATGAAAATCAAATGAGAAAACATGCATAAAGCACTTTGTAAATCTTAAAGCGCTATATAAAATGCTAGCTATTATGATACTGAGAAAGAGGAAAATAAGATTCAGATGAAATACCTTGCCTAAGGTCACAGATACTGATACAACTAAAATGCTCTGTGTTTCCTTTTCCAAAGCCATGCTTTAGATGTATGCTATTCTTCTACCAAATGGTAATTTTTGCTGGTCAATATAATCTAGCCATATCTCTGACCTCACCACTCTCTTTATCAGTCTACTCTCCTATTATGGACAGGGCTGACCCCAAACAATGAGTCCATAGTTCATTAGAAGAAGCAAAGATATGATCATTACTAACTTTGGGTAATTCCAGTAATGGGAAACATCAAAAACCAGCTCATTTTGTCCTCAGAACACTATTTGTTATAAAGTTCTTACTTAAATTAAAACAAAATGTAACCCTCTGGTAAGTCATTCTAGTTTAGTCCTCTGTGGTAACCTAAGATTTCCAGCATCTCTTCCATGTGATAACCCTTTATTTATTGTATTGAATAGATAATCCTTTGTTGGCAAAGAATTGGAAACTGCAGAGATATCCATCAATTGGGGCATGGCTGACCAAGTTATAGTATATGACTGTGGTGGAATTACTACTGTGCTATAATAAAAAATCAATGATTTTGGAAAAATATGGAAAGATTTGAATGAAGTGTTGAAGAACAAAACAAGCAAAACCGAGAGAACATTGCATATAGTAATGGTAATATTATTTTAAGAACAACTTTGAGCAACTAATCATTTTGTCTATTATAAATACTCAAATTAACTATGAAGGACATATGAAGAAAGACATTATCTGTATCCAGAGAAAAAACTGATAAATTATTTATAGAAAAATTTAATAAACACATACATATGTACATACATATATGTATATACTTATTTGTGTCTAATAGGAGCCATTTTTAGGATGGGGGAAGGAGGTAAGAAAGAAAAAAATTATATAATTTTGTTGTGTATTTTAAAGGAATAACATTGTAGATAGTAGATTAGCAGTTTCGTGTATAATCATCTTTTTTATTATACTATGTTTTGGAAAGGCTTGTTTTATTCCATGTTAAAAAAAGAAGGAAAAAAGAAAAAAGAAAAATACCATCCACTAAAAAAAAAGAACTGGTAAAGTCTAAATGGAGATTGAAGAATATTTTTAAAAAAAACTTTATTTTTCTTGGTTTTTTTTTTTAGGACTTTGTTTTCTTTCACAACATGACTAATGGAGCAGCTAGGTGGCACAGTGGTTAGAACACCAGCCCTGAGGTCAGGAGGACCTGAGTTCAGATCTGGTCTCAGACACTTCCCAGCTGTGTGACCCTGGGCAAGTCACTTAATCCCAATTGCCTCAGCAAAAAGCAAAAAAAAAAAAAAAATAAAATAAAATAAATAAAAAAAAAACCCATGACTAACAAGGAAATATGTTTTGCATGACTGTACATGTATAATCTATATTAACTGCTTGCCTTCTCAATGAGGGAGAAGAAGTAGGAAGAAGAGAATTTGGAACTCAAAAAAATTTTTAATAAATATTAAAATCATTTTTATGGGGCAGCTAGGTGGTGCATTGGATAGAGTACCATTCCTGAAGTCAGGAGGATCTGAGTTCAAATCTGGTCTCAGACACTTAACACTTTCTACCTGTGTGACCCTGGGCAAGTCACTTAAACCCAATTGTCTCAGCAAAAAAAAAAAAAAAAAAAAAAAAAAAATTACTGTGCTTTTCAAATGCTCAGCAATTATACTTTTCTTTTAAAAATTATTTAATTTTTCAGGAAAGAATAAAATATTTGATAGTTTTTTGTTTATTTTTTAAGTATAATTGCTGAGCATTTAAAAAATAAGGATCACTATTAAAGCCACAATGTGTTTGTCACAACAGGTCACATCAGATCACATTAATATTCAGCTGTTGAAAGGGAGAAAAACTATTAGGTGGATCAGGGGGGTGTGATAGACCTATGACTATGCCTAGATTTCAAGAAGGCAATTGAAAAACTTTCTCACGATATTCTTATACAAATGGATAAATGTTGACTAGTTGACAGTATGTTAGTGTGATAAATTATAGAAGCTTATTAAGCCTATAGCCTGACTCAGAAGGCCTAAATTCATAATCCTTACTATGAAATGAATGTCACATTTGTCTTTAGTTCCTTCAGATTCATCCCGGAGATAAGATAATTGGTATCTTTTATGTCACAAGATTCTCTGAATCTCTTGCCTCTCCTTGAGGTACTTTGCACAAGATGATCTCAGGAAATGAGTCAGAAGACCATGACTAGTATTTTTCCATCTGGCCCTTCTTTGCCATTGTGGGTGACTCAAGGCCAGAGCAATGCTCCATGTTGTCATGCTTTTTCTTTTAGTGGGATCCTCGGCATATCTCAAAGTGCAGGAAGCTAATACTTGATCCAGGTATACTGAAAAGGAGTTGCCACTTCAGGATTAAAAGTTAGGGATTACAAGATACTAATATCTGCCTAATTTTGTGTATATTTGACAATAAAAATCTCCAGTCATAAATTTCTTTGAAAGTTTCTACTTTTCAGTATCTTATGATTAGAAACTAAGTGTTTATTTTACAATTAATCTGAGGCAGAGAAAGGTTAAGTGACTTGGCCAAGGGTTTGAGGTTGCATTTGAACTCGGGTCTTTCTGATCCCAAGCCCCAGGTTTTTAATCACTGTACCACTCAGCTGCCTATAAAATGAAAATTTGTAAAGTGAGGGGGATGGACTAGATAACCCCTAAGGACTTCTAAACTGATCTAATACCAAACCTCAAATGTAGTGATTAGTGGAATAACATCAACCTGGAATGAAGTGTCTAATGCAAGATCTCTTAACCCAAGGTGGGGAAATTGCCTCTTTAACAGACAAAAAGTAATCAGGTTAAGTGGTCTACCCAAGTTAGTAAGTGTCCGAGATTGTATTTGAACTCAGGTGCTCCTAACTCTAGGGCTAATATTTTATCCATTCTGCCACCTAGCTGCCCCTGTGAGATTGTTTTAAAAATAATTTGAGAGTTGTATTTGAATATAATTGATTTCCTTTGTAATCCTGTGCATTTTGTTTTGTCTTTAATAAAGCTGGTATTTTCTGTTCCTCTGAATTTGAGACCAATACTAAAATGTTACTGGCATTTGTCTGATGATTCTTAGGTTAACACCATAATACTTTTACCATGTAAAATAAAAATTCATGAATTGCTAATTAAGTATATAATTAGAATTTTTGTGTCCAACAACTACGCCCAAGTGTAAGGAAGGCTTTCTTGGTCATTAGCCTCTATCAGGTACAGAGTCCTGTACCTCTATCAATACAGTAACAGAAAAAAAGTTTAATAACCCTTAGATTAATATCAACATCCAAAGCATTTGCCCTGAAATTTATCTCCTTACAATTTCCATTTACTATTCCTAATTCTCTTCTCTGGAATTTCATTCATTCATCAATTAAAAAAAAATCTGTTTTGGCCCTCTTTTTATTTCTTCTTAACCAGCCATCTGCCAAGCACAATATTTTTTTTTTGTTAAAAGATCTCAGATTCTAGCAGGGATAAGAGATGTTATGAGGGTTTTGTTATGAAACTGGGGAAAGAGAATTTCACAGTTCCAATTCTGGTGCCCATTCCTATGCAATTTTCAGAGTTCTGAGAAAGGAAAGACATTTATTATATTTTTCTTAAGACCAGATCGATAGATTAGAGAATTATTGAAGATGTAATTAAACTGACTGGGATAGAAATACATGAATAAAGAATGTGTATAGTTGTAGACAGTGATAAATTTGGAATTCAAAAAGTGTGGATTCAAATTTTGTCTTTGACATTTCCTAGATGTATGACTATGATCAAGTCATCTAACCTCTTCATTTTTTCAGGTATGACTAGATGGTCATGAAAATCTTGTATAGGTCCTGAATATATGATTCTGTGAAGTTCCCTGAATCTCAGTTTCCTCATTTGTAAAACAGGAAAGTTAATATCTAAAGGTCATAACTCTGTGGACTGCTTTGAGACCCAAAAGGAACAATGAAGCAGTTAGTGTAATGGAGAGAGATAGGAATATCCAGGTTCAAACCCCACCTTTGATATTTATTATGTTGACCCTGGGCAAGTCAGATTCAATTTCTAGAATCGGCCTACCTATATTTTCATATTTCTTTCCATGTCAATTCAAGTTAAATTTCCAGTTAACTCCAAAGACAGAAATCCACCTCAAACGTTTTCATACATTCCTTCCCCCACTCTTTTTGAATATATATTCCAGGCAGTTCATAATCCAATGTAAGCTTTTTGTATGACAATTTCATCCTAAGGCTTAGTAAGGGGAGTCAGCAAGTGAAGAGTAAAAAAAAAAAAAAAATTCCTACTTTAACTGCCATTTATAAATTAGAAGAGACTGCTGAAAGCTAAATTGTGCCCCCCAAATTCTAGGTTAAAATATATTGTAATCTTTTATAAATTATGAAAAGATGAAGAACTTCTTTATCTAAAAAAGCAGAATTATGTAAGAATTATAAAATACTGAGCCTAGTTTATTTTGTAATAATCAGTTTATTGCCTCTCCTTCCTCCCACTTCTCAGGTTAACTTGAGAAATTACTTCCTTTAAGTAATCTATTTGTGTGTAACATTTTTAGCCACCATGGTTTTGTGAAAATTTTTTTTTTCCTGTTTGCTCCTCCTGGCCTTAACTTCACTGTTTGTCTGGTCGGAGGAATCTGACTTCATAAATCGAATAACTCAGATAGGAATAGTCTCTGATAATCTTCAAAATTGTCAGGAAGTAAAGGTTATATGGAAAAGAAGGAGAAGATTGAGGAAGAGGAGAAGCAGGTTCTTATACCCAGACATATTCTTTAGGACTACCCCTTACTATGGGTTGACAGAATTTATACTTTCATATTTCCACCAGATAATGTGCAAAGTATAATGAAATGAGAATAGCTTCTGGAGTCAGAGAGCCTGGGCTCAAATCTTACCTCTCACCTGTGTGACCTAGGGCAAATAACTTCATTTTATTGGCTTCTGTTTCCTCATTTATGAAATAAAAGCATGTAAATTAGACGCTCTCTGAAGTCTCTTCTAGTGCTAGACTTGTAATTCTTATGAAAACCATGGAGTTTTTTTTTTCTTCTTTTATTTATAAACATAATGTCATTAGGCTCAACAACCCCAGCTGGAAGCTGTAGTTCAAAGAGCACATTCTTAAATTTAATCCTAAAGAATATATCAGATACCATATAAATAGGGAGAGGGTTAGTGCATACAGCATTTTTATGGGCAGCTCAGAATCTCAGAGAATTTATTATTCAGTCATTTCAATTGTGCTCAACTCTTCATGACCCCATCTGGGGTTTTCTGGGCAAAAATGCTGGAGACGTTTGCCATTTCCTTCTCCAGCTCATTTTACAGACAAGGAAACTGAGCTAGTTAAGTTTCTAGCCCAGGGTCAAACAGCTAGTAAGTGTCTGAGGCTAGTTTTGAATTCGGGTCTTTCTGACTCCAGGCCTAGCACTCTATGCACTGTGCCATTAAGCTGCCCATTGTATCACTAATAGTTGAATATAAACAAAATAAGCCAGAATCTCATATGGATGATTAGGAAGAAAAGAGTATGGAGTTATTTGCAGAGGACTCATCAGTGAACTGATTTTCTGAGTAAGTTCTTTGCAATCCTCCATTTCTTTAAGGATTTCAGTTGCTGCCAGACTATTTCCCAAGCCTTTCTTCCCCCATTTATATACTTCAAGGGAACACTGAAGAGACCATACCAAGGTGAAATTATCTATTGAAGGACAATCATGGTACTGTTTTGTGAAAACTTCCCACGTATTGGGAAATATAAGAAGTTGGCTACCTTCTATCAAAATTGTACTTGCTTTGGCACATTTGAATATCTAATATGACAAGAAAAGTTTCTTTCTTGATTTAGGACTATGATAATTCATTTCTGCAGAATTGATGGGATTGCCTTATACCCTGCCATGTGGAAAACTTGTCCAGTAACAAATGCTGTTTTGGGGGATTCAGGACATATGTTACTGACCATGTTTACAACATGTTTCAAAGAACTATATAGTATGACCCAAGCTCCTTGCACTTGGCTGGGTGAGCAGCCACATCCTGTTTTTTACCGTTCCTTGCAGTTAACTGCCCATGTAAGAACTAAGTCTGTGATTATCTGATATAAATATAGGAACCTTTCTCTAGTTTGCTGCTGGTCCCTTATGGATTAAATCTGCCTCACTGTTTGCATTAAAATCTGCTTTGACTGAGAACTGACTTGCTTCCTGAAATTCTTTTTCCTGAGTAACCCCAAATGATTTTGACTAATCCTCATCAGAATGTCACCTAGCTATCTTAGGAATAGTCCTTCTCCCTATCCCTTCCCCTGCACACACTGGTTTTCAGATGAGGTAAATGGGCATCTCCTTTTGGGGTCCAAGAAGATAGACTCTTTATTTTATTTTTTGAGAGGCAATTGGGGTTAAGTGACTTGCCCAGAGTCACACAACTCGTAGTACATGTTAAGTATCTGAGAGCAGATTTGAATTCAAGTCCTCCTGACTCCAGGACTGGTGCTCTATCCACTAAGCCATCTTGCTGCCCCTGGAGATATCTTTCAACCCCTATAAGAAGACCTGAGCTTGTTAATCCCTACTTTGACAGCATCTTGTTCTGTGGCCATGAATCCTCAATCCTTCTAAACCTTAGTTTGTTCCTTAGTAATAGCTTGATGATCTCAAGAGATGTAGATCCTACAGTTCCTAAGAATATATGATTCTATAAGACAGGAGCAGCAGCATTTGTGGGTGTCTATGTGTACACACACACACTCACTCATAGAGAGGTAGCACAGCAAATAGAGCACTGAGCAGGAAAGACTCATCTTTATGAGTTCAAATCTGACCTCAGATACTTAACTAGCTGTAGTATCCTGAATAAGTCACTTAAACCTAGATATGTCAGTTTCCTCTTTTGTAAAATGTGCTGGAGAAGCAAACAGCAAACCACTCTAGTCTTTGCCAAGAAAATGCCAAATGGGGTCATGAAGAGTTAGATGTGACTGAAGCAACTGAATAATATATACATATGTGTTTGTGTGTATATATGTATTCTACTCCATATACTGATCATACTACATCCCAGTCATCTTGCTACTAAAATCCTTGCAACTTTGACCAAACCCTATCCCAACATTTCACCTTGACAGTTAAAACATCATCCCACCATGCTGCTGCAAGTGTATTCCTCTCCCACTTCTACCTCATGCTCTAGGAACAACATCATGCTCCAAAATAGTATTACTATTATTTCTTAAGCCACTCTATGGCTCCAGCAGACATTCCTGTGATTTCTTGCATCAAAACCCTCACCGTTCTTCTCCTATTATTTTTTACCTGCTGTTAAAATATAAGCTCCTTCAGGGCTGGGTCTTTCTTTTGTATTTGTAACCCAAAATTTGGCCCAGAATTTAAGCACATAGTAAACCCTTAAGAAATACTTTGTCCTTCAGTCATTCATTCTCTTCTATGAAATGGCAATAATAATGCGATACTATGTTTCTCAAAAATTAAGCATTATTTCCCATTGGTATCAGTATACTTTGAAACATTTTCTCTTTTTTTTTCCTGTTTATATGATCATGTCTCAGTCTATTTCTCTATACAAAAGTCTACTCACAAAAATTTCCAAGTCAATAAAATGAAATGAGCAAATCTGTTTTAGGTCCTTTCTAAAACTACAAAATTTAAATGTGTGAATTTAAAAGTAAACCTGTAAGCACCTTTAGATTACTGAATATACTTCCTATGGGACAAGCACTTGAGTAACTCTGATAGCAACTTCAAAAGAGTTATAAGTAAGGGTAAATATGTTCATGGGGCAGCTAATTTGCAAGGAAGATAAATCTTGAAATCAGGAATTCTTATTGTTTTACCATTCAAATAAAATTATGTACTTTGTAACCTGAATGCAATATTTAAATATCAATTTTGTTCTACAATCAGGAGCTAGTGATGTTTTTATTTGGTAAACATCTCACAAATGCCATTTATACAAAAGGTAATAACAAAGAATACATCTCTTTAGCATATTAGTTCTTTCTACTTGGAACTATATTTGATATTGGACAAGTTCCTTAAGATAAGGACTGTCAAGCTTTTGAATTTGTAGCCCAACTACCTACCATAATGCCATGCACACAACAGGCACCCAGTCAATATTTGTTGAATTTAAATCTCCATTAACCGATGTGAAGTAAATAATTCTCGAGCTCTTACAGCTGAAAGCCCATTCCAGGCAACAGTCTAAACACCTGATAAATTTCAACAAAACATTCAAAACTTGGAGACAAAAATAAATATATGTGAAATTTCATGACTTTAATAAGCAAATGAATTGAAATCAGTAAAGACAATCTTAAAATGTTTCTAAACAGTAATTTTATGGGGAAAATTAGATATAGCAAATAAGCCATGATTTAAAAATTCAAATATTAAAATTTGCATTTCCAGAGGTTTTAAGGAGAACAAAATCTGCCAAGGAAAAAGATGTTTTCTGTGGGGTTGTGACGGATTAAAAATAGAAATGGATGGTCAGCAGTAAACTCTTCTTCAGGCATGAGCATGGCAAATGTTGCAATGCCTGCAGTGGCAGCTGCTGCCTCGGTGCCCTCTTCATTCACTTCCACAAAAGACTTATGGACAATTTTGGAGATAAAAATATCTTTGTTTCCTGATATTCCAGACAGATCAGCCTTACCCCTGATAAACAGATCACACAGACCCATTCGTGCTAAATCTGAGTTGAGGTCATAGGTATTTTCCAACTTGAATTTGGGAAGACGTACATGAGTATCAATGATCTCCATATTTTTAGAATGTGTCCACTTTTTCAAATTTTCCATACTCAACTGATTTTCAATCTGAAATTAGAAATATGGAGAAAAGATAGAACTTTAATAACTGGATTCCATTAATTGCTAAGATAGGTGAACTGACAAAATGAATACAATTTTATTTATATGAATGGTCAGATCAGAGAAGTTCTCTTATTCTTTTCTTTTCAATCCTACCACAAAACTGACTACTTTGCAAGAACTGTGTTCTAATCTAGTAGGTTGGCTGGTGATGACAGATTACAGGATAATTTCCATTACTAATTAACTTTAGTTGGGCATGTGATCTATATACTCAACAAATATTTACTGAGATCTTACTATGTTCAAATTGCTATACTTGGGTTATAAAACTTATGTTCACAGAATCACAGTATTTAAGATAAGACACCTTAGATCATCTTGTACAAAATCTCATTTTAAACATAAAAAAATGGAATGCTGAAGCAATCATTGATATCTTGTATATATAAATTGCTTCCACTTAAGAGTAGCAGCCATTTTGTTTTTCTAGATTTTTCTCTATACCCCTAGTGCTGAGCACAATCCCTAGCAAAAAAGTAAATGCTTAATAAATGATTGTTGATTGACTTATTGTTCAAGGACACATAAAAGCAAGGAGCAAAACTGAGTAAACCTAAATTCTGTGATGCTAATTCTATTAGTCATTCTTCTATACCAGGCCACATGTCTATCTGTAGAGGAATAAACTTAAAGGAATACAAGAATCTTCTGCTTGCCACTGAGTTGAAACCCCCATGGCTTCTGGTTAAAAAATATCAGGTGATGACCTGAATTTTGCCTGAGGAAAAAAATTAAGCATTATTTCCCATTGGTATCAGTATACTTTGAAACATTTTCTCTTTTTTTTTCCTGTTTATATGATCATGTCTCAGTCTATTTCTCTATACAAAAGTCTACTCACAAAAATTTCCAAGTCAATAAAATGAAATGAGCAAATCTGTTTTAGGTCCTTTCTAAAACTACAAAATTTAAATGTATGAATTTAAAAGTAAACCTGTAAGCACCTTTAGATTACTGAATATACTTCCTATGGGACAAGCACTTGAGTAACTCTGATAGCAACTTCAAAAGAGTTATAAGTAAGGGTAAATATGTTCATGGGGCAGCTAATTTGCAAGGAAGATAAATCTTGAAATCAGGAATTCTTATCTTCCCGAGTTCAAATCCAGTTTCAGATGATTAATTACTATGTGGGTGACTCTGGGCAAGTCATTTAATCTGGTTTGCCTTTGTTCCTCATCTTTAAAACGTGCTGGGGAAGAAAGTGGCAAACCATTCCAGGATATTTGCCAAGAAAATCCCAAATGGGGTCATGAAGAATTAGATACAACTGAAAAAATGACTGAACAACAATAAATATGTTTGTAGAGTCTACTTGATTTCAATTATGGTGTGAAATCTGTTTTGTGCCCCCACAATCTAGAGTCTAGTGTTATGTGAAAAATCCATGTGTCCAAAGAATAACTATAATGTATCCAAAGTGTCTAAGGTACCTTTTCCAGGCCTGTAGAATCATCCTCAATATCATCTGGCAGCAGAATGATCATGCTCAGCTCTTTGCCCTTGTAAGGAAGTTCTAATACTCGGCACTTGAGAGCTTCAATGTAACCATAGGGTAGCTTCTTTTTCTGATACATCATTTTCACTGATTTTTTCTCTCTCTGAAAATTGAGAAATATACAAAAGAAGAAAACCCAGAATATTATATGAAGAATTTTTTTAAAGCGCACACACACATATTGTCCTTTGTAATAAGACCACTTTTGTATCCTCACTTTTTGCAACCTCTCCTCACCTTGTTTAATCTAAATGGTGCATCAGTAGTAAGTGTTTCATCAAAACTCTCTTCCCAATTTCCTTTGAAATAAACAGCATTCACCAGCACAAGTTTAGTCAGGCTATCTACTACACCCGAAGCCAACAACTCTGGAATTTTACCTGAAAAAGTGAGTGAGATGACTTATTAATCTTACTTAAAGCACCAAATTTAAACTAAGCAAAACTGTAATATAATTGAATTGAGCAATAAATGGTGAGAATCAACCCCTGACAGGCATGTAGGAGATTACATTAGAAAAGCCATGTCTAGAATACTTACATACTCAATGAGACAATAAGCTATTCAGCCAGGTATGATATATGAACCACAAAGAAAGGAAGCAGAATGCAATATAAATCTATTGCCAATAGTTTAAGACAAGCAAGACCAAATGGCTCTAGTTATTTATTACCTATTAACAATGGACCTGGCATTATAGGTAGCAATTATTTATTTAGATAAAATCATTCATTGACAGAATTTTTTAAAGTCACTAATCACCTCTTCAAATGTACAAAATAGAATATTGAGAATCTAAAAGGCTTTTTACCTTACCTCCAAAAAGAAAAAAAAATTCTATACAAAGGATCTAAGGTCACAGAGTGGTCGTAATTCTAGTGAATTTTTATGCTATAATTCAGGCATTTATTTTCCTGGTAAAATTTGGGTATTCATGGAGATGCTGCATTTCTTTCTGGAATCTGGATTCTATTGAATGTACTAGGAAAGCAATATTATAAATCAATATAGAGTCTACTTAGACCCAAGAAGACCCATAATATTCATAATGATGAGTTACAAGAAAAGTTAACAAATATTTTAAAATCACTTAAATCACACTATCTAGAATGTTCTCAAAATTTTGATTCACATACCTCAACCTCTAATATTGGTTTTGATACTAAAGCTCGGCTATTGAAAAGGAAAATTTTATTCAGTAAATCTCATCAAATGATTTGGTCAGAAGAGAATCTGATTAAATTTATTGCCTTTCATCACTGGCCCTAACATGTAGTTTATAGGATCTTACTATCACAGAATTGGAGCTCAAAGGGACCTCACAGCATATAGGAGCCTACTCCCTTATTTTGCAAATGAAAACTTAGGTTTAGAAAGTTAATTGACTTGTATACAAATAGATTTTGTTCAGTTTTCTACCTTAAGGCAGTCTTACCTTCTGTTTGCTCTTTCACCCACTGGTTAATCTCCTTTCTTGCATCTTCTGAAGCATGCTGAAAATCAACAGTGGCCAACTCAGCACCATACAATTTTTGGGTAGAATTCAAGAATTCCTACAAAAGAGATTAAATACAGGAGTTAAATTATTAAAAAATCATCTAGAGCAAAAAGAAGTGACAGAGAACTCTATTCTCACAAGTCAATAATATTCTAACACAGGTAGCTCTTGTGCTTCTCTCTGGGGCTACATACAATTTACTAAAAATACAGGAATTCTTCTTAAAGAATATATCATTATCAATTTTTGACAGTGAAAATTATGGAGTATGTACACTCAATTAATCTGCCCCAGGGAGCTGACAAAAACTTGGGCAAAATTAGCTTAGTAACTGCCTTTCTATTTTTAAAATGTGGGAATTTAACTCTTACTAAAGACACTTTCAATTGTTTTTAGTATATTTTTATTGTATAAAATCTCTTCAAAGCAATTCTCACATTAATTAAAGCATGAAAATCAAAATAATATCCCTTATTGAGGTCATTCATGACTATTAAACTAGTAATTAAATCATATTCTTGGCTCTTTTTTAAACTATCATTTGCACAGATTTTATGATATTTCAGGACAAGGACGATGTCAGTTTTATATACATACCAGCACGCACACATGCATGAATCAATATTTATGAACAGTATCCCAAGTCTTAGTGAAATATAAAACACTATAATTTGCTATAAGTACAAAAGCTACAAACTTACCAAAAACTGTAAAGTTTGATTATTTAGCATTGATTTGTTTCTAATTAAAATTGAACATAACCATCAACTTACTTGCATTATGCATCTCTCTAGTTGATCTTTGAATTTTGAAAAAAAAATTATCAGCTGCTACTCCTTAATTGAAAGGATTGTATTTGGAATCCTAGCCTTGAGATCATTCAAAGAATAAAATTTTGATGCATATATAACAGTTTTGATGGGATGCCAAGAAAAAAATCTAATGGAGACAGATCAGGGACCCAACATGGTCAAACAAAATAACTACCTCAATCTTGGCTGATGTAAGAGAGTATCATCCTGAAAAAAACCAGAAATGCCATGCGTAACAGCAAGGTGCACTATCTTGCTAAAATCTAAAAATTTATTATGTAAAATTCACACAGCTAAATGTGTGTAAAAGAAATTTAACTACTTAGCTTTCAAATTATATGTACACACATATATGCACATTTGTACACATAGATAATGAGAGAAATGACTTGTAACCAATGATTTGGGGAGATCCAGAAGTCCCCCTTTTCCTAAAGTTCTCATTTTAAAAGTTCAGTCTCTGAAAGACACTGCTGATAATGAAATTGGATTAACTTTCTTAAGAATCATGCTCAGATCCCAACCAGAGGGGGAAACCATTCTGCTTTACTCAGATTTGAGTGAGGATAAATTCTTTGAATAGATTGCCACCAGGTAGGGAAATTTAGAAGTAAATGACATAATCAAAATTCATTAGAATAGGTCCAGCTCCTCATTCTAATATTCATTCTTTCATTAATTGTTAGCCAATCAGAATTGATTGCCAGCCTCAGGAACATTCCTCTTCCAAGGGCAGATAATCCATGAGTTTATGAAAGTCTAGTATTTGAGAGCACCACTCATGTCTTTTATTAATAACATGCTAGCCTTATTAATAAAATGATTGTTATCCAGTAACTGTCTCTGAAACTTTTTAAATGTCATACACATACATATACACACCCCCTTGTATCATCAATATCCCTAAACACAATGCATTTGAAATTAATATTTCTTGATTGAATGATTATTGGCTTATGGAATCATTTCAGCTTTCTAATGGAAGTTTTCTCTTCATACACTCTCCCCACCAAATATACTTACTGAAAGGAAATTGTATGAGTTCTCTCCAAATAATCGGTTAACAAGTTTTAGGATGTGAGAAGCTCCACGTTTGTTAATACTACTGTTTAAGTTCTGAAATCTTAAGTGAACTTGATCCACTTCATCAAAGTGAAAAACCTAAATCGTTTAGGGGGAGAAAAAGCATTTTAAGAAATTTTTTATGAATAGGAAGATATTCCTCTATGTTTCCACCAACTTAATTAACTCTATTTTTGTCATTGATAATTTCTGAAACTCTATTTTATGCATTTTACTGGAAAACAAACTTAAAGATGTGGAAAAATAGTAGTGAAAAATTACATTGACAAGAGAGATAAATATAATACCAGAGAATATTTTTCCAAATTTTCATAAATAATTACACATTCACAAATAGATACAGAATATTTAATATTCTTTCTCCTTGCCTTTTCTTTGCAGAATGAATATTGCTTGTATGCCAAGAATTTTTAGTCCCCCACACATGTAGTTAAGTATCAGACTTTATTATCACTCCATATATTATATTCCATATATTATCTATATGGATAGATACAAATATAGATAAAATTTGTATCTATACAAAATCTATTTGTATCTATACAAATTTTTATACACAATTATTTTACTTAGAAATTATGCAGTTTATCAGGATTAATAAGTATCATGTCATATATATATATGCATACACACATATATATATACACACACACATCATGATATTCACTGTTTCTTCCTTTTCTTACTCTGATATTACAAGTAACAGCTAAATTTTAATATATCAATATATTCAAATAATACTCTAAGGTTTAACATTCACGTAGTGGTTATTCTTATCAAAAGTAGTTAAATGGTTTTATGGGGACTGGGCTGATTCACTGGTTACAAAAAAATACAATAAACCTAATTATAAAGCAGTACAAAGTACATATTATTCATAGGGAAGTGGACATGGGGGTTATAATGAATGATTCAGTTAATTTTTTTTATTACTAAGGGCAAGGAAAAGTTAAAACTCAAACCTCAAAATAGAGATTCCCTAAGCATAGTAATGTATGGTTGGACACACACACAGAAACAGTGTATATGATTCCACTGGTAAATGTGTGATTCCAACGGTATTAGGAACTCCTAGAATGGAAACTTCCCAAATTTCTATATATTAGAAAGGCAATCCTTTAAATTAGAACCTTAGAAAGTTGCCTGAGGCAATGAGATTCAGTGACTTTCCCAACTACACAGCCAGTATATGTGAAGCAGAGCTTGAATTCCAGTCTTCTTGACTCTACAGACAGCCCTTTTTTCACCTGTAACAAACTCACACTTTTAAAAATATAAGGTAATATAATCTCATAAAAATAATTTATCTAAAGCTCTTTATAGTATCTAAGGAGAGAATTAATTGTTTTTTTAAATTATCAACTAGACTAAGGACAGGATAGTTTTGAATAAGTAAAATCTTTAGTTCAAAAACTTTTATTTACACTAATTATGAGAACACAGACAAACAAAAGTCAGATCACTAATGGTTCTCTTCCCAGAAAACTAAGTTTAGTCTTTTGTTCCTATTTAAATAATCTATATTCATTGTCATACATGATGATATCTAATTTTAACATATAAATATTTTTATATTAATAGGAAAGAATTTTTCCTGACCTTTAACATCTCTGCTTCGGTTTTACCTCTGGCTCCCATAAGTATCATAGCCAAAGCTGTAGAGATACTAATTGGAGAGATGATGATGTTTTCTTTTGGATGAACTTCATTCAATGTCTTGTACAGCTCAAGAGCAAAACGGGAATTCGCTGCACTCAGTTGTTCCATGATGTAAAACTATGACAAAAAATAACATCCAGTGATATATCTCAGGGTCATACCAACCAACCTAATGTTAGCATCCTTCCTAATCCTCAGCCTGTTCTGACTGGATTGTAGAACCCCAGAATCACAGATGTAGGGAAGGAGAGGATCAAATAGCGTTTAGGCCTTTCTGCCTTTTTCCTAATATATAAAATGTGCTTTCTTGGAGGAAAGCTGGGAAGACTAATTCAAGGCTAATGGTCAGTAATAATGCAATGTCTGGCTGTACTTTTCTAAAGATGTGAATAATAGTTTTTCTCAGATGGATTGGATATGAATAGAGATATAAATGTAGTATTTTTACCATAAATTCTGTCAATGAAAGTTACATATATTTACATACAGCTGCATATACTTATTATACATATAGTTGCATATACTTATGTATTATACATATACATATAGTTACAATTTATAGTTTCATATAAGAGACATGCCTCTTATGAGACTGCAACATCCAGGAGGTTAGGGGCCATATTTGCCTCTTCAATTAAATAAACATTTATGAAGCACTTATGTATAAAACACTAGGCTAGGTACTGAATGTACTGAGGGATACAGAAAAGACAGGCCTGAGAAACTCCCTAGTGAAACTGTCTCAACCAAAATAAATAAGCTTTCTCTATAAATTAGTCTTAGAGTTGCTTAAAGCCTTGGGAGGTTCATGATGGTGATGAAAGTTATTAGTATTATTAATACAGAACTTTTAGTGCTATATTTAGTTATATTTAAGATTTGTAAGGCAATTTATAGATAGTCTCCTTTGATCCTGGGAGGTAGGTGCTGAGATTATGCCCTTTTTGCAGAGGAAGAAATTGAGGCAAATAGGGATTAAGTGACTTGCCCACAGTCACATAGTAAATTTCTGAGGAGTCATTGAACCCTGTGACTCAAAATCAGTATCTCTCAGAGGCAAGACAAAATCAAGATAACAGCAAATTTGGAACTCTCCCAACACTCTTACACAGCAGTCGTTCTGCAAATCTTTTTTAAATTGACATTGCACTTGGGATTCCTTTCACTCAGCATAGATTAGTTTCTTTTTTGAAAAATGTACTTTTATCAGCTAACAAAAATCTGTCGTTTCTTCTCCTTCATCCAATTGAAAAAACCCTTGTCACAAATATGCAGAATTCACACGTTGGTTATTACCTACTCTCACCCTTCAAAATGTATTAGATTAATTTCTCTGCACTAACATTTGGGAGGAATGCAATCTGGGGCTCTACAACGCCGCAAAAAGCATTTGCCTCAACTTTGCCAAAAAACCCCGAAAATGTGTTTTCGAAAACCAGGAAAAACAAAGCCCTATAGATTCCTGGGTAAACCTGCAAAGTGGATAAGGAGGGAGGGGAGAAAAGAAGGAATAGTCCCTAAAGAGTTTGAGGTCCCCGGGCAATTCCAGGGCAATCCACCCAGCTCCTCCCAATCCCCCCAGACACAGCCGTGGATCGGAGACCTAAAGATTAAAACCCTCGGATCTGTAATTTCATTTTCTCCTCGGAGAAAACAGCAGTATCCAAGGCCTCCTTCCTTCCCTTTCTCTTCCAGACAGGAGAGAGAACCCCTAGAGATTTAGACGCGTTCCTAGGGTTCTTAAGTTTCACTTCCTGCTTTCAGATGCTGGGGAACCATCCCTAGTCTAGTTTTCTGGATGCAAGAGCAGTACAGGATCTCTAGAGCTGGGGCCCAAAGTAGGAAGGACCACGGTCCCGCCCAAAAGCTTCCCGTAATTGGGAGGCGGGGTAAAGGGGCGGGGTGAGGGGAACTCCAAGTGCACAGCTTCTTCTTTCCCAGCCAATTGCTGCCTCCGAGGCTGCAGCCCCCTATTCTTGCTGGGAGCTGGAATATGCCTGGATGTATATTCGAAACTGTGGGAGTGGATCCTGAACTGGACAGTTCTCCAGGAAACTCTGGGGGCCTTTCTGCCAAGTCAAGTCCAATGTCCGGCTTGGAAGGAGTCTAAAAGCTCCCGTAGTGAGGGGGGATCACACACACACACACACACACTCCCCCTTTTCCATAAAAACGGTGCTCTTACCGTGTCAGGGTCTGGTTAGAAGAAACTGGACAAGACAGTCACCCTTCCGGCCAAGAGAGAACTTCTGAAACTGTCAGCCCAGTGGCTGTGCCTTCTATAGTCCGGTAGGCTTGACTAGAAGGGGTGGGTCCAGAGATGCTTGTGCCTGGGGTGGGGAGGAAGGTGGGCGGAAGAGCGGAAGTGGCCCGAGATGCAGAAATCGGGTGTGTTCATTTTACTGCCTCAGGTAGAACAAAATGGGTGGGTTATAATGGGGTTATCTTTTGTCCCTTTTTACATTTTCTTCTCTTTCTTTGATATCATTTTTACTTTCCTATAATCAGCAGTTTGTAAATCACCTAGGTTAATAAAGAAATTATACCATTTGTTAAATAAATTTAATTTATTTATTAATAAATAAGCTGTGTTGAAGGAACTATAAACAGAATATCACAATATTCAATTAGCATCTGCAATTAAAATAGATTTTGTTATTTTCTGTTGTGCTTTTTTGGAGAGACATCAGTCCAAATTAGGACTTGTTTTCCTCAAGAGTCATGGCTTGCTCAACTATTTGTTAAGAATGTACATTTCCCAGTTTAGCCATCTCCACCCCAATAGCAGAATCACTTCTGGGCGCTAAGAGATTTCTTTTTGGACAGTTTGATTAGTTCATTGTAGGAATTCTCTCAACCGATACAGATCTACACTTCCTCTGCAACATAATTTGACAAAATTGTCTAGGTCTTTTCACCCAGGGTCACAAGGCTAATGTGAATATAAATAGTTGATATGTTTCTTTCCGATCATCAGGACAGTCTCTTCATGAAGTCTTTTAAACTAATTAAACTATACCTACCAGACCAATAGGATGGCATAGTGGAGGGAACATTGAATATGGGATCAGAGTATCTGGGATTGAGTTCTTTATTTTTTCTTACCTGTGTGACCATAGGCAAAATAATTTTCTTCTAGGATCTTGTTGGTATGTATAAAACAAGGGGACAGGACTAGTAATTCTCTAATATTTTTTCTACATCTAAATTCAAAAGTTTTTCTCTTTAATGGGCTTTCCAAAACTCTCTTCTTCCATGTCAATTTAATTGTTTTTTTCTTTATTTTCAGTTGTTTGCAAATGAAGGCAAATGTCTTTCTTCATTATGATACACATTACATTTTTCATGACAGCAAATGAAACTAAAAAGGAAAAATAGGAACTTGATAGACAGTAATGCCTCATTTGTCCATGATTATATGAAATGTTACATTCCATAGAAAAAGTAAATTCTTCTTAAATCTGGTTTAAATACTATAACTCATTTTTAACCATGTCTGATGGAATGTACTTCTTTCTCTTTAACAAAATATGTAGTCTAACCTCTTCTTGACAGATCAGGGTCATTATTATTAATGATATGTGTTATGCTGTATTTGTTTTTCCATGGAGTTTTTGCACTGTATCAAACAGTTTGCTTCTAATCTAAATGGCACCCATATTGTTATATTTTTTAAGTATTAAGTTGAATCTGCTTTTCATATCTTTTTGTTTTCTCTTTCTCTGTTTGCCTTTTTCTGAGAAAGGGGATTTGGGGATGTGATGATACTTGAAATTAATGGTGATCCCCTTTCCCTCTTGCCCCTCCCTCATCTCAGTATTTAGCAGTTATTGGCACATACTAAGTGCCTAATAAATGTTTTTTATAATTCATTGATTCTTTCCCCTTATATATGTGTTTATATTCCAATATATTTATTTGGACTTGATCTCTTTTTATATAAAGTCATATTGTTGGGGTGCAGTGGATCCTCAATACACTGGGGTTCTGGACCAATATTGCAAATGTCCCAAAAGAATTTAGAAGCTTAGATATTTTCTAAGTTGATAGGAAAATTTTTATTATGATTGTAAAGCCAATTAAAGCCCACTATACCAAAGTAGAAAGATAGAAAAGAACAGGGAGCAAGCAGGTAAATTTATAGGGAAAGATATTAGAGGTGGAGTTGGGGAGTGTAGAACAAAGAATTGATCAAGGTAAATGATAGCATGGAATTGGTGTTCACACAATTGATGGCAAGTTCAGCTCTGGGGACTAACAACAACCCCCGTTCTTCTATCATAAATTAAAAAGATTGCAGTCCAAATTTTTGGATGACAAACCAGACATCCTTGAAGGATAGCTTGGTGGAATAAAGATGTCAAGCACAACGCCCTTCCTTTCACACTAATTCTCCAAGGTTATGCCACATCATTCCTAACAACTTCATTCCTAAGGTTATTACATCATTCCCAAAGCCTCATGTCCTGGGGTTTATTAAAAAGTATTGGGGTTTCTATTGAGGTTTCCACTACATCATTTCTAAATCCAGGTAGTCTGGGGATATTATTATAACATTCTTAAGGTAACATCATTACCCACTCAATCAATTAGGACCCAAATCCATTTGGACCTAAGAAACAAAGGTTTCATCTTCTGTAAGTGCAGAGGAACATAGAGCTCTGACCGTGCCTAGTGGAGTCCAGATTGAAGAGGGTAGGTGCTAAGGGCTGATGAATCTCGGGATCAGGTGGAGGAGAGTATCTGGGTTGAACAAGTAGTAGGAAGTACCTGGCATGGAGCCCAGAAGAGTCAAAAGTTCATGAGAAGATAAAATAATAGGTGTCATGGAAACATGAGTAAACAATACTCTTTCACTCCTAGGTCCAAGGGTTGCACAAATGAATTTACTTATAAGAGGCTGCCTTTACTCCAGTTATAATAAAAGTTTTACCATGGGACACATTATTTTCACACTAGCAACAAACATAAAATTGACTTTTTTATTGATGTAATAAAATATTCCGTAAGTTACATCCCTCTTAAGAAAACTGATTACACTAAAATTTTCTTCTCCAAACCATACTGAAAATGTTTCTAATTTAGTTTCAATAATCAATAGAATAAGGGAAGTGTGCCTGAACATACAGTTTACTGATGATCCAGCAAGTCTTCTTAGGTATTTGGGGTGTCCCTATTATAGAACATAGGATTGTGCTTCTTTACTTTGTTGAAAAGATAAAAGGTATTCTACCCAGGCAGGCCACACAAAAATATTGGGATGCAGATGTGCAGGGATTCCAAAATATAATAGTGTCCCAGACAAGTGTCATGGATGTCCCAAAAGAATTTGGAAGCTTAGATAATTTCTAAGAGGCAAAGTTTTATTATCATTCAATATTGTATCACTATACATACATATAGATGTGCATATATGTAGCAAGACTAAGTCTGTGTGCATGTCTTATCTCTACAATAAAATAAAAAGTAAAATCCTGTTTGGTATTAAAGTCCTTCAGAACTTGCATTCTCCCCTCCCACATTTCCAATCTTCTTATACTTTTCATCCCTCCAAATACACTGCAGTCTCCTGATACTAAATTGCTATTCCTCACATAGGACACACTGCATTTCCTGACTCCAAGTGTTTTTATTGGCTGCCACTCATGACTGTAATTCTCTTCTTCCCCCTCTCCATCTCCTAGTTTCTCTGACTTTTTTCAAGTTTCTGCTAAAGTCCAACTTCTAGGGAAAGTCTTAATTGTTCTCAATTATTTTTGTAATAGTGTATTTCCCTCCAACTAAATGTAAAAACAATTTTAAATATTTTAACATGTCTTTAAATTCCAAATTCTATCCCTCTCTCCTCTACCCCCTCCCTCCCTGAGAAGATAATCAATCTGATGTAGATTATATACATGAGTAATTATTATTAGTCATTTTGTGGAAGAAAACAAATCAAAAAAAGAAAAAAAGGAAGAAAGAAAGAAAGTGAAAATGATGTGCTTCAGTCTATGGTCAGATTCCATCAGTTCTTTCTCTAGAAGCAGAAAGCATTGTATATATAAAATGTGTTTTATTTGTTTCAATGGCATCTATAAACAATTTTAAACATTTTTTGTTTGTTTTGAGCTCCAAATTCATTCTCTCCCTCCTCTGCCCCTTCCCTGAGATGGTATATATATTATACATGTGTAATCATTGAAAATATATTTCCATTTTGTAGAAGAAAGCAGGAAGAAAGTAAAGAAGGAAGGAAGGGGGGAAGAAAAAAAAGGGAGGGAAAAATACTATGTTGCAGTCTGTATTCAGATGCCATTAGTTCTTTCTTTGTAGGCTAAGAGCATTTTTTCCATCATGTAGGGCAGATTCATCTGCGGAAATGAGAAAGCAGTCTGATCTGTACAGGTGAACTTCTTCTGAGAGAGGAGGTACTATCCCCCAAAGAGTTCTGGAGGTTTATAAAAGTGTTGTCATGGTCGTGAAATCCTTAGGAGTGGTTGTCTGGGCCTGGGTGAAAGAATAAGAACAGTTGCATTAAATACACTTCAATAATCTCTGTGGGGAACAATTGTATTTCTGGATATTGACTACTTTTAATGCCTCAACCAAAGTCCTATTTACTCCTGTTTGCCCTAGTTACTAGTCTGGTATTTCTTACCCCATAAGGTTACTCTGAAGTTAGTGCTCTGTAAACTCATAAAGTTCTATATAGGTGTGAATGATTTGAAGATACTTATTGTGTCATCCTAAATATTCTCTTCCAAAGATTATCCATTATTGATTTCCTTATCCAATTCTTATATTATTTTGAGCCCCACCTCTTTGAATTATTGTTCTGTGGACATGAATCCACCTAATTTCCTGCTCCTCCTCATTTTCTTCCTCCTTAATGAGGTAAACTGCACAGACATATGGGAAAGGATGCATTAAGTAAGTAGAGGGCTTAACAGTGAGAGCCAAGCCCAAGACTTAATTTCTCTATAAAGGTATAGAGTTTAGTGTTTGTGAGTAATGAACCTAGAATGACTCAAACTTGTGGTGGGATGAGGAAGAATATATTAATTTCACTTTGCTTAGGCTGCCCTGATTAGATAATCTAGTCCTTTGTTCTCACTGAATGAAAAATCAAAAACCACAAATCAAAATTTGACTAATTCCTTACTCAGGTGTTCTTTCATCATTCTCTGAATACCTGCACTTACATAGACTAGATGAATATTCTTTCTTTGGGAACAGTCACATTTTGCTTTTTTTTCCCCTTTTTTCTTTTTTCTATATCTATCAGTTCCAAAATTTACTATTAAATTTTTAGAGGAGAAAAGACTTAATGTTTTTGTTGAATATAACATCTTTTAAGTGGTAACCATCAAGAATTAGTTAAATAGTTATTAGTTATAGTCAATCAACCAGTCAACCCACAAGCATTTTTTAATCACATTATATGTGCCAAACACTACACTAATTGCTGGAGATAGAAAAATAAAAGTGAAACAGTCCCTACCCTCCAAGTGTTAATATTTTAGCAACTAAACCCAGTATTTTCAACCAACAATAAAGAAACTCACTTTCCCAACTAAACGTTAATAGAAATTTATGTAAAGAATGTTTTATAGTTGTATTCATATAATTCTCATGCATGTGCTAGATAAATTACCAAATATTTTATACATTCTATGACTATTTTGAATTGACTTTTTTTTGTTCATGTCTTCCTAAGTCATTTTATTGTTAATATTCAGTAAAGGATATAATTAAATTAGGTGGGTTTCATTTCCTACTCTTTTAATGATGTCATTATTTCCATTAATTTTCAATTGACTTGAGAGTTGTCAAAGTATACCATATTTTATTTACAAAATTTGATAATTTTATTTTCTTTTTGCTCATGCTTTTTCCCCTCAGTTTTTTCCTTACCTCATCATTATAGATGACATTTTGAACATAACATTAAATAACAATAGTAATAAATGGATCTTTCATACCTTTATTATTAAAAAGGCTTCTTGATTTTTAAAATGACATTTAGTACTGCCTCTTGTTTTTAGATAAATATTAATCAGATATATGCTATATTGAACACTTCGTTTTTTTTCTTAGAAATCTTACCCTCCTCCTACCTTGCTTGTAATTGTTGAAGATACCACTGTCTTTCCAGGCATCCAGGTTCACAAACTAAGTATCACCCTCAATTCCTTACTCTCCTCCAACCTTAATACCCACTCTGTTGCCAACGACTATCTCATATGCCCCATTCTCTCTTCTGGACTATTACAGCAGCCTGGTGGTTGGTCTACCTAACATAAGCCAGCTATTAAAATGATCTACCTAAAGTACACAAACTTTAATGGTTCCATATTATTTCTAAGACCAAATATAAAATCCTGTTTGACATTGAAAATCTTTATAATCTGACCTTACTCAACTTTCCTGTCTTCTTATATCTTTTATACCTCTACATAATCAGAAATCCAGTAACAGTGGTCTCTTTGCTGTTCCTTTAAGATGCTCTGTCTCCCAATCCCTGCCATTTTCACTGTCCAGCCTGCCTGGAATGCTTTCAATTATCTTCTCCCCCTCCTTGCTTCTTTGGCTGCTCTAACTTTCTTCAAATCAAAGCTAAAATCTCACCTTCTATAGGAAGCCTTGACTGATGCCCATTAATTCTAATGCCCTCTCTTAATTACTTCCATTTATTCTTTTATATAGCATGGTTGCATTTTCTCTCCCCCATCAGACCACAAACTCCTTCAGAGCCAGTACTGTCTTTTACCTTTCTTTATATCCAGACATTTAGTACAGTGCCTAGTATCTAGTAGGTGCTTAATTGTTGTTATTCATCCTTTGTTTTCCAAGAGGACCAAAGACATCATGGATGATGATTTGTGAGTAAATTGCTTTTGAGTGAGGCAGTTGCACAAAGTCATCATCAGTCTTACTCTCTTCTAGTCTTCAAGTCTAGTGGCAGGATAAAAGTCAAAATAACTGAAACTGGTTAGAAATGCAGTGTATGATCTTGGCATCTTGGATGTCTGACCAAACTTTAAGCACTTCATAATGCCTGCTTCAATTACCTTCATAGCAACTGGAACAAATTCTTCTAATGGATGTTTATTAACTGATTGACACAATTTGCCATGGTTAGCATAGGTGCAGTTTTCCTATGCTTTATATATATATATATATATTTTTTTTAACAGAAATGATGGTTGTAATATAGCAAAAGTTTTCCTACACATGTGGATATAATGTGTTTTTGTGTTATTAATATGATTTATTATTGTTACAAATTAATTTTGAACTACCCTTTTGCACCTAGTTTAAGCAATTTTTTATTATGATTGGATTAGTTTAATCTATTGGGACAACCATTTTAGAAATAATTATTGATCTTCATTAGGGAAATTGGCCTTCTCTTCTTTGTCTTTCCCTAATGTAGATGTAAAGACAACTATTTTGTAGAATAAACTTAGTAAGATTCCTTTTTTTCCCATATTCTTGTAAACTACAGTGTTGAAAATAATTGTTCTTTGAATGTTTGACAAAATTCACTTACAAATTCAACAAGTCAGGGTTTCTTTGTGAGTTCTTTTTCAATTTCTTTTGCAAAGTTTAGGTCATTTCAGTTCTCTATTTTTTATTCTGTTTAACTGAAATTGGGTATATTCATCCATTTTATTTCATTTGTTGTTATTAGTTTATTGGTATAAAGTTGGATAAAATAGCTTCTAATTTCCTTTCTTTTTTATTTGTTATGAATTTTCATTTTTTATACTAGAACTTTTATCTTCCTCTTATCTCTGTGTCTCTCCCATACACACACATACATACACATGCAGGTGTATATGAAGGTACACACTTCAAAATAGGATTATTTTTATAATTCATCTACTTTGTCAATTTAAACACGTTTTGTTTTATTTTTAAATTCAAAGTTTTATCTTTTGCTTTGTTTTGTTAGTCTTCAGAATTTCTATTTTGTTATTATTAAAATGTAATTCTTTTAGGTTTTTTTTGGGGGGTGAGGTACAGCTCATTTACAATTCATTTTTCTGTTTCTTTTGTTGACAAAAGTAATAAGAAATGCAAATTTTCCTCAAAGCTCTGCTTTGGTGGCATTATAAAATTTTACAAACTCTCGTGTTTTCTTTTTTTTATATTTTTTTTCTTTTTTTGGAAGGGTTTTTTTTTATTTTATTTTATTTGCATAACATATGTGTGGGTAATTCTTCAACAATAACCCTTACATAGCTTTCCGTTACAAATATTTCCCCCCAACTCCCCACCCCTCCCCTAGATGGCAGGATATCCACTACATGTTAATTATGTTAAAATATTGGCAAATCGAATATATGTATACATATTTCCAAACTTATCATTGTTGTGCAAGAAAAATCTTATCTACACAAACGATATATCAGATAAAGGAAACACAATGTAAGCAAACATCAATCACGGAGTATGAGAATGTTATGTTGCGGTCCACATTTCGCATCCCTCTCTCTGGGTGTATATGGCTTTCTTCAGTGAACAATTGGAGGTGGTTTGAAACATTTCATTGTTGAAGAGAGCCATGTCCATCAGAATTGATCGTCATATAGTACTGTTGTTGCCGTGTATAATGATCTCCTGGTTCTGCTCATTTCACTCAGCATCAGTTCATGTAAGTCTCTCCAGGCCTCTCTGAAATCATCTTGCTGGTCATTTCTTACAGAACAATAATATTCCATAATATTCATATACCATAATTTATTCAGCCATTCTCCAATTGAAGGGCATCTATTCAATTTCCAGTTTCTAGCCACTACAAACAGGCTGCCACAAACATTCTTGCACATGTGGGGCCTTTTCCTTCCTTTATGATTTCTTTGGGATATAAGCCCAATAGAAATGCTGCTGGGTCAAAGG
>JAJPUD010000057.1:52531-92410 GCA_023553655.1 Myrmecobius fasciatus
CGGAGTTCTTTCAAGGTAGATCTTTTATAGAAGTGCGTTGTAGTCCAAATGCTTGGCGAGGCCCTCACTCAGAAACCAGTTGGAAGGCTTACTTTGTCTGGGTTTGAGGGAATGTCGGAGGAGTTCACAGAGAAAGCTGTGCGCAGTTCGCCATCTTGGCTCCGCCCCCCACTCTCGTGTTTTCTTGATGAAACTAATGTTCCTGTAATTTTGAACTACGAATTCTTTAAGATTAAATTTAAATTCCATTTGGATTAAAATTCTTTTTTAGAAGTACACTTATTGATTATATTCTTACTGAGTATTGTTAGCAAAGGATGTGTTTAATATTTTTTGCTTTTCTATATTTTAATTTTTATGCCCAAGAACATGGTCAAACTTTGTAGTTCCATAAACAGCTGAAAAATATGTATACTTCTTTTCCACTTAGCAATTGTGAAGGATTTATAACTACTTCATCCTGATATATAATAATAGAGAGACAACTTGATATAGTTGATTGATAGAGAGTAAACAAATCTTGGCATCAAGAAGGTCTGGGTTCAGATGTTGTCTGTCAAATAATAGCTATATGTTCGTGAGAAAGTCTCTTAGTGCAATTCTGTCAAGTTATAAAGTAAAAAATTACTGACTTGCACTGGCAAAAGGAGTTTCACTTCTGTGAAGCTACAGTGATGATATTATAAGCTTGAGCCAAAAAGAAAAAAAAGAAAAAATCAAGCATATGGAACCTTAAATGAAATTTCAGTCATCTGCTTTGTCATCAAAAAAAAAATAAGTCATCAAAAATTCAAAAGTCATCTGCTTCTTGGTGTTTAGTCATGAGGCTGATTTTGAAAGTAACTTTTGTCTAAACAATAGAACTCTCACTCCAGGCAAATGAAACTACTTTTGGAAATGTTTATGGAATGTATGGTGAGCAGCATGCTATGTTTGAATGGATGTAGAAGCTCTCTGCAGCATTATTTCTTAAGCAGTAATTTAGTTCAATGTTCATGTAAGAGCATATGTAAAAGCCATGTGATCAAGAAGGGAACTCATGCAGAAACTGAGTAAGATCTGCAGAAGCCAAATTATTATTGGGAGGAGAGGGGAGCACAATTGTGATATGACCATACAAAACATCCCAGTAAGCAAAGATGTGTAAGTGGAGGAAACAACTAAATCATCCTTGAATAAGAGGTCCAAGTATTAATTAATTACCAGAAGGTCTACATCTTTAATATGTTCAAGTGTTAAGTATTGTTTTTTTAATGTATCCATTTTATCTGTTTCTCTTGAAATTTTCCCTTATATCTTTTTTTCTGATTTTTTAGGATTATTTTGCAATTTTAAAATGGTCTACAGAGGCCATCAATTTCATTAAAAATATTTTATGTATGCTTTTCAGAGACATAATCATTCCTCTGAGGACACTTTAGCTGAATCCCCAAAATTTTGCTTTCCTGTCTCATCCTTATGTTTCACTTAGTTATTTAATGTTTCTATTATTTGGGTTTTTATTCTGTGCTCATCCAAAATGTCATTATGAAATCTATATGCTAGTCTGTATCTTTTGGATTTCATATGACAAATTAGTAACTAATTTACTGCATTAAGTTTTGTAAAGAATATGTTTAGTATTGTCTTTTACAGCATAGTCACAATTAAAATTCTTTTTTCAATTATAAATTATGATTATGATTATTAAAATTTTGCCCTCCTACCTTGCTCTCCTCACTGGGAAAAAAAAAAGAAATACAAAATCCTCTTGGTAAATAAGCACAGTAAAGCAAACAAATTCCTACGTAGGCTATATCCAAATATTATATTTATAGACATAATAGAATAGAAACTAATCTATCACTTCTGTCTATTGAGGTTATAGCATTCTTCACCATCAGTTCCCTGGAATCATGATTGACCGCTCTCTTGACAAAGTTCTTAAATAATTCAGAATTGTTTGTTTGTATAATGTTGATATTATAGTACAATTGTTTTCCATTTTTCATTAGTTCATTCAAATATTACCAGATTTTTCTGAAATTATATCTTCTTTTATTTCTTTATAGCATATAATTAGATACCATTACATTCAAATGACATAATTTGTTCAGTCATTTAGTTACCAGTTCTTTGTAACTACAAAAATAAGTTCTACAAATTCATTAAAACATAAGAACTTTTTTCTCTTTTGTTTAGAAATTTATAGTCCTAAATTGCTTTCTACAATGGCAGAGTAATTCATAACTTCATCAAGAATGCATGAATGTATTCTGTCATCTGTCTTTTTTTCTTTTGGCTTTTTTTGGCAATCTGATAGGTGTGAGATGGAACCTCAGAGTGGCTTGAATTTGATTTTTTTCTAATTATTAGTGATTTAGACTTTCTTTTCATTATGGCTAGAAATAATTTATTTTTGAGCGTTTTTCAACTGAGGAATGGTCTTTATTCTTATACATTTGAATCAGTCCTTTATATATCTTAGAGATGAGATTTTTTTTTCCCCAGAGAAACTTACTGCAAATTCCCTCCCCCCCCCAATTGGTTTTGTTTCTAGTTTTAGCTGCATTGTAATTATGCAAAATCTTTTTAATTTTATTAATCAAGATTATCCATTTTATGTTTTGCATTCTCCTCTATCCTTTGGTCATGAATTCTTTCCCTATCTATAGATTGTCTATAGACTTAGGCTCCCTTTCTTCATACTTTAAAAAAAAAAAATTTCCTTTAGATTCTCCTTGATCTTTTGTTCCTCCTAGTGAATTTTATTATTTTTACTTAAATTTTATAAATTAATCAATGGTTTGGTACAGCACTGAATAAGTGCATAAATTTAAGAATTATTGTCTTTGTTGTCTTAGATTATTGTTGTTCAGTCATTGTCATGTCTGACCCTGTGACCCCTGTGGGCAAAGATAATGGGGTACTTTGCATTTCCTTCTCTAGTAGATCACTTAAAGGCAGTGATTCAGATAATCCCATTTTACAAATGGGGAAACTAAGGAAAATAGAGGTGAGGCAACTTGCCCAAGATCACATAGATAACAAATGTTGGAGGTTGGATTTGAACTCAAAACTTCCTGATTTCAGACTCAGTGCTCTTTCCACTATGTCACCTAGATAGATGCCTCATTCTTATCTTACCCAAAAGATATCAATATTCTTTTAATTATTTAGGTATATATTTCTGTACATGTTTTATTTTTATATTCTTATATTTCCTTTGTATTTTTAATAGATTCCCAAGTAATTTATACATTTCTTAGTTATTTTAAATGAAATTTCTCTCTTGCTGCTGAGCTTTACTGGTGTAATATGGAGAAATGCTGTGTGTGTGTGTGTTATATGTATCCTTACTTTGATAGTTACTTTCAATTAATTTTAGTTAACTCTTTAGAGTTCTCTAAGTACCCTATCATTATCTGTAAAAAGTGATCATTTCATTTCTTTCCTGCCTATACTTATTCACTTAATTTCTTTTTCATTCTTATTTAATATATATAATATTTCTAACAATATATAAAATAGAAATGGTGATAATGGACATTGCTATAGTCTTGTTGCAATGAATTCTAATTTATTCCCTTTATATATAATGCTAACTCTTTATTATAAACTATTTAACATTTATTCCAATATTTTCTAGTGTGTGCAAATTTAAAAAAACAGGAATAAGTGGTATACACACACACACACATATATATATTTTTGCTAAGGCAGTTGGGGTTATCTTAAAGTAGGTCTTGCCTTCTAACCTTTTCTTCCTCATGATTCAGCAAACTAATGGTTTTCTATAACTCTCAAGATCAAATATCAAATCAATTTGTGTATGTGTGTATGTGTATGTGTGTATAGTGTATATGTGTATATATATACATATATACATGTGTGTGTGTATATATGTATATATATATATATATATATAGTATAGTTCTGTTATTTAATCTAGATAGAACAAAGGTTCAGATGCTCAAAATAGTGGTATTTTCCATATTGTTTTGACTTGTGATCACCCAACAAGGATTTTATAGAAGTATTGCCTATTAGGAAGAGCATAAAAAAGAGGGGAATACATTTGCTACTAGCCTTAGACCCTCTACCCAAGTGACCCTAGCACAGACTTTTTCCTTTCCAACCTGTTTTCACACTCCTGACCTTGACCCTGGAGTCTGCCAGTAGGTAGGTATATTTTATTAAGGGCAAAAATGCATAGGGTTATATAGTTCATGTGCAATATTGCCTAATGAAATGCTTTATTAATTTCTTTCCTACTATATTACATTAATAATTAATACCACAAATTGCATACACCCATAGTATCCTTGTGCAGCTTAACTAGGGAGAAACGGGCAAGTAGCCGAAACAGCAATGCTTTGGGGAGAGTGATTGCATTTTTTCAGAGAGTGGAAACTCTGCCACAGAACAGAATGCTCTTAATTTTATGGCTCCAGATTAAAAAAAAGAAATAAACCTGGTATCTTAAGTCCTTATTTTTCTTTTGCAGTTCCTGGTATTTCTGATGCTACCACGGCAGCATATGCTTGGATACCTTCTTCATTGAATTCCAGGGAAGATGTGTGAAAAACACTTAATAAATACAAAGGTTTGAATATTGACAGTCCAGAAAAGTCAGCCTTATCCTCATGAAAGGCATCAGACATTCCCAAACTGCAGAGAATATGAACCATGTCATAAGACTCCTCAATTTTGAGTCTGGGGTTGAACAATTGTTTGCTAAGAATTTCCATCAAGACCACTGCTTCTGGCTTTGTCCAGGTTATAAATGTTTCATAGGTAAGTTCTTTTTCAACCTGTAGAAAAGAATTGAAAATCCCAAGGTCAAGCTGGCTATGTAACCTCATATGTTCATTCTTTTTGTGTTATATATATCTAGAAAAATATTGCCTCCCCAGGATCACTTGCAATTTTTGGTATATTTGTCAAATATATTGTGCTGGATATTGTCTTTGCCTCTGTCTCTCCAAATCCTGTTCAATGCCTTCATCTCTTAAAATATAACTGTTACTATCCTGTGGAACTATATTTAAATAAATATAAACACACAAGGAAAAAGGTTTTCTGTTGTGATACAGAAATTCTTGAAGACACTCAGGAGAAAACATGATGCATTGATTATTCTGTTGTACTTAGGCACTTAAGAAATTGTTGGAAACCGGGGCAGCTAGGTGGCGCAGTGGATAGAGCACCAGCCCTGAAGTCAGGAAGGCCTGAGTTCAAATCTAGTCTCAGACACTTAACATTCCTTAGCTGTGTGACCCTGGGCAAGTCACTTAACCCCAATTGCCAAAGCAAAAAAAAAAGAAATTGTTGGAAACCACATACCTTATCATCCTGTATATCTTCACATGCTGTTGTTTGGTTTGGGTCCACTTTCTAACAACAGTTTTGCACTTGACATTGATTAGAGATTCTGTTCTTTGCTGGAATGAAGCTGAAGAAAATCATGAAACTGCCTTGACTTCATCCACACAAATTTTTGTTACATAATCTCAGCTGGGTCTAAACAGCAGTTAAGTCAGTCCTCTCACATCTTCATTACTTTGCTCACCACATGTTTTTCTCCAAACACTTCTCTTCTTATCTTACCCTGTGCCTTTTCCATTACTCTTGTTTCACATGAAGAGGTGGTCTGTCTCTTGGTTGAGGCAAGATCCTATCCATATAGGATTTAGCAGATTGCCTCCTTTTTCAAGATAAATTTAACTAATTTTCAATCTCTACCTACTGACTGCTTTCCTACTGCCTTCAAGTATTTGTGTCTTTTCTATTCCCCCCCCATCCCCTAAAAATACCCCTTCACTTGATCTTCCATTTCTGTTGGCTATTGTTTAATAATTTCTTTTATGGGCTAAATTCCTTGGTAAAGCTGTCTATAAATGATGCTTCAATTGTATTTTTCCTCATTCTCTTCTTAATTCTCTGATTTCTAGGTTGTGATCTCCTCATTCAACTGAAACAACATCCTCCCAAGTTACCAGTTCTTTTAATTGTCAAACCTAATCCATTTCTCAATTCTCATCCCTCTTTATCTTTCTACATGTTCTGACGCTAATGATCACCTTTCCCCCCCTTGATAACTCTCCTCTTTTTTTTTTTGTCTTTCTTTGTATCACTAACACTTCGCAGTTTCTGAAGAGCAGAAAAATTTTAGGAAATTCTCTCTAAATTGTTTTGCCTTGCCTAATTTTTTTTTCCATTTTTAGCTTTTTATTTAAAAAAGGATCCAAGAGACAATGTAGTGAAGAGAATAGGAAGGCAATCTTGGAGCTTGAGTCCTGTCTTTGATATATACCATGTGGGCAAACTCCTTAATTTCTCAGTCACATAAGTAATTTAACATTCTGTCTTGCAGATTATGTGTTGATCTTTCCTGGTAGAAGGAGTTTACCAGATGGTGGCCTTATTTGTCAACGAAATGATAGATCTAGTTGCCAAAGTAATGACAATAAAAAAGATCCTAGGATTAATAGATTTAGAGCAAGAATTTATTATCAATGCTCTCACTTTATAAATTAGAGGAATAAGGTCCAAAAAATTTAACTGATTTTCCTCAAGTATGAAAAGTACTTTACATTCTTACCCTCAGTGATCTCAACTTGTCCTAAAAAGTAGCAAATGAAGACTACTACTGGTTTTTGACACAATGTTGACTTCATGTGTTGGTGTTTTTCCAGATAATCTCTTACTTATCCCTTCTATATTATTCAGTTAATTTTTATTTAGTTAATTTTATTGTGTTCTTTGATAAATACAACTATTCTTGTTTGCTTTAGAAAGCATGAAAGATAGGTTGACAATATCATCTTTGCCCCATCATTCTCTCAGGCCTATTTTCATTTGTCAGAATCACTGCCTTGATTAATGATAGAATTCAGAAAGAGAAAAGGGGTCTTCTTAGAAGATTGGAACCTAGAAATATCTGATAATGCTTCTTCAGCTTCAGACTTTTCTAGCAACCTTAGCAACATCAGTTGCAAGTTTTCTAGATATGAGAATTCATGTTCTCTCCCTTTTAAGTCATTCTCAAATGGTTGTCTGATTTATTCTTGGGTTCCATTGAATTAGGCCTAAAATTATTTTAGGAATCCAAAAATCTCATTCCTGTTCATCTTACCAAATATTTATTGTTGCCAGAAATTTGTTTTGTCACAAGACCACTTTCATTTCTTAAGCAGAGGTCGAAAGAAGAAATATAATGAAATAAGCCTGTGCTTTTATTTGAGCAGGATATCTTTATTCAACAACTAAAATGACCAACATTGGATTTGTCTCTGGCTTTGACAGAATGAAACGAGAGTTTTACTTTTGAAATGTGAGAAAAATTCTGTCTTGGTTGAGAGGCTTTAAAAATAGGAAACTAAAATCTAAGGACGATACTTCACAGTTTTGCCAATGTCTAACTTTATCTTTTAACTGGTAGAGAAGAGATAGAAAAAGTACCTGGAAATAGATAACTGACTTCATGAGACTGGTTGCTTCTTTTGTAGGAATGAGGCTAAGACCTTGAAATCCACTATCAAATAAAAATACTCAAGATAGGTCAAAAGCAGTTACCCCATGAGAAGTCAAGGAATGGGCATGAGGGGAATAGAAAACAAGAAGGGAAGAGGGGAACGGATAGAGATAGAGACAAAGAGAATGTGCTACCTATAACTGATATTAGCTCTAAAGAGAAAGGGGAAAGCAAGCAAATAAGCATTTGTATAGCATTTACTATACTTTAGGCATTCTGCTGAGTTCTTTAAAAATATCTTATTTGATCCTCACAACAGTCCTACAAAATAAGTGTTGCTATTATGCCCATTTTACAGTCGAAGAGAGGCAGAGATTAAATAATTTGCTCAAAGTCTTACATCTAATAAGTTTGAGTTAAAATCAAAAGTTATGTTTTTGGGCACCTTCTGGGTTTCAGAAAACAGAAAAATTTTCACATGTTTCAGCCTAAATCTATGCTTCACAAATTCTTAAAATATTACATATTTTTTCTTGTCCTTTGTCCCTACAGTCAATCTTAAAAGTATTTCATTTCTAAGGAAGATTCTTTTCCTTTGCTTTTTCTTTTGCAATGAAAGTAATCTCTCTTTTTGAGCAATTTCATTCAAAATTTTTCTAAATCCAATAATATTTTGAATCATGATAAAAGAACAGTGCTTTACATCAGGAACTGAGCTGGTATTTTAAAAAATTAACTACACTCTTGGCATTTTGATAGGTTAGCATAAGCAAATGGAACTGATACTCAATGTCTATCATTAACAACTCTACAATTAAAAAAAAAAGAACAGTTGGAATAGTGGCTACAATGACAATTTTGCATACTTAAGTCTTAACTTTTTGCCATCAACAGGAAGTACTAAAATCATATTCCATTCCATTCCATTATGTGTACTTATGTAAACATTAGCATCTAGCTCTTCCATATAGAGCCCCAGAAATATATCTTTCTTCATTATGTTATATGACATCCTGTATTCCTGCTCAAAGGAAACAAATGAACATTTTATTAAAGCCAGATTATGGAAAAGAGCGGGAAAAAAAAGCAACAATAGCTTATTAAAATAGAAGTTTTAAACCATTCATTTGTCTTTGCAAATAAAGGCATTTTTGCAATTGCATTTTACATGCTCCCTCATGACTGTTCTAGGTTATCTGTGAATCCCTTCCTTCACCCTCCTTGTTTCCATCCTACCTTTTTGACTTTATAACTTCTCAGGACTTTCTTCATAGAGATAGGATCATCCTTCCAATGTAATTTTAAGTTGATGGCATTCACAAAGATTAGCATGCTAAGGCGATTCACTGAATCTTTAGGTAGAGCCTCTAAAATTTTACCTTTAAGAAATTTAGAGTGTATGTTTTATTCCTAGACATATATTCATTGAAAAACTTTTGCATGACTTATATAAAAAATTCTAGACTAAGCACCAGATAGTTTACTTTTTTAAATGAATTTGAAATCTGAATGAAAGGGATGGACCTCCCTATCTTAACCAAATTAGAAATACTATAGCTTCTCATGATCAGCAAGAAAGCTTTCACTTTCTCCATTTTTCCAAGCTAGATGGATTTATCGCTCCTTAGACAATCTGATGGCTCTCTTTACTAGGGCCTTATCTTATTAGTATATCAGACTTTGTGTAAATTTCTGATCTGTTTTAGTCTTCCTGGCAGCTCAGAATTCTTGAGATTAAGATATCCACCACCCTCAGCCTTCTCAACAACAGGCATGTGCTAACATACTCAGCTCTGACCATTAAAATTTTAAGAAAAGCTTTCATTGTCACAAAAAAATTTTAATGTATAATGTTAATAACAACCCACATTGATGCACATTTCAAAGTATGCAATCCATTTTGAGTCTTGTCTCATTAGATACAAACAAGCCTGTCTCGTAGGTACTGTTATTGTATTTATTTAACAGAAAGGGAAATTGAGTCTGGTAAAGAATAAGTGGGTTGCCTAGAGTCACATAGCTAATAAGTATCTGAACCAAGATTTGAACTCAAGTTTTCCTGACTACAAGTTCAACATTCTATCCACTATATCATCCAGTGAAACTGTTTTAGATAGCAGGGATTTTGATTGGATAAAAAGGCCTTATTTTCAAAGGAATTGTAATCTTCAATTCAAGAAAAGAGATATAGAAAGATACAACATATGCAAATAAAATGCTTATTTCAGTGTTTCAAGAATCTATGTTTCTCTCCATGGATGCAGACTGCAACTTCCTTTTGTTACAGTGACTTAAAAAATATCTTAGTTGTCAATCTTCTGAGATGAGTTTCTCAAAATTTAGTTATATTGGTCTTTAGATAACAGACAGATCACTAGACTTTACTTCTCAGATTGTCACTAGACCCAGAGTCCAAACACTTCCATCTTAGTAGGACCTGCTAAAATATGTCTAAGAATCCAGAGTATCATCTCTATTCCACAGTGAGATATTAGAGAAGTACTTCAGTCCTCCATCTTTTACTAGGGCAGCCAAGTGCTAAAGTAGATAAGGAGTTAAGAAGACCTTTGTTGAAATCCAGCCTCAGACATTCACCAGATATATGATCCTGGGCAAATCAGAGCTTCTCCCTACCTCAGTTTCCTCATCTGTAGGATGGGGATTATAACAGCATGTATATCACAGTTTTGCAATTAATATCAAATGAGCTGATACTTGGAAAGCACTTAGCATAATACCTTAAGATAAATTTGCTTAAGATACATTTGCTTCCCTTTTTATCGATAAATACAAGAAAGATATGCAAACATGCAATCTGATAAATCAATAACATGCTGGACACAATTATATGGAAAAATTCTGAATCATTCTGTGACTAAAAACCTGTACAAGAATATAGGCTGTATCCCAGTATGGACAAAAAAGGTAAGTAAAATTTAGAAAGTGAGAAAGGGATTGCAAGTACTTCAGCATCAGATTGCCTGGAATGGAGGGCATGACATGAGTATCAGTGTTTGAAGAAATGACTACAGTAAAGTAGGATAGGAAAATATAGTAGAGCTTCTAGGATTCTATATTGCATCACTTTATTTGATCACTGATAGTGACAGAGGCCATTAGATGGCTGTGATGTGGATGAAAAAATGTAAGACCATGCAAGGGTAAAAGGTACAGAGAAATATTTTATGAAGATGGAATGGGTCATTTCATAGGATAAGGTGTTACTTTCAAGGAAAACCTGGACGATTCTTTGCAAGTCTGTTAAGGAAGAGATCCTTGGTGAGGTGCAATTAGGACCAGAAAGCCTCCAAGGTTTTGTAGTTCTGTGAAGATGTAGAAACCCATATGGAAATTCATGAAAAATGACTAATATAGGCAATATGAAAAGATAAATTTATGACCTCCAGTCTTCTTTGCCACCCAAGCATTTATACGTTTTCTGATGGCTTTTGCCTCTTTAGAAAAGCAAACATCTTCCAATAACGAATTATAGAACTTTTCACAGCATTCTTTAAAAGACTAGAAGAGACCAAGGGAGAAAAGTCAGAGACATTTCTCTTGCTCATTTCTAAGTAGCAACAAAAATTATAATTTTAGGAATATAAAATACATTTTTATTATTAATATCTCATCAGAAATACACACATACACAGGTTCCCAAAAAGCAAGATCATGTCTTAACCATATATTCATAACCTATTCAAACGGGGTCTCAGAGACAAGTTATATATACTCTACCTCATTTTTCCCCTTCTAGTGTTTATGCAAATTGCATTTTAATACCACATAGTATCCAAGCAAAGGCAGCAAGATATAGTGGAGAGAAGATTGATCTAATCTAGTGGTTTTTAAAGTGTGGTCCAAAGAATCCTGAGGGTCTCTGAAATCCTTTTAGAAAGTCTACAGATTCAAAATTGGTTTTTATTTCTATATGGTAAATATTTATAAATATAATACACAAAACAAACATTCTTTGGACAGATCCTCAATAAATTTTTATAATATAGAGGGATACTGAGAACAAAAGTTTGAGGACCACTAATCTAATCTAAGACTTAGATTCCATTTTCCTCATTGAAGATCTGTCTTATTTCCATTCTTCGTTATCACGTTATGACTAAGTAGAAACACATGACTTACTGGGAGGAAATTTAGAGCATTTTCTCCAAAGAGCCTGTTGATAGTTCCAAGCAGATATGAAGTATTTGTTTTTTTTTTTTCATTTCAGTGAGAAGTGACTGGAAGCTCAGGTTAAAATCCCCATCTCTGTCTAAAGAAAATAATTGAAAAAAAAAGTAGGGGTAAGGAGGGGAAGGGACATTAACTTTTTCAGTTTGTCTCTGATAAACAGAAAACAAACCTTTTCAGTGAAAGCTTTGTGAAATCTTTGCTTAACTATGGAGAAAACTGATTAATTGTGAATTGACTATGTGAAGGATATCCTAGAAGGGAATATTTGCTTTTACCCAGGGGTAGTGGGGAAGTAGGGAACCCAGCAAAACCAAGCATCTAACCAAACATAGGATGTTATTCTGGAAGAACAAAAATATAGGGAAACAAATAGTAAGTAGCTTTATCACCAAAGCCAAGAATAGTTCTTTAGACTCAGATTCCAATTAGAATTGTCCCATGGGAATAAAATTAAGATTATTTTTCTCCATCCCCTGATAAAATCTGTCCTGGCCCACCTGGAACTTGAGTATGGTTTGGAATTTGTATTCATAAAACAAGTTTGAATCTTGGTTCTCCAACTTAAGAATTGTGTTGTTGTCAAGTGAACAAGCATGTAAATGTGTCAGTCATTGTGCTAAGAACCTGAGATTAAAAAAAAAGTCAAAAACAGCCTCTGCTCTCCTCAAACTTGTAATCTATTGAGAGAGACAACCTGCAAAAATTATCTACAACAAGAAATGTAAAGGGATCACCCAGTAACCTATTCAAAATTAATTTCATGGGAACAAGTTATATTCTATCCCATTTTTTCCTCTCCAGTATTCCTTCTTTTTACTTTTGACCTTCTTTAAAATCATCAACTTTTCATTTTTATTGTTTCCCTTTCTTCTTATAAATATGCTAAGGTCTCTCTTATTCTGAAAAGCCTTTTCTTGATTTGGCCAAGCCACATCAATCTTCTTTCCAAATCTATCTTTTGCCAAATTTCTCTTGCAAATGGCCTAGCCCCTACCTCCATTTTTTTGCTACCAGTAAATGTTTTTAACCTTTAATGGATTTATTTTATTCCATTTTAAGATATATAATTTCCATCTTTACTACTCAAGCTACATTTAACTTCAGAAATGTTTTCATGGCCTCAAAACACTTCACTTTTTATTCCTCTTACAACTCTGTGAGATGGACATTAAAAGTACTTATAATACCATTACTTCCTCTTTATAGATGAATCCCAAGTTAATAATAAATGTCAGAGCCAGGCCTAAAAGCCAGGTCTTTTTGACTCCACATTCAAAATCCTTTCTAGTGTCACAGGCTCTCTCTCTTTCAGTTTTTTAATGACCATGAAAACCACTACTCTTTTCTCACTCATTCTCTCTTCCTGATTTGAAGTGTATGGCAATGTTAGCTGCTTTCTTTTTTCATTTTCAGATGAAATATACATCAGATTCAGATACATATTGACTTTAATTAGCATACAGATAATAGATATTTAATAAATATTAAATCAAACCACAATCTCAGCTATTAACCAGGAAACAAAAAAAATGGACAAAATAAAAACAGATTCAGAGTCGCTGTGTGGCCTTGTGAGTCTGTGATCTATACTAAAAATATAACAGGCACTCTACAGGTGTATTTCCTCCCTGCTCTTTGTCCTTTGACTTTTACACCCTCATACAAAAAAAAAAAAGCCTTACAGAAGACATACAATTTTTTTTCTAATTGTTCCTAATAGTCCTTCATGTGGATCCCATCTATGACCTCAAGGGGAGGGTGTGGACAGTAAAAATTTAAGATTAAGTATATTTCTATATAAAATGAGAACCTTGTTTCTATATAAAGTGAGATACCTTGACTTAAAAGGTTTTCCTTGTTGAAAAAGGGAAGAACTTGTTAGAATCTGAGTGGGCACAATCTAAAGACTATCCCAATGGTAGTCTATCCCGGATGCCCATCCTGCTTCCTACTATAGATCAAAGACATTATACCCCAGTCTCTGGACATTGATCTAATGAACATGTTTCAAATATTTGTTTTTTGCTCCTGGCTCCCCAGTAACCCCCCACTCAGTACTTCAAGATAAGCTTTTTATCTCCCTTCCTATGAGCAACACACACACCAAATAAAAGTATGATTGACTTATGCATAATTAGTCTGTGTCATTTTCTTTGTGAAAACTTTAGTATATGGCAAACCTAATTCACTTAGGGCAAGCCACTTGATCTCTCTGGGCCTACTTCCCTATTTTAAAAAATAAAGGGATAGGGCAGAGAAGGGGAGCCAAGTTGGCAGAACAAAGGCAGAGACTTAACAGATCTTTCTAAAATTCCCTCCAAACAACTTAAAAATAACACCCCAAATTCCTGGAGCAGGAGAACTAAGAAAGAAAGATGGTGTGGAACAATATTCTAGTCACTTACAGGCAAAGAATAGAGGTCAGGAGAACAATGATGATGTCTCCTTAGTTCTTATAAGCACCAAAAATTACAATTACCCAGATTTAGATTTGAAAATACCTGAAGTTAGGGGCAGCTAGGTGGCGCAGTGGTTAGAGCACCAGCCCTGAAGTCAGGAGGACCTGAGTTCAAATCTGGTCTCAGACACTTCCTAGCTGTGTGACCCTGGGCAAGTCACTTAACCCCAATTGCCTCAGCAAAAAGCAAAAAAAAAAAAAAAGAAAATACCTGAAGTTTAGAACAGTGCCCTTCCCAGCTCAAAAGCACAGGTCAACTTTATCAAAGTTAAAAGTCCAGAAATAGGTTAGAAAAATGACCAAATAACAAAAATCTAACCATAAAAAAGTTATAATTGTAACACAAACTCAGAAGACAAGATGTCAAAACATCTACTAACAAAGAAGAAAAATATGAATTGGTCACAAGACTTCATCAAAAAAAAGATTTTAAAAATCAAAAAAGAAAATTTTGGAAAAGAAATGAGAGTGATACAAGAAAATTATGAGAAAAGAATCAAAAGTTTTGCATGAAAATACTGAAGAAAAGAATTCCTTTAAAAGTAGTATTGGTCAAATGGAAGAAGTGATACAAAAGTTCACTGAAGAAAGTAATCACTTAAAAATTAGTATCAGGCAAGTTGAAGCTAATATCTGTATGAGACATAAAGAACAATAAAATAAAGTTAAATTTTAAAAAAATAGAAGAAAATGTGGACTATCCTATTGGAAAAAACAACTGACCTGGAAAATAAATTGAAGAGAGATATTTTAAGAATTATTGGACTACCTGAAAGCCATGATAAAAAAATAGTCTAGACATCATATTTTAAGAAATTATCAATTGAGCTGATATGCTAGAACCAAAAGATACAAATAGAAAGTGAAAGAATCTAGTAATCACCACCTGAAAGACATCCCAAAATGAACTCTCAGGAATATTACAGCTAAATTCCAGAGCTTTCTAAGGAGAAAATATTGCTCACAGCCTGAAAGAAATAACTCAAATACCATGGACCCAAGGCCAACAAGATTCAGCTGCTTCCACAATAACGGATCAGAGCACTAGTGCTCCGCATGTGATATTTCAGAAGGCCAAGAATCTAGAATTACAACCAAAAATCACATGCCCAACAAAACTGAATATAAACCCTTCAGACAAAAAATTAATAATAAATGAAATAGGACTTTCAAGCATTCTTAATGAAAAGATCAGAGCTGAATAGAAAGTTACATTTTCAAATACAATACTCAAAAGAAGCATAAAGAGATAAACCTGAAAGATAACTCACAAGGGATTAAAAATTGTGGGGGGAAAAAGAGTTAATAGTTTGTTAAAGGAGACACAAAAAATACTTTAAAAAAAAACAAAACAAAAACAAACTTAAAAACAGAATACGTCAAATGCTAAAAGACACAAAAATCCACTGTAGAAAATGCCTTAAAAGGAAGAATGTGAACTCAAAATTAAAAACAAATGCTAAAAATTGTTTTTACTTGCAATTGGAAAACTTTAAAAAAAATTAATGAAGGAATTTAAAGATTTTTTTTTTTTAGTTCTAGGAGTTTGACTGCAAGAAAGAAAAAAGAGCCAACAGAAAAGATGGTTAAAAGTTCAGTCAGGATTTTTATGAAAACATATGCTTGAAACTGACCAAAGCCTGAATTATTAGAACAGGGACTTCTTAAAGGATGAAGAACATGAATATGATAGAATACTTAAAAAAAACCCAACAACAAAGTTACAAAGGCTGAAATTAAACATTAAACAAAGTTTAAATTTATGCTAGAAAGCAGGAATTTGGAGGATTACAAATCTTTTGACAAGAAAACCTAGGTTCCATTTCTAGAGGTATTACTTTTCTGAATACAAGTCATTTCACTACTTGTCCACATTTGTATAGGAAAGGTTGAAGCCCAGTCATTGAAACTTCCTGAAATATTATGCAGTAGAACAGACATCCACTAACAGGTAGCCTAGAGTTTCAGACATTATTCTGAGTCCATAGCATAAATTTCCTTCTGAAATTCAAAGATTCTACAAAGATATTTGAAAAGGATGGGGAGAAAACCCCATTCTGGTTTAGCAAAGCTCAAGAAATAAATCATATGTTGTTCTGGAGTTACTATAGTTAGATAGTTTTGGGTTTGGGTTTTTTTTTAACCCTACCTCCATAAGAGATCCAGAGAATTTTGTAAAGAATAAACTTTTTTCAATATTTTTAAAAGTTCATAAGATTAAAATGTTAAAATATCACAAGCCCTGATCTTTTTTTTTAATGTGCAAAAGCAGGGGATAACTTAGCAGTCACTGACAAAGGTTCCTCTTCTTGTCATTCTCAAGGAGAGGTAGTGTGGAACAGTAGAAAGAATAATGCATTTAAGACTTCACACTTGATTTTGAATCTCACCTCTGCAATTTCCTATCTTTGAGAACCAGAGTGGTGAAGCCACTGGCCCAACTTTACAGTTTCCTTATCTCTTCTTGTTTATTCTTTATTCTCTAAGAGGACCATGACATAAGTGAGAGAGGGCTATGCAAAGTCACCTGCCTCATTTTCCCCTCCAGAGCCATTTGGGTCCAGTGGCCAGATGTAGATCAGCCTGACTAGAGATGGTCTTGGATGAAATGGGAGACCTTGGCCTTTTTAAGCTAAGGTCTATTTAACAAGTCTGCTTGCATCCATTCAGTGGTTAAGGCTAGGTAGCAATTGAGGTTCTAAACCCTTACTTCAGTCAAACTGGTCTCCTCATAATCCCCTCAATTATACCTTTGCCCTGCCTGATTTCTCATTCTTTTCTTCCCTCTTTCAGCTCCTCCCCCAAGTTAATCTTTCCAAATCCTACCCTTGCCTAAAACAAGCTGGTCTTTTCTCCATGAAGCAGCCTCTGGAGCACTTTGCCTTAATAAGATCACTGGCTACTCCCATAGCATTAATTACTTTTATCAGTATCATTCATTTAGCACCCATTGCCTTGTGACATCTCAGTCCAATTTTCCTTTTCCAGTCTGTACTACAGCTTTTCATTTTACTAAGTTTTTCATTTATACTTTCTTACTGAACTGTGAACTCCTAGAGCACAAAGTTGATACCAACAATTTTGTTAATGGGAAACAATGAAGAGAGACAAGCATTCCTCAGCTGAGCCCAGAACCTCCCTCACTATCTAGTTAGAAAACAAGTCCAAGATCCTTTCTGTTCAGATCCTAATATCCCTTTGCAAAAATGCAGAAATGTTATAGAATTTTTTGTTTTGCATCTTGGCTACAAGGTGGTCAGTGCAGCTATGTCCCAGCCCATTCATATCTCCATTCCATGACATTCTAGTACCACAATTAATCGACCACTGGTAAAAAGCCTAATTACATCAAGTATTCATGGGTAGGCTGAGCTAATATAATAAAAACCACAATTCTACCTAAATTAATCCACTTATTCAGTGCCATACCAATCAAACTGCCAAGAAATTATTTTATAGAGCTAGAAAAAATATCAAAATTCATCTGGAAGAACAACAGATTAAGAATTTCAAGGAAATTAATGAAAGTAATGCAAAGTAAGGTTGCCTAAAACTATATTATAAAGCAGCTGTCATAAAAACCATTTGATATTAGCTAAGAAATAGAGTAGTGGATTAGTGGAATGGGTTAGATTTACAAGATATATAATAGTCAATTACTATAGTAATTTAGTGTTTGATAAACCCAAAGACTCCAAATTTTCAGATGATAATGTTAAAACCATTTTTAGTTATATGAAAAAATGCTCTAAATCACTATTGATTAGAGAAAAAGCAAATTAAGACAACTCTGAGTTAACACTGGAAAAGATAATGATAAATGTTGGAGGGAATGTAGGAAAACTGGGACACTAATACATTTTTGTGAACTGATCCAACCATTCTGGAGAGCAATTTGGAGCTATGCTCAAAAAGTTATCAAACTGTGCACACCCTTTGACCCAGCAGTGTTTCTACTGGGCCTGTGTCCCAAAGAGATCTTAAAGGAGGGAAAGGGATCCACATGTGCAAGAATGTTTGTGGCAGCCCTTTTTGTAGTGGCAAGAAACTAGAAACTGAGTGGATGCCCATCAATTGGAGAATGGCTGAATAAATTATGGTATATGAATGTTATAGAATATTATTGTTCTGTAAGAAAGAATTATCAGTTTGATTTCAGAAAGACCTGGAGAGACTTACATGGATTGATGCTAAGTGAAGTAAGTAGAACCAAAAGAAAGAATATTGTACACAGCAACAAGATTATATGATGATCAATTGTGATGAACTTGGCTTTTTTCAACAACATGATGATTCAGGCCAATTCCAATAGATTTGGGATGATCTCTGCATCCAGAGATAAGATTATGGGGCCTGAATATGGATGACACCATAGTATTTTCACCTTTTTTTCTTGTTGTTTGCTTGTTTTTTCCCCCTCTCATTTTTCCCTCTGTTTGATCTGATTTTTCTTGTGCAGCATGATGAACGTAAAAATGTGTTTGGAAGAATTGCACATGTTTTATCTATATTGGATTATTTGCTGTTTAGGGGAAGAGAGAAGAGGGGAGTGGAGAAGAAGGCAGAAAAATATGGAACACAAACTTTGCAAGGGTAAATGTTGAAGACTATCTTTGCATGTATTTTGAAAAATAAAAAGCTATTATTTTTAAAAAGTTTCTTACCAGTTTATTTGGAAGGAAGGCTTTTCCTTCCTTTACGACTCACATACTTACTTGTTCTATTTGGGCTGCAGTGTCATTCTTTGCTCCCAAGAGAATCATGGCCAGGGCAAATGAGATGCTTGGGAGAGAAAACAACACATTTTCTGTTTTTTCTTTGCAAAGCTTTTTCAGAAGAGTAATGGCAAACATGTTGATTGCTTTGGTGAGAGAATCCATGACGGAACCTTTATCAGTCACATAGAAAGATGCAAGACAAGGCTTATGAACAAAATAGATTGCACATAGTAGGAACTCAATACACATATCATCTTCATCCTATTTCTCTCGCAGTTAATATTGCCCAAACTTCAACCTAACAGAAAATACATACAAATAAAAAAAGGAATGTTTTTCCCAATGAACCACCAAGCATTGCAGTGGCTCCCAAGGAGATTTATTTGAAATTCAATAGGTATGTATAAAGAGGAAAGGCCACCTTCATTCAAATTCTGCTTTTGCCATTTAGTATCTATGGGTCTTGGAAAAATCTGTTATTCCCTCCTGACCTCAGTTTTCTCATCTGAAAAATGATAGATCTAAATAGAGGACTTTGAAGGTCCTTTCCAGTTATAAATTAGTGATCTTGTGATTGATGTAGGATGCAATATTTTGAAAGGATGGGAACAGCCTATCTTGTTCACACCTCCATTTGCACAGGAGGGAAGACAAAAATGTTTGCATGTGCATAAAAATAAAGCCAGCCTGGAAAAAGAGCGATGAAGTCAGGGAAGAAGAAACTTTCCATGATAGTAATCATGAAGCATAAGAGTCAGCTCTGAAAGCAGCTATTGTACCTGTAACACCAAGAACTGAGAAATGGGTTTGTAGACCAAGAAGTATTAGACCAAATAAGAAAACAAAGCTGATAAGAGAAAGAAGGCAGCTAACCCTAGCACACATCCCAGGAAAACATGCAACAAGGACTTGACTAGATGGTTCCATGACCTTTGTATAAATCTCCAATATGTTCTGCACTTTAGATTGATGTTTCCAGATGAACCAAAGATCCCTATTGGAGAAAATCATCCAAATTCAGGTGTTTCTGAAATAGGAAAGAAATAAGGGACAGAGTAATTAGAAAGATTTCAAGGGTGGATCTTGGTAAGTAAGAAGTTGAAATTCTGAACCATAGTTGACATAAGGAAATGATTTCCCATATAGAGAACATAGAGCGACCAAAAATCAAATCAAAATGATAACACTCCTAGGCTTATTGTGAAGGTTCTCCCAAACTTAATATTGTTTTTTTATATTTCAAATATACACATTAATCTACTTATTTACTTGATTTATAATTTCCAATTAGATTTGAATGCACTTAGGCTTTTGGAGGCTACATAATATTCAGAAGTTAATTGTTTGCTGAAATATTCTTTCTAGTCAAAATGCTTCAGAAAATTTTTGTACCTTGAACCCTTCCAAATTTTTTTTGTCCTCAGTCTTAGAAATCATCTGCAGACAGGCATTACACTATCCATAACTGGTAAGGCTCAATCCTTATTCTCATAGAACTGCTTACTTCCCCCACCCCAAAAGCTGAAGTGGAACTAGAAAAATGGAGTTGAAGTAAATTTACTTCATCCTGACTTCAGGGTCTTCCAAGAGTAAAGGGTAGAATTCCTAAAGTAAAATGCTACCCCTACCTCACCTGTCCTATGGAATAATGGAAAGAACAGTGGATCCCAATTAAAACTCAGTGCTGATCTTCATTACCTATGTGCTTTGGGGCAAGTTATTTTCCTTGTAATGGCTTTAAATTTTATTGTTATTAATTTATGCTCTCATTTGGGGTTTTCTTGGCAAAGATACTGGAGTGGCTTACTATTTCCTTCTCCAGTTCATTTTTACAGATGAGGAGCTGAGGCAAATAGGATTTAGTAAGTGTCTGAGGCCACAATGAACTCAGAAAGATGGGTCTTCAGACAATACTTTGAACTATAACCACTATACCATCTAGCTGTCTTGTAAACTTGTTAATCAGCTCTAAAATGAGGACATCAAGTAAGATAGAGAATCTGAAGCTCCAAATGGTCAAATGTACCTTCTAAACTACATAAATGAGACCTCCCCAAATACCTTCAATTTGGTATATGCATGGAAAAATGAAGTCTTACTTACTTGAAAAGTTTCCCCTCTGTTCTTTTCTATTTTACTAGGAAGCCAATTTTTCTTAGTAAGACAGTTGAAAAGGTGATTTTTTTTAAAATAGTCAGGAGTAGGTGTGTCAGGTGAAAAGTATCAGTAGAGTTCAAGGTCATCTAACTCATCTCATTTACTGGCGAAGAAGGGAAAGTGAAAAGCTGAGCTCAGATGAGCTCACTGCCTCCAAAACCAATTCTATTTATACAACTTATATCTTTCTTTTGTTTTCTTAAATAAGAGAAAGTAGCAGTAACTCAAAAATAAAGGCAGCTCTTCTGTTCTACTAAATATGGTTGCTTTTTGTCTTTGCTGCTACTGCTCTTGGAGTACAATGAGCACTTGGCTTAGGGTGGGTCTGAAACTTAGATATACTGGTGAGTTAGAGAGAAAGGTAAATTCTGGATGGTCAGGAAGAGGCTGAGGGACTCATTCTATCTATCACTTTCGACCCAGTGATCTCTCAACTTCATTTCCCCTTAAAATTCAGTGAGTAAGAAAAAAAAACACAAAAAAACTTCTATTATGGAGGGACTGGTTTCTTTTTTTTTATTAAAGCTTTTTATTTGTATAACATATGTATGGGTAGTTCCCCAACATTGATCTTTACAAAGCTTTCCATTACAAATTTTACCCCCAGTCCCCTCCCCTCCCCTAGATGGCAGGAAGTTCACTACATGCTAATAATGTTGAAATGCTTGAGAAGTTATGCAAGAAAAATCCTATCTACAAGAAAAAAAAAGAATCAGAGAAAGGCAACACAATGCAAACAAATGTCAATAGAGATCATGAAAATGTTACGTTGGGGTCCATATTTCATTTCCCTCTCTCTGGGTGAATATGGTTTTCTTCAGTGAACAATTGGAACTGGTTTGAGACAATTCTTTGTTGCAGAGAGCCATGTCCATCAGAATTGATCATCATGTAATACTGTTGTTGCTGTGTATGATGATCTCCTGGTTCTGCTCATTTCACTCAGCATCAGTTCATGCAAGTCTCTCCAGGCCTCTCTGAAATCGTCCTGCTGGTCGTTTCTTACAGAGCAATAATATTCCATAACATTCATATACCATAATTTATTCAGCCACTCTGATGGGCATTCCTTCAGTTTCCAGTTTCTAGCCACCACAAAAAGGGCCGCCACAAACATTCTTGCACATGTGGGGCCCTTTCCCTCCTCTAAGATCTCTTTGGGATATAGGCCCAGTGGAAACACTGCTGGGTCAAAGGGTATGCACAGTTTGACAAATTTTTGGGCATAGTTCCAAATTGCTCTCCAGAATGGTTGGATCCGTTCACAGTTCCACCAACAATGTATTAGTGTCCCAGTTTTCCCACATCCCCTCCAACATTCATCGTTATCTTTTCCTGTCATTTTAGCCAATCTGACAGGTGTGTAGTGGTATCTCAGAGTTGTCTTAATTTGCATTTCTCTGATCAATAGTGATTTGGAGCAACTTTTCATATGACTAGAGATGGTTTTAATTTCATCATCTGAAAATTGTCTGTTCATATCCCTTGACCACTTATCTGTTGAAGAGTGGCTTGGATTCTTATATATATGAGACAATTCTCTATAAATTTTAGAAATGAGGCCTTTATCAGAGCCATTAAATGTAAAGATGATTTCCCAATTTGATGCTTCCCTCCTAATCTTGTCTGCATTTGTTTTGTTATCAAAATTATCCATCTGGTGTTCAATTAGGAGTTCCAGGTCTTCTTTGGACATAAATTTATTTCATCTGCACAGGTCTGAGAGATAAATTATATTACGTTCCTCTAACTTGCTTACAAAGTTGGAGGGACTGGTTTCAACGGGTACAGTGATGACCTTTCCTATGGCTATCCCAGTAAGCTCATGGCTTTTCATAAATCTTCTACAGGGAATCCACCCAAACTGTTGATTGAGGATTCTCCTCTAGAGGAGGAAATTTCTTGACATTCTTTGAAAACTTGTTATCCTGGTTTGCCTTTACTTTTTCTAATTTTTTGGGGGGCAAGGCAGTTTCAGTTAAGTAACTTGTCCAGGGTCACACAAATAGTAAATATGAAGAAGTGTCTGGGGTCACATTTGAACTCAGATCCTCCTGAATCCAGGACTGGTGATTTATCCACTGTGCCACCGAGCTACCCCTTTCCTTTCCTTTTCACAAATAACTAAACTAACTTTTTTTAATCATTTGTCTTAGGGGTAATATTTTGTAGCATTCTCATATCTACCATATGCTTATCCATCATATCTTTGAGTGACTGACTTATATGTTAAGTCTTGAGCAGTATATATCACTAAACTACTTAGAGTCCAGGTGAATTGCTTGATTGTTTACATGGCTTGGATGAGCAGGGAGTCACCAACTTCTTCTGGTAAGATGGAAGACTTGTAAGTTTTAACTATTATCATGGGAATTATTGATCTTGTGCTCCATGAGAGCACAAGAAGAGTCTCATGGATTATAAACTCTGTAAACCTGTGGGAAAGGGATATCAAAAAAATGAGTAGCCAGACTGAAAGGAAAAGAAATATATTAGTACACTAAGGAAATGCAGATGTGGACAAACCTTGGGGTCACAAGAGTTGCTAAAGTCAGATTGTTCTTATGAGAATATGCATTTCTATGTGTTTAGTCTTATCAGAATATCCTAAGTTTGCAGCAAATACCTAAAATAGTGGGGGCCTCTTTCAAGATAGAATCAGTCAGACTTATCCTGTTGTTCCCAGAAAGGAGGGGAATAAAATAAGCCTTTATTTACCAATCCCATAGTTCTTTATGGGGGAGTGGCTGGAATTAGTTTATCAGGAGAGGCATATTTCCTCAAAACTCAATGAATGAAATCCATTAACTTCCTTCACATCATCTGCTTTGTTATGGCCTCCAAAGGTTCTCTAAGTCTTACCATTTCCCTTTCTTCTAAGGTATGCAGACATTTGACACCAAAGTCTGACCTTCTGGTGTAAACTAAAGAGCTCTGAGCTTTACCATTTACCCTCCTTTGGGATCTTTAGGATTATTGGGCCTTTATATCTACCTGAAAGCTGCATATTCTTTTATACATTGTTGAAGCTCCTTGAGAGAAGAGGTTATCATATATTTCTCTATTTGTATTCCCAGAATTTAATATAATACTTTCCACTTAGTAAATGCTTTTACATTAATTTTTTTTTTACCTAAAGAATATTGTTTTGTAAGAAACAACAAGCAGGATGATTTCAAAGAGGCCTGGAGAGACTTGCATGGACTGATGCTGAGTGAAATCAGCAGAACCAGGAGAACATTATACACAGCAACAACAATACTATATGATGATCAATTCTGATGGACATGGCTCTCTTCAACAATGAGATGTTTCAAACCAGTTCTAATTGTTCAGTGATGAAGAAAGCCATATACACCAGGGAGAGGCCTATGGGATCTGAGGGTGGATCACAGCACACGGCTTTCTTTTGATGTTTGCTTGCATTATGTTTCCCTTCTCAGATATTTTTTCCTTATAGATCCAGTTTTTCTTGCACAGCAAGATAACTGTATAAATATGTATACACAAATTTGATTTGTCAAGTATTTTAACATAATTAACATGTATTCGACTTCCTGCCATCCAAGGGAGGGAGTGGGGGGAAGGAGGGAAAATTTTGTAATAGAAAGCTTTGCAAGGGTCAGTGTTGAAAAATTACTTATGCATATGTTTTGCAAATAAAAAGCTTTAATTTAAAAAATACTGACATTAAAAGATGAGCTTGAACAAGTAGGGGAGAAAAGTGGATTTCTTTGGGGGAATTGGGACTTACATGTAGTAGGAATAATATCTGAAAGGAATAGGTATTGCATGCAGCATCACAATTCAACTGACTCCCCAGGATTCTTAAAAAAAATCTAAGACCTAACACATGGAATCATTCCTTTCTTACCTCATGCCTACAATTTCAATTCACATTAATTAAAGGTATTTTATGTAGCAGCCCAAAGTTATGAATTTAGAGCTGAAAGGGATCTTAACAATCATAAAATCATAGGATCAATTTTTTTCTATATTCCTTTAAGTGCCTCACTATCTCTTACTATATACATTCCCAAAAAAGAATTTCTACCTGCACAGATTTTTTTTATTCTGTCTTCTTCTTCCTATTCACACAACTTCCTAATTGATTTCCCTTTCTCAAGTCCTTGCCCTTTCCAGTCCATTATTTGCATAGCTGCCAAAGTGTGACTATGTCACTCAACTAGCAGCTCTTTATCACCCCTTGGATCAAAGCTAATTTTTTTTTCTTTTTTATCATTTAGAGCTCTTCACAATGAGACCTCAAGTTGTATTTCCAGCTTTATTATCCATTACTTTTCCTCATATCCTCTATAGCCAAACCATATTGACATTCTCCTGTTCCTCACATACATCACTCTATCTCTCTTCTGTTGCTTAAAATCCCTAACTACCTATAATTGCTACTTTTTTTGGAGGCTTTTTCTGATTTTCTTCTCCCTGTTGCTGGTATATTCTACCTCAGAAATTATCTATATCGGGGCAGCTAGGTGGCGCAGTGGATAGAGCACCAGCCCTGAAGTCAGGAAGGACCTGAGTTCAAATCTGGTCTCAGACACATAACAGCTGTGTGACCCTGGGCAAGTCACTTAACCCCAATTGCCTCAGCAAAAAAAAAAAAAAAAAAAAAAAAGAAATTATCTATATCCATTTTATATTTACCTGCACATGAATATGTATGTCTTCCCTGGTAGAATGTAAAATCTTTGGGCAAGGACTTTTACAATTTTGACTGAGTTCTCTGACTCCGTATTTTGTATTCTTCACACCATATCATGCTAGGTAAGAAAAAAAATTATGATTTTGCAATATTTATCTTCAGTGATGCTCTAACTTCCCTTTTGAAGTCTTCCAAATTCCCAGCTTCCAAATGCCCTTTCATTTCTTTTCCTAAAATATCAAAACAAAACCAACAAAACAACCTTATGGGTTTTCATTTCAATATTTTTTACTTAAAAATTCTTTATTAAGTTTTATTGATGTTTTTAAATTTTCATATCACATACATTTTTAAGTCTATATCTTCATTATCATCTCTTCAGCATGCTATATATAAAAAAGAGAGAAGAAAACATTTCAGAAAGATAATAAACCAACACATTGACCATACTTGATAATTTATGCAGCATTCTCCCAGTCCTTGAAAGAAGGAAGGCAAATTTTCTGACATCCTTTCTGGCAGTTTGTTTTTTGTAATCATATAATATTCAATTTAATTCCCTTTTGTTCTAGGTTACTGTTATTGTTTATACTGTCTTTTTTTTAGTTCTGTTTACTTCCTTCTGCATCAGATCCTTCTGAAGTCTTCTCATGCTTCTTTGAATTCTTCATATTTGTCATGTCTTAGGGCATAATAAGATTCATTACAAGTGGAACATATGAAAATATCTTTAGTCATTCCCAAATAAGTGGGAGCATATTCTGTTTCAAGTTTCATTATACCTTAAAAAAGTGCTACTATGAATTTTTTGGTATAAGGAAATTTCTTTATATCTTTGTTTTCCATTGGATTATATGCCTAGCAGTGGCTCTTTGGGTCAAAAGGCATGGACATGAGTAATCACTTGGCATAATCCCAAATTATACTTTTTTAGAATGTTTGGACCACTTCAGAGATCCACTAACCCATTATTAATGTGATTCCCTGCCCATCAGGGGCTGCCCATCAGCCCCTTCATTATTGATGATTTCTTTTTTTTTTTAGTCACATCTGTCAGTTTATTGGATGTAAGAGGAAACCACAATATTGCTTTGATTTTCATTTCTCTTATTAGTGATTTGGAGCAATCTTTCATATGATTGTCAATAGTTTACATGTCTTTTAAGGATTATAATTTAATCCCTCCATCTTTTTGTTATTAACTATTAGATTCAACTCTCATAATGCTATTTAGGCTTTCATCTTCAGTGCCTTCATTTTTTGGATTATTCTATTCTACTCTTTTCCTGGTTTCTCATGACAATGGAGTAATAATGGGTTACTTAAGCTGATATTCTTTTACATTTAAAGGTCTTTCTCTTTTGGGGGAAAAATCAGTAGTTTTATTTTAGATATGTGGAATCTGAGATGCCTATCAGATATCTAAAAGGGAGTTGGTGGTATGGAAATGGAGCTCAAGAGAGTAAGGGTGGCTTTGTAATAAGGGACTCATTTGCATAAAGATAATAACTCAGTCCTTAGGAACTGAAGACATAATTTAGAACAAGAAGAAAAGAGAGTCCAGGAATGAACATTGGGAGATATATTCTTTTTTAAAGTCTTTATCATTTGCTTCTGCCAACTTTTCTTTCACTTATGCATTTCTGTATCTAAAATGTTACTCTCTTTAAAACAACCTCTGCTTCCTTAGAGACATTTTCTATCATATAGTCAATATTTTTTTCCTATTTTAATTGTGGTATTTTAATACTGAAATGAGGCCTTCAAGTTCTCACCTACTTTAATTGCTAAGATCTTCTTTTGAAAATTATATTTATCTTAAGAACAATTTTTGAGTTTCTTGAAAGCTATTATCTTTGGAGAGTTTGTATACTGTCCTTTTTCTTCAAGAAATTTTGATTTCCTTTTCTACATCATTTGATTTTTTGGGTTTTATTCTTACCTTTTAATATTTTTTTACTCATTTTTTTTCTTCTTTTCTAGACTCTCTGTTATTTTATTTCCTGTGATTTTTTTATTTCCCTCAGACTTTGTCCCTGGAATTTTTCCTCTTTTATCCTTTATCTTATATTCTCAGAGGCTTGTCTCTTATGTCTCTTGAGCAATAAATTAATAAAATAATCAATTGAGAAGTATTTGTGAAGTGCTAACTGCATTTAAGACAGAACATCTAGGTAGTTAAGTGGATAGAGTGTTAGGCTTGGGATCAGGAAAACTCATCTTAATGAATTCAAATCTGACTTAAGACACTAGTTGTGTGATCCTGGGCAAGTCACTTAAAGCTGTTGGCTTTAGTCCTTAGCTATAAAATAATCTGGAGAAAGAAAAGTCAAATCATTCCACTATCTTTGCCAAGAAAACACCAAATGAGGTTATGAGGAGCTGGACACCACTGAAATGACTCAACTATGGTATTCAAGACACTGGTCTAGGCACTAAAGACAGAAATGAAATAGTCCCTGTCCACAATTAACATATTATACTTGTTGGCAGAAGACAAAAAATATGCATAGAAATAAATATGTAGAATGTGAAAACAATATAATGTAAATATAAAGTAATATACAAATATAACATAGAACATAAATGTAGAATGTAAAACATAGGATAGTCCTACTAATAATAACCATTTTTATTAAGGGCTAATATTGACATAGAACTTTAAAGTCTGCAAGACATTTTGTATATTTGATTTCATCTGATTCTCACAATGCCCATTGTAAGTGAGATCATATTATTATCCTCATTTTGCAGATGAGGAAACTAAAGATGTAAGAGGAAAGGAATATGCTCAAGATCATTTAGCTAATAAACATCTGAAGCAGCACTTGAACTCAAGTCATCCTGACTAAAGTGACTCCAGATTCAATTATAAATTCACTACTACACAATATACTAAATACATAAAAAGTAATTTTTTTAGGAGGCAATTAGGTTTAAGTGACTTGCTTAGGGTCACACTGTTAGGAAATGTCTGAGGCTGGATTTGAACTTAGATCCTCCTAGCTCCAGGGCCAGTGACTATCCACTGTGTCACCTAGCTGCCCTATAAAAGGTAAAAAAAAAATGTTGGGGGGAGTATACTCTAGGATCTGGGAAAATCAGCTAAAGCCTCATTTAAAAGAGGAATTTGTACTGATCTTCAAAGGAAACTAGGGGTTTTAAAAGGTAGAAGTGGGGAGAGGGCATTTTAGGACACAGAATATCTTATGTGAAAATAGTAAAAATGATAGTTTGGCTGAGTCTTTGAGTGTGGGGAAGAATTATAAATAAGGTAATAAATCTAAGAAGTTAGATTGGAGAGAGATTGTGAAGGGCTGTAAATCCTGAACACACGTATGTTCATTTGACCCTAGAGGTAATAAGGAGCTACTATGATTTGAGTGTAGTATATGCTTGATACAATCATATCCATGGAAATTCAGAAGTATGAGGAGCAAATTGGGGAGGGGAAAGATTTGGTTCAGGGAGACCAATCAGGAGGCTATTTCAGTAGTTTATAAAAGAAGTGATAAAGGCCTAAATTATGGTGGTGGCTATGTCAATAGAGAAGGGGGAATGAATGAGAGAGACTCTGTAGAGATAGAATCTATACAACTACTGATTGCAAATGTAGGGTAAGGAAGGATGCAAAGTCAAGGGTGAATGCTAAACCATATGGGAAAGATTGGGGTATATTCAATAAAAGAAATAAGAGAGTTAATTTTGGAAGAAAAGTTGAGTTCAAATTGGGCTTAAGATACTTTTAGGATATAACTTATGTTTTTATCTTAGGAAATGCTTCTGTCTTCATATCTTGTCAGTGCATCTTGAGGCACTGTGTATCTGGTTCATTATCTTTTTCTGAGGTTTTTGGCTTGGAGAGATTCGTGGAAAACAACTGTACTAACTTGTCAATCATGTGGCTCAATATTAGTTAATTTTATTTCAATTCCTCAATCAGGTAATTTATTCTACTCCCAACTTTGTGTTTGTTTTGCCAACAACTTTTCCCAAAACTTTTCATATTTCTAGTATCTCTACTATTCTCCAGTATGAAATACATAAAGATGTATAAGACTTCATCATGAAGTTCCCAACATGGTAAGAGTAAAAACAATACACAAATGACTCTAATATAATAGAGAAGTAGATAGTCATAAAAGTCCAAAAGAAGGGAGGAGATGATTTTCACTTAATAAAACCAGAGGAAATGACATTTGAGCCAAGCCTTAGAAATTGGCAAGGATTCCCAAGCAAATTTAGAAGGGAGAGAAATGGACTGATGTGCTAAGAACATTTTAGGCAGCAAAAGTTACATAAGAAAAGATACTTAAGCTGATGACCATAATGCATGTTCAGGACAAAAATAAGTAGATTAAATTATTTTAGCGCTGAAACTGTTTGAGATTAGTTCATCCCAACCCTTTCTAGAAACAGGAAACAGGAAAAAAAATTAACAGACCTGTTAATTATAAAATGACTCATCCACGTCACATTCTAGTGGCAGAATTGAGATTAGAATCCCAGGCAAATGTTCCTTACAGAATCCTTTATTGAAATCTGCATAGATATATCTCAATTTTTTTTTGAAGTAAAAATTTAAAATTGACATGGAGTAGCAACATGGATTAAATGGGCAAAGGGCTGATTTCAAGTTCTATTTCTGGCATATGTTGACTATAACTTTGGCCAAGTTAAGAAACTTGGTTCTAGTCAGTGTTCTAAATCAGTAGTCTAGAATTATAAGTCACAGAGAGGATGTCTACCTTCACTGGTAGAGGAAGTTTCCTTATACCAATGAAATCATGGATCCAGTCTTTATCTGTAAAACTTTTAAAGGAATTGCTTCTAAAAGCAACTATCCCCTTTTTTTAGATTTGGTTTGATTTAATATGAAATTAATTTATTTTCCTCTATTTAGGTAAATATTGGAGAGCTAAAATCATTTTTATTCAAACTTAGTTATGTGAAGATTATGTCTATTTAATACATTTCATTATCTTATCCATAGAGAGGGTTTAGCTGATTTAAACCTACCCTGGTGTGCTGTTGAACTAACTGTATTACAGTGACAAGATTTTTCATTATCTATAGGATTCCTTTCAACCTCTTTTTAGTACTTAATTTTTCTGGATTCTTGCTTCTAATACCTTCTCAAATATATGCATTCTAGCCAAGAAATATCCCTAGGACCAATGGAAGAGGGAGAATACTTCCTCCTTGGAGGGCTGGATGTCTATATTTACTGCCCATTGCCCTTGGGTGCTAGGAAAGGATTCTTCTTTTTTAATAGTTTGCAATTCTTTTGAGAAAGTTTGTTTATATCATTTGACCATTTATTTATTGGGTAATGGTTTCTGTGCTTACAAATATCTGTTGTTTCATACACACACACACACACACACATCTATCTTAGATACCAAACCCATATTAATGAAATTTGATACAAAGATTTTCCTCCCAATTTGGCCACTTTCATTATTATTCTAAGTGTACTAATTTTATCCGTGCAGAAACTTTCAATCTTATATAACCAAAGTTAGCTTTTTATTTTATTTTTGATAAACTTTGCTGTCCCTATTTCATTAAGCATACATTCATACCCATGGCTGTGAGAGGACAATGATTTACTTTTCTCCAAATTTTTTTAGCAGTTTCAATTTTAAAATTAAGGTGTCATATATCCATTTAGAGTTTATTGCTTTTTTTTTTTTTTTTTTTGCTGAGGCAATTGGGGTGAAGTGACTTGCCCAGGGTCACACAGCTGTTACGTGTCTGAGACCAAATTTGAACTCAGGTCCTCCTGACTTCAGAGCTGCTCTATCCACTGCGCCACCTAGCTGCCCCTAGAGTTTATTGTTAAATGTGGCATCAGTCTATGCCTAATTTTTTTCCAGACTGCCTTCTAGTTTTTCTAGTAATTGTCACATAGGGAATTCTTTTCTAAATAAATCTATGTTTTCTGATTTTTCAAATACTATACTATTGTTTCTTTTTTTTCTGATCCTCCCTTTTCTAGTTTGTCTCGTTGATAATACTTTTTTTTTTAAATTGAGACATTTTGAAAAAATATTTAAGGTACCCTTAAGCTTTAAACTTTTATCCCTCATTAGATATTTTAAATTTCTGTATGTTTTTTCATAGTGGCTTTTCCCATCCTAATTTGGTCTCTTCTAAGATTCAAAATATATTGGGAAAGCTCATAAATAGTAGTTCAATCAATGTAGAAGTAAGAAATTCAAAATAAATGGAATTCAAGGACACTGGGAAAATAAGACAAAATTGACACAAACTGTATGTATGGTAATAAACTGTTAGCCATAATATTTTTAATAAATATATAATTTTATATTTCAGTATTTCGGAGAGAAAAATAAAATTAGTATCAATGTGTTTTCAAGATTCCCATTCACATCACACAAAACTTCAGGGGTCTGTAAAATGCTATCCCATAGTGATAGTTGTGACAGCCCTTTAAAATGCAAAGCTAGATTTATGCTATTTCAGAGGAAAGGCTCCCAATATCTTTCCCTACAAAAGCTTTAACAAAGGATGCTGAAAAAGAAATACCAATAGAGGGAGCCAGAAGACTAGCACTGGGGATTAGATAGGGCTGGCATAGAAATAGGGTGGTGGTAGTAAGAATGGGATCCTAGGATACAGCACATCTGTAACATTGCTTTCCCAAGGTAAAGTAGACTTGTTTAAAAGAAGATTAGGTTTATTCATTTATATTATATTTATATATAATTATATCATGTTATATATTATTATATATTGATTTATATCATTATATGCAATTTTATATTGTTCATATTGTTATCATATTATACAATAGAAGATGTATTATTATATAACATGCAATATTATATAATATATAATATAATAATGATGATATATCATTGTGTAATATATTATTATTTGTTATATAATTTATAATTTAATATATTATACAATTTATATTAATTTAATATAATACATCATATTATATCTTATCTTATCTCATATTTATATTCTTTACATTCATAGAAAAGGTTGAATTGTCATCATCATGTAGATTACCAGACTTGAGGAAAACAAGTTTTTAGTTAAAACCAGAAACACTCTTTTCCAGTGATTTTACTAAGAATTAAATCAGCAAATCAAATGAACTTTATAAGACATTTTCTACTTAGATTTGTCTATAGGAGCAAAAAGGCCAACTTTTATTTGGTAAAGGAAAGAACTTACTAATATTTATAAAGGTATTCAAAAGCGGAACAGATTGCCTTCAAAGATGGGGGATAGGGATAGGGATAAGAAAGAACCTAAAACTCATTTTTTTTAAATGTAAAAAAAGTTTTGGATGTAACTGGGTGAAAATATTAAATAAATAAGTCAAATCAAATACAAAGATGGGGGTGGGAGAGATAAACAATTACCCAGGTGATTATACAGCCAGCCTGATGTAGATGCAAGTAGATCTTATTGAACTAAATCAGGGGTTGTCTCAAGAGTCAAATTCAGTCTGCTACCTTTTTTTTCTTACTAAGCTAAAATTTTTGTTATTTTAAAATACAACTTTATAACTTTCTAGGAAGATATTAGGAGGAGTTTGGTACTCTATTCTCAGCCCTCCAAATAAAGGAGAGAAGAGGCTGAAGGAGATGGTGTCAATCAAGGCTTGGACCAGCAAGTTATGGTAGTGAGTTCATAGACTTTGTTTCTGTTTGTTTAGATACATCCCAGCCTTCTACTCCATCCACCTCTTTATATCCAAAAAAATATAGTATTTTTGAGAGCAGAGACTTTGATTTCTATTTTTGGATACCTCGATAGGGCCTGAGACATGATAGATTCTTAATAAAAGCTTATTGAATGAATGCATAAAAGTAACTCAATGTCAAAAAATATATAAAATATAACTCTGAAATTTTTTAAAAAAACAACTTTAAAAATTTTTGTAGTGTAATTTTACTTAAAACTACGATGATGGTTTTTAATGCTTGGGATGTATGCAAAAAGACAGAGGGCTTCCTTCTGACCCCTAGGCTATAGTTTACTAGTGTTTAATTAGATGAATCCTTCCTCCTCTGACAATGTGTAGTCCTGTGACTATATGTGAAGAAGAAAAACTATAAATATAAAAAGGGTATTTTCCTCTCAATAGTTGCACTTTTTTCCTTTTTTTCCTCTATCAAGCATAAAAAAACGAAAAACAAAACAAACAAAAACAAGAACATAACATCCTCAGATACATTCTTTCCATATTGTACAAGAAAAGGCATGATCTACATTATGAGGTCCTGGTAACTACTTCAGGTTGGCAAAGAAAGTCTGAAGTACTGATAAAAATACTCCTTGAGGCAAGCTGGGAAGAGCACTGATGAGGATCAGTCAGTCTCACCCCCTTGAGGAGGTGTTGGGTAATCTCATCTTACTGTATTCAATCAGAAAGCCAAGTTATGATATCAACCTCCCCTGCCACCCAAAATTAAATTTCTCCTATAGATCTGCCCAAACCTACACCATCTTTGCTGAATCCCTTTTGGGTTACCCTGCCATAACATTTCGCTTTTGATGTCTTTCTTCTCTCTCAACCCTCCTTCCTTCATGCTTCATTTCCCTATGTGTTCTCTTTATTATAGCTAGCTAACTCTTTTAGGATGCTAAACTTCTTTATAGCTATTGATAAACATCCTCTATAGATAGTCTGCCAGTCAATGGGGTACTCCCACATTTTGGTATATTCCCTTTCTCCTAGTTAATTAAATTCCACTAGGAAACTTGTCATTTCCCTTGTTAATTGTTAAAAACCTCTTTCCTTGCTAACTATATGCTCTCCCAAATCTATTTCATATTTACCTGTTTTAACTCTTTTTTTTCCTGTAACTTGTTTTTTTTCAATGAGAAAATCCTTGTGACTTTTTCACATTTGAGTTGCTATGGAATCCCATCATTTGGTGCCAATTGCTCTCTTCAACCTCTTTAAACACACTGAGGGATATTTTTAAAGCAATCTATTTTTTAACTATCATCCATATTTTTAATGTATTTTCACTTTCCTTTTTAACTTTGCAATATGATGTATATTGGACATAAAAGTCAGGAGAGATTCAGGACTTAAATTCTGCTTCCTGTACTCACTTAATCTCTCTGTGCCTCAGTTTCCTAGATTATAAAGTTAGGATATCTTAATTATTTTAGGATAGGGGCAATGAACTTCAGTAAGAGATTGGGAAAACTTGACATAGATTCCTCATTAGGATTTTATGTTCCTGGGATGAATCTGGATGCAGTAAATCCAAAACAGATTACCATGTAGAGGACATGTCTGAGTCATATGTCAGTAAATATAGAATGTGTTCATTTTAAGTAAATTTTCCACATCATATTTCTTCTCTCTTCTCTTTTACCCATAGTCTATTTTCAATTCCTTTTCTTTCATTCCATCAATACTACTTACTAGGCAAAAATTCATACTTTATCCATAGAGTCTGTTAGCATTTCTAAATGAATTTTATATCAGGATTATTAACTTTAGTGAGAAGTATACAAAAAGACTGGTGGATATTTCCTTCCAGCTCTGTTTAGAGAAAGAGCCTATTAGAAAAAAGAGGTTGAAAACACTTTAGCATGGCCCTCTGATATACAAGGAATAACTATCAAAAGACAAACTTTTTGTGTTGAAAGTCTCTCTATAATGCTATCACTAATTAAAAGAAAATTTTGGTTCATGTTGTGGATGGGAAGATTTAGCACTTACAAGATGAGTGGAAAGTATTTAATACCATCTTTTAATCAGCACACAATAGTCCAAAAGGTAGAAACACAACTAGCATTGCTCATTGTTAATGGAATTGAAACAAACATTAAAATTAAGCTGTTTCTGATGTAACATTTCTAGGTCCAGACTGTCCTTTTGTAAGAATTTTCCGTGTGTGTGTGTGTGTGTGTGTGTGTGTGTGTGTGTGTGAGTGAGAGAGAGAGAGAGAGAGAGAGAGAGAGAGAGAGAGAGAGAGAGAGGGAGAGAGGGAGAGAGGGAAAGAGAGGGAAAGAGGGAGGGAGAGAGGCAGAGAGAGAACTAGAAAATATAAAAGGGTGCCTCTTATTTGAGTAATGGCTTAATAATTTGTATAAACCTGAAAAATACTATCGTGTCCTAAGATAATTAAAAAGAAATTATTTCAGAGAGAATTCAGAAAACCTGTATGGACTATTTGAACTGATACAGAGTTAAGTGAATAGATCTAAGAGAAAAGTTTTTCAAAATTATTTTTACAATTTTGTGCTTCTTGAACAAATTAAAGAACTTTTATAAACATAATAACCTTGATTTCAGAGGAAACATTTAGAAATTTATTTTACATAACTCTGATTATAGTTGCTTGATAACTGGATAATTGGAAAATAAAAATTGTTTTTTAAAGGAAGTAATTTGTCTAATATACTTAATTTTACATATCACCTAAATGTGTGATGAAAGGGACCTTCAAAATGATGTAGCCCTCCCCCCCATTTTTTTTGATGCAGGGACTATTTTGCATTGAATTATATTTTACACATTTTTATTTATTGTTGTTGTTGTTTTGTCCTTCATTCTAGAAGAGCATCATGATATCAGGGAGGTAATGGCATGACATAAGTTAATTGGATTTAGTGAGAAGAACAGTGCAAAGGTACCTGCTTCACTTTCCCTTCTAGAGCCATCTGGGTCCAGTGGCCACATATAGATCAGGATGACTGGAGGTGGCCCTGAATGCAATGGGAGATCTTGACCTTTTTAAGCTAAGGTCTTCAAACAGATCTCAATTTGAGTGAGTCCATACTCATTCAATGATTAAAACTAGGTAGTAGCAATTGAAGCAAAAACAAACAAAAAAAAAACTCTTTCATGTAGTTAAAAAAAATCTAAATAAATAAATAGATCTAGGAAGGAGGCAGATGACCTTGCACAGCCCTCCCTCACTTAAATCCAATTCACTTGTATATCATAGCATCACTTCTTTGTCATAATCCTCTTCAAGAATGAAGGACAAACAATTTATATTTATAATTTTATATTTACACTTTGTATATTTTATATATACTTATTTTCTCCCTATTAAAATGACTTCCTTGCCAAATGACTTTTCCTCTACTTTTTATATATTTGTCTTTATTACCTTTACATTTATGCTGTTTTGTACATGATTTAGGCATAAGGGTGACACTACAAGCAAATTGGTCATAAATCCCTCCCTTGTCCAAACATCTGATGGGTAAATTTTCTCTTGCTTTACCAAAGAAGAACCAGAGAATAATATGAAATGCAAAATGGATCACTTTGATTACATTAAATTTTTTTAAAAAAAGTTTTGCACAAACAAAATCAACACAAACAAGATTAGAAAGGAAGTGCAAAGCTGGGGAAAAATTTTTACAGCTAGTATTTCTGATTAAGGCCTTATTTCTAAAAGATATAAAGAATTGTATTAAATTTATAAGAATACAAGTCATGAAAAATTCTGAGAAGATGGTGGAGTAGGTTGGTGAATTTCAAGGTCTCCAGATTTCCCCATATATAAAACAAATTTGCACTTCAGGGTGAACATAAATTGCAGAAAAATCAAGATTTGGAGCAGAATAGAGGTCCTCCAGGTATAACCCCAGAGGATCTGAAGAAAGACTCTGGGCACAGAATTAACCTGTATGAAGTGCAAATACCTCCAGGATAGCTCTTTAGAAACTATAGGTAGGTAGAGCTCCTGGGGAGAGCTGGATGAGACTGAAGTTTCAGCAGGAACCACAGAAACTTCCATCTCCTGTCCTGTGTGTGGAGTTGGAGTCTGAGTCCCAGAAGACTGAGTGAACCTCAGCTGATCATGAGCCCAGCTCTTCTGCAGAGATGTGCCCCTGGGTAGGAAGGAACCAACATATCCATGAGTGCAGAGGCAGTGGGGGGAGTAGATATGGTGCTGGCTGGGAGCACTTGATTGCAAGGTGGAGCTCTTGGTTTGGAATTCCAAGTCAAAAGGGAAGACTCAAGTGAAGCTAGAGGCACCATCCCTCATCCAATGATTAGAGGTGCTTACATTAATATCTCCTATTTTGAAAAATGAACTGAATCCCAATAGAGAAACTTACTATGGGAACAGGGAAGACCAGGGTTCATTTTCAGAGGAGTACATTGAAGTAAAAAGAGCTTCTTCTATCCCAAAGAATAACATGAAATTACTCCCTGTTCAGAGAGAAGAACGCAAAATAGAATTTAAAAATCAAATGAGAGACATTGAGGAAAAAAAATTGTAAAAACTATCCAAGAAGATAAAAAAAAAAGTTAACCAACTAGAAAAGGAGATACAGAGTCTCAAAGATGAAAAATAATTCTTTGTTGAGAAAGGGGAAATCAATGAAGCTATGAGAGACCAAGAAAAATCAAAACAGATTCTAAAGAAAAAAAAATAGAACAGAATGGGAAACATAAGAATGACAGATCTGGAGAACAGATCAAGAAGAGAAAACATTAGAATAATTGGACTGCATTAAAGTTGTGACCAAAAAAAAAAAAAGACCCTTAATGAAGAAATAATCCAAGAAAATTGTCCTGGAATGATAGAATATGAGGGGAAACTAGAAACAGAAAAAAATCCATCAATCACCTCCTCAAAGAGATCCTTTATAGAAAATACATAGGAATATTGTTGCCACATTTTAAAACCCTAAGATCAAAGAGAAAATTTTGGAAGAAACAAGAAAAAAATAAGTCAAATACACCAGAGCTACAATTAGAATTGTATGGGATTGGGGTGGAGCCAAGATGGCGGAGTGAAAAGGTGACTTTCTGCCTCTCCTCCTATCTTCTCTCAAATCAACAATAAAATAAGGCTCTGAACTGATCTTCAAGTCAATGAACTCAGAAATATTTGGACACTGCTCTCTGGAGAACTTCATATCAGGTTAGTCTGACTCGGACAGAGAGATAAATAGAGGACTCCTGTGTAGGCTGGAAATGAGGGTGGGACTCAGCTCATCATGGCAGAAATTCCAAACTCCAAACTCCAAATTCCAAACACCTGGAGTTTATCTGAGGCACTCGGGACACTCTGCCCTGATTGGGAGCAGGTGTTCTGGCAGACTTGCCTTGTTTAAGGAGTAATTCGGACTTAGTCCTAGCCCCCACCGGCCCAGCACCTTAAGTTAACTCGCCGAAGTGCCCCAGGGCAAAGCTTTTCAGCCGCCGTTTTTTTTTTCCCCTACCTTAAAGAGATATCCACACTGTCTAAAAAAATGAAGAAGCAAAAGAGAGCTCTCACCATAGACAGCTTTTATCAAGGCAAAGAAGCGTTGACCCCAGATACTGAGGTTCCTTTAGATAAAATACCAGAAGAAGGTATTAAAGACCATCACTGGTCACTTTTTCAAAAGACCTTTCTGGAAGATTGCATAAAGAACCTCAAAAGAGAGCTGGACGATAAATGGGAAAATAAACTGAAATCAGTGCAAGAAGGATACAATATCTTGCAAGAAGGATATGATGCCCTGCAAAAGAGATATGAAAAAGACACCAATTTATTGAAAAATAAAATTAGTGAAGTGGAAAAAGAGTGCAATGAACAAATTGGCCAGCTACAAAAGGAGCTTAAAAAGGTAACTGAAGAAAACAACACTTTAAAAATAAGAATTGAACAAATGCAAGTGAATGACTCAATAAGACTTCAAGAATCAGTCAAACAAAAACAAAAAAAAATGAAAAATTAGAAGAAAATATGAAATATCTCCTAGGAAAAATAACTGAATTGGAAAATAGATCTAGGAGAGACAATCTAAGGATTATTGGACTTCCTGAAAGCCATGATGAAAAAACGAACTAAACACCCAGGAAATCCCGAAAGAAAACTGCCCTGAGATTGTAGAATCAAAGGGCAAAATCACCATTGAAAGAATTCACCAATCACCTCCTGAAAGAGACCCCAAAATTAAGACCCCAAGGAATATCGTGGCTAAATTTCAGGACTATAGCACCAAGGAACAGATTCTGCTAGCAACTAGAAAGAAACAATTCAAATACAGAGGATCAATAATTAGAATCACACAGGATCTGTCAGCCTCCACACTGAAGGATCGAAGGGCCTGGAACCACATATTCTGAAGGGCAAAGGAACTTGGATTACATCCAAGAATAACCTATCCAGCTAGAATGAGCATTATCCTCCAGGGAAGAAGATGGTCATTCAATGATATAGGTGAATTTCACCTATTTCTAATGAAAAGACCGGATCTGAACAAACAATTC
>JAJPUD010000057.1:103032-145903 GCA_023553655.1 Myrmecobius fasciatus
CAATTCTGATGGACATGGCTCTCTGCAACAAAGAATTGTCTCAAACCAGTTCCAATTGTTCACTGAAGAAAACCATATACACCCAGAGAGAGGGAAATGAAATATGGACCACAACATAACTTTTTCATGATCTCTATTGACATTTGCTTGCATTGTGTTGCCTTTCTCTGATTCTTTTTTTTTTCTTGTAGATAGGATTTTTCTTGCATAACTTCTCAAGCATTTCAACATTATTAACACGTAGTGGACTTCCTGCCATCTAGGGGAGGGGAGGGGACTGTGGGTAAAATTTGTAATGGAAAGCTTTGTTAAGTTCAATGCTGGGGAACTACCCATACATATGTTATAAAAATAAAAAGCTTTAATAAAAAAATAATAAAAAAATAGGAATTGTATGGGATTTATCGGTAACCACAATAAAAGACCACAGGTCCTGGAATCATATGTACTGATAATCAAAAGAACTAGGTCTGCAGCCAAAAATATTATATCCAGCAAAATTATCTACAATATTGAATATTGATTTTAATAGAAAATTTAATATATAAGAGCCAATATCAAAGATCACTTTCAAGGAACTCAACATGTACAAATTATTTGTTTTTTTTATGTGGGAAATGTATACCATATATTTAAGATTGACATCAATAATAGGATAGCTCAAAAGAAGGTTTGGGGCAGAGTTAAAATAAAAATAGTAATTATATTACACAAATGAGGTGCAGAATAGCAATAGACACAGAGGCATTAGAGAGGGGAGGAGGGGTCAAGTTCTGAAAACTTATAGAAAGAATGGGTTAAACAGGCAATATTGCATATATACCATGAAAGGTATAGCATGCTCCAAAATCTATAAAGAAATAAGGGAGGAGGGACGGGCAGACAGGGAAGCAAAGTGTGAGGGAAGAAGACAAGGGAGGGATCCATGAGTGGGGGGAGGTTAAGTATATTGCAAAGCAAGTTAAGGAGTAGAATTAAAGCAGAATCAGCAGGCATAGGAAAGATACATGTATGGATATATGGAGATGTGGGGTGTGTATGTATGTGTATGCATATGTGCACATATGTATGCATAAATATATCCTTTCTTAACTATAGCCTAGTAGGGAGTGGGGTGGGGATGACATGAGGGGAAAAGAATAAAGTTAAAAAAGATGCACAGTACAGAACAAAAGAAAAATTTACAAGGAAGTAAAGAAAAGATTATCACTCATGAATAAAATTTATTCTAACATATATGTACATATATGAAAATATGTATGTGCATATATACTTTCTTGAACTTGTAATTTTTGTTATATATTTTAAATCCTCCCTGAAATTCTGCTGGGCCCATGATAATGTTCTCTTTTGCTTTGTTTTATTTTGTTATGTATTCCTTTTCTGTTTTTCTTTTTTTATTATTCTCTCTCTCTTTTTTTTTTTTTTTACTGAGGCAATTGGGGTTAAGTGACTTGCCCAGGGTCACATAGCTAGGAAGTGTTAAGAGTCTGAGACCAAATTTGAACCCAGGTTCTCCTGACTTCAGAGCTGATGCTCTATCCACCATGCCACCTAGCTGCCCCTTATTATTCTATTTTAAATATAAAAGACAAGAAAAAAAAAGAAAATACAAGTCATTCCCCAATTGATAAATGATCAAAGGATATGAACAGACAATTTTCAGATGAAGAAATTAAAGTCATCTATAGTCATATGAAAAAATGCTCTAAAAAAGTATTGATTAGAGAAATGCAAACTTAAACAACTCTGAAGTACCATCTCATACCCATCAGATTGGCTAAGATGACAAGAAAAAGATAATGATAAATGTTGGAGGGGATGTGGGAAATTGGGACACAAATTCATCGTTAGTGGAGTTGTGAAATGATACAACCATTCAGGAGAACAGTTTAGAACTATGCCCCAAAGGCTATAGCACTATGGATACCTTTTGAACCAGCAATGCCATTACTGGGTCTGTATCCCCAAAAAATCATAAAAGAGAGAGAAGAACCTATATGTGCAAAAATGTTTGTAGCAGCTCTTTTTGTGGTGGCAAAGAATTGGAAAATGAATAGATGGCCATCAATTGGGAAATATGGTATATTAAAGTAATGGAATATTTTTCTTCTATAAAAATGATAAACAAACTGATTTTAGAAAGTCCTGGAAGGATTTACATAAACTGATGCTGAGTGAAACAGAACCAAGAATATACATTGTACACAGTAACAGCAAGATTGCGTGATGATCAATTATGACAGATTTGGTTCTTGTTAGCAGTTCAAAGATCCAAGGCAAATAATTCCTTGGCAAAGATTCCAGTCAAATAACCTTTGGCTAGAAAATGCCATCTGCACCCAAAGAAAGAACTATGGAGACTGAATGTAAATCAACACATGCTGTATTCACTTTTTTTCCTTTTTCTTCTGCTTTATTTTTCTCATGGTTTTTCCCTTTTGTTCTGATTTTTCTCTCACAACCTGATTCATAAGGAAATATATTAAAAATAAATTTACATACATAACCAAAATAATTAATTAAAGAACATGTTGTATTTATACACACATATTTTATATGTTGTCTACCATATTATAATGTGTACTCTTTGGTGCAATGGATGGAGTGCCAGTCTTGAACTAAGGAGGACCCAAGTCCGAATTCAGACACTTGCTATCTGTGTGACCCTGGACAGGTTTAAAAAAATGAACTCTTCCTGAGCAAAAAACTAGTTGGGCAAGACAATTTCTCATGGCCTTTATTATCTGGCTTATGACTCTATCACCTGAATTTATTTAATCTCCTTGAGTCTCAGTTTCCTCATTTGCAAAACAGTGATGAAAGAGTTGAACTGCTTGGCTGTAATGTTTCTTCCAGCTTCAGAGCTGTGAACTTCACTCAAGCCTATTAATCTTCTGCCTGTTTCCTAGTTACCTAGGAGTCTTCACTAAATATTATTACCTGCCTTCCCTGCCATAATTGAGGGATGTTGTCCTGACATAGAATATTGAGTGTGAGTCATTGAAGCTTAAAGGTCAGGGCTGGATCTGTGACACGGTCCAGTGAAATCCTATATCTATGTCTCATTGGGGTGTGGAGGACATGTCAGTTCTCACAGGTACTGCCAAGCTGGAACAACTTTAATGATTTGTTCAAGGTTTTGCAAGCAATATTAGACAAAAAAGTAATTCCCTTCCTTCGCTCCGGGACCTCAAAACCAATAGCACATGAGACTGCATTAATGGTAGGAGCAATAGCAAAGAGATCTTAGTTTTATTCCCTTCCCTGTGCAATTCATGGAAACCCAGTGATACGCCCCTCACTAAATAATGTATAATGACTGATGACACATTATGTTGTTTTTTTTAAATCATAAACACTAAGATCTGCATCTTTATTCTTCAATTTTCCCGACTCTGTGGCCAACTATTCATATCATTTTACCATTTATTAATTGGGAATAACTTGTCAAATTCTTATTTTTTAAACCAGTTGTTTTTAACATTTTAGAGGACTTGAACTTTAACATACAAATAAACCTTCAGTCAGATACTGGAGCAGCAATGGAAAGCACAGACAATTCACTGACCACTAAATCCTGTTTTCCTTCTTCCCCTGACCTTTAAGTGCTTGAAAGTTATACACTGGGAGAGGAATTGGATTTGTTCTCTATGGCCCCAGTGAATAAGATTTGGAGTAATGGCATAGTGAAGGATTTAGAGTTAGAGCCACATGTCAACATCCCATATTTGTTGGTGTTGGGGCAGCAGGTGGTATAGCAAGTCCCAAGCCCAAATCTGTTTTCCTCTCCTTAGTAGCTGTATGACTCTGGGCAAGTCAATTAATCTCTCTTAGCTTCCTTTTCTTAATCCGTAAAATGGAACAATAATACCTATTTCTCAGGGTTGTTGTGAAGGTTAAATAAGAAAATAATTGTAAAGTGATTAGTACAGTTCCTGGCACATATTAAGCACTGTGACAATGTTGTCTTTTATTATTATCATAATTACTCATGTGACCCTGAGGAGGTTACTTTGCCTCTCAAAGTCTCATTTTTTCACTTCTTTAAAAATAATGTGTTGCAATAGTCAATGACTGTAGTAATCTACTGTTTTATAAGCCCTAAGACTCCAGCTTCTGGGGCAAGAACACAGTATCCAACAAGAATTTCTGGGAAAACTGGAATAGTATAGTAAAAACTAAGCATTGACCAGCACCTAACAATCTTTACCAAGATAAGGTCAAAATGGGTTCATAATTTACACATAAAGGGGGATAATATAAGCAAATTATGAGAATAAGTTATAATCTACCTTTCAGATCTGTAGAGAAGAGAGGAATTTATGGCCAAAGAAGAACTAAAGAACATTATAAAATGCAAAATGGATAATTTTAATTATATTAAATTAAAAAAAAAGTTTTGTTCAAACAAAACCAATGCAGCCAAGATTAAAAGGGAAGCAGATAGCTGGGGAAAAATTGTTTCCATCCAGTGTAAAAAAGGCCTCATTTCTAAAATATGTGAAGAATTAACTCAAATTTGTAAGAATACAAGCATTCCCCAATTGATAAATGGCAAAAGGAGATGAATAGGCACTTTCAAATAAAGACATTAAAGCCATTTCTAGTCATATAAAAATGTTCCAAATTACTATTGATTGGAGAGATGCAAATTAAAATAACTCTGAAGTACTATTTCACTGGTCTCAGACTGGCTAAAATGACAGGAAAAGATAATGATAAATGTTGTAGGGGATGTGGGAAAACTGGGATACTAATACATTGTTGGTGAAGTTGTGAACTGGTTCAACCATTCTGGAGAACAATCTGTAACTATGCCCAAAAGACCATAAAACTGAGCATACCCTTTCATCCAGCAGAATCTGGATTATTATCTGGATATTTGGTCTGTATCCCAAAGAGATCACAAAAAAAGAGAAAAGGACCCACATGTACAAAAATGTTTGTAGTGGCCCTTTTTGTAATTGCGAGGAATTAGAATTGAGCCCCCATCAGTTGGAGAATGGCTGAAAAAGTTTTGGTTATGAATGTAATGGAATATTATTGTTCTATCAGAAATGATGAGCAGACTGATTTCAGAAAAAAAACTGGAAACTTATATGAACGGATATTAAGTAAAATGAGTTAGAATCAAAATAACATTATACACATCAATAACAAGATTATATGATGATCAACTATGATGGACTTAGATTTTTTCAATCATGTGGTGATTCAAGCCAATTCCAATAAACTGGTGATGGAAAGAGCCATCCCCATCCAGAGAGATAACAATGGAGACTGAATGTCGATCATAGTATAGTATTTTCACCTTCTTTGTGGTGGTTGTTTGTTTTGTTTTTTCTTTCTCCTGCTTTTTTTTCCTTTTGGTCTGATTTTTATTGTGCAACATGAAAATACAAAAATATGTTTTAAAGAATTGCACATGTCTCACCTATATTGGATTGTTTGCCATCTAAGGGAAGAGGGAGAAGAAGAGGGAAAGAGAAAAATTTATAACACAAGGTTTTTCAAAGGTGAATGTTGAAAATTATCTTTGCATATATTTTGGAAAATAAAAAGCTAATATAAAAAACAAATTAATTTTAGAAAAAAATAAAATTAATATGCTGTAATATTAAATTTTCTCAAAGATGTATTTCTACTTAAGCCAAGATCATGAGTTTCAGAAAAGAGCACAGGGTATAAAAATATCTGCACAGTATTTCCAGTTGACAGGATCAGTGGACAGGCTATGTCTTCTTAGTTTGAACAAATTCACCCTCAGAGTATAGAAGCTTATCCCCAGAGTCTAGGCCATTAAGTGAAAGGGCTACATAACTCATATATGTCAAAGTGTGGAGAGGCTTTGATGGTTAGAGATAGAATTCCTGAGGCAGTAAAACTCAGGCCCTTGACTCAGATTGAACAAATTCTTTCTCTAATGTCTTATCTATCTATAGTTTGAGGTAGGGAAGAGAGGGACTGAGATCCCTAGGTGAGTGAGGCTATTTTGCTGATGTGTTATTATCATAATTACTCATGTGACCCTGAGGAGGTAACTTTGCCTCTCAAAGTCTCATTTTTAACTTCTTCAAAAGGAATGTGTTGCAATAGTCTATGACTGTAGTAATCTAGTGTTTGATAGTATTGAGCCTGGAGTCAGGAAAAACTGAGCACTAATCTGGCCTTAGGGCATTTACTTGCTGGATGATGTGGCTTTATCTCAATTTCCTCAACTATAGCATGGGAATTTTAATGGCAACAGAGTTGTGAAGATCAAATGAGATAATATTTATAAAGTACTTAGTGCCATACATGGCAAATGTTTATGATAACAACTAGCATTTATCTTAAAATCTGCTATCATGAGTAGAGTTCATTTTTTGATGGATTTGACTTGCCACAGACTGGTTTGAGCCATAACCTCTTCTAATGGATCAGAATTCCACAACCTAAGGCTGATTGAGAGGGACTATCTGGTAAACAGAGGTCAAAAGAAAAGGGGGAACAAGACCACTCTATATTGTCCAAATCTAAGCTTTGAGTGATTCTTTCTAGGTTTCTTGGATGAGGTAGTATTACTAGTACTGGGTCTATGACCCAAGAAGATAAAAAAAAAGGAATGCATCAACATATCCAAAAATTATAGTAGCTCTTTTTGTGGTGGCAAAGAATTGAAAACTGAGGGGCTGCCCGTCAGGGAAAGGATGAACAAGTTTTGGTATATGAATGTGTTAGAATATGTTTGTAATATAAGAGATGATGAAATATAGGAGGACTCATATAATTAATACAAAAGTGAGGTGGGCAAAACCAGAACAGTTCATGCACTAACAGTGATATTGTAAAGATAATCAACTTTAAAAGACTTAGTAACTCTGATCAATATGATGTCACAACTCCAAAAAGTCATGATATAAATAGTTATCCACCTGTAGATAGAGAACTAATAGACTGACAGTACAAAATAAATACTTTTTTTTCTACTTTTGTTGTTTTGGAGGGAGATTTGTTTATTTTACAAAAGAGGAAACTGTGTCAAACAGGGCTAAGCAAGTTGTCCAGGATTACACAGTTTGTAAGAGTCTAAGGCTAGATTTAAATCCAGGAAGATGAGTTTTCTGGACTCCAGACCTGATACTCTTTCTATTATGCCACCTAGCTGTATGATGGGTATTATAGTTCCTGTCTTCTCAATGAACAGAGATGGGAGTTAGAAAGAGGAAAAGAATTTGGGGCTTAAAATAAAAATATATTTTCAAAAAATATAGTTTATGAGAATGGGATTTATTTTTCCAGACTATAGTTAAAAATATAGGAATGGTACAATACTGATTTGGGATGGAATGACCCCAAAAAGAATTGAAAAAATTGTATTTTTATAGATTATTGCAAGCCTGATAAAAAGCACATTAAATTGTAATAGATGTAGGGATAAAAATGACACATGTCACTAAGTTACATCACAGAGTAGCTACCTTATGCTATAGGAAAAATAATCTCAATAGAAACTTTCAGAAAATTTCAGAAGATCACATTCAAAAAGGTATCACTACTAACACCTATATCTATGCCTAGAATAAGACTAGACCTTAATTAAAACCCCTAAAAGGGGTTATAGAGCAGGATCATATATTAAGAAGTTATACTCAAAGTATAGAGACTAGAGAAGGGGAAATAGTAGAGAATATTTTTAAATGAACAGAGATAGAAGCAAGGTTGATATTTCCACTGAATATATATATCCAATATATATAGTATATTAGATATAAGAATATCTTTTATCTATTATGATAACAGCTAGATAGAAAGAATTAGCTAAGTTGGAAACCAGTGTCCAAACTTTGTCTCAAATGCATTATAGTATAGTGATGGGGGCTCTGAAAGCTCAAATGATAAATCTGTGATTTGCCTCAATATTAGTTTCATCCTAAAAAGCATAAGAAACAATAAGGACAAGTGTTCTTTCATATCTAGAAGTGATGGGAATCTTGTGGACCAGTGAACATCTCTCTTCCACGATAGAATTCATAATAGAACAGGAAAATGCTATTCCGTATTTAATCATATCCTACATTTAAGAAATAAAAATTTGGAAGGTTCTAAAAAAGGATTCTAAGACAAAAATTCAGAGGAATTGGAGTGTCCTTGGTAGTCAATTATTGAATCCATAGTTGAAATCTTAATTTGTTGTCTGTCTGCTCAATATGGTGTCTCCTACTAGATAAATTATTCTAATACATAGTGCCATTGTTGAGATTAGAAGGGGTAGAGAGGTGAGAAATTCCCTACTCCACTCTCCCCTCTTGCCACCACCACCACTCTAGCATAGTTGCAAGAGAAAAGATAATTTGCTGTCTTCCCCTCCAAGAGTTAAAAGTTCTTTCTCCCTTGCTCCCTAGTTTTCTTCTTGACTTCCAGGGAGGAATACCTTGATTGACAATGTTCCTCTTGTTTAGACTGGCATCTCAAAAAGTATCTTGCATGCAAATCTGGCTCACTTTTCAAAGGCTACGAGAAATATGACTGATTCTTCGAATGGCTGATGGCTAACTGTTTTATAGTTCCATCAAGTTATCAGAGCTTTTTCATACTTTCTAAAGGAGTGGCAAAATGAAAACACTTGTTTATATTTGCTCTTATAAGTTATTAAAGTCTAAGAGTTGAACCCTATGAAGCTGCAAATGGACTAATACTCACTTCCACAATCATTAAATAATTCATTGAGAATGGAAGCAACTTGAGTTCTCACACTTTTTACAGTAGTGATGTAAAACTCCTTTCCATTAAGAGGGACTACTAAAAAATACATAAGGATCCCTGCTGGCATATATTGGTCTATAAAACCACATATTACTATCATCTATGTTTTATTCTATATTTATATTAATAAACATTTCCAAATAACTCCAAATATAATGTTTTGGATCAACTCAAGAGTGCTGTGGTCTGTTTGGCATAAAATAGAAATTTATATGGTCACCCCCAAATTTACTACTGTCAAAAGAAAAAAGATGTCTGTTTTAGAGTCCAAACAATAGTTGGAATTTCTTTTCTTTTTTCTTTTCTTCTTCTTTTTTTTTTTTTTTGCTGAAGCAATTGAGGTTAAATGACTTGCCCAGGGTCACACAGCTAGGGAATATTAAATGTCTAATACTAGATTTGAACTCAGGTCTTCCTGACTTCAGGACTGGTGCTCTATCCACTGCGCCACCTAGCTGCCCCAATAGTTGAAATTCCTATGTATGTCAAGACCCTTCAGATATTCTGATTTTTGTGGTCAACATTATACTCATTGCATCAAACTTCAGAACCTTACAGAACATCCTTAATGAGAATCACAAATGCTTAAGAGTTCAGCTCAGTAATCCACACAGGAAAAAATAAAATGTATGAAGAATGGCTAATTTCCATAAAATATATAGCTGAATGGAAAGACCATTGGATTAGCTCATCTATACATATGTCTTAGATGGTCACAGTTAATAGTGATATGATCCAGATAGGAGGAAGAAAATAGGTTGTATTGCTTTTGTAGAAATGCATGATTCTTGGGAGAACATTGTGCACAGTTACAGCAACATTGTGCAATGACCAATTGATTGATTTAGCTGTTCTCAATAATACAATGATCCAAAATAGTTGCAGAAGACTCATGATGGAAAATGCTTTCCTCATCCAGAGAAAGAACTGGAGTCTGATCACAGATCAAAGCATACTATTTTCACCTTATGGTTTTTTTTGTGACTTTTTCCTTTCCTTTTGTTTCTTCTTTCACAACATGATTAATGTGGAAATATAGTTTGCATTATTGCACATGCATATCCTGTATCAAATCACTTGCTGTCTTGGGGAAGGAAGAGGGGCTGGAGAAAAACTTGAAACACAAAATCTTGTAAAAATGACTGTTAAAAATTGTCTTTACATATAATTGAAAAAATCTAACTAAATAAAAAGACATATAGTTCTTTCAGTAATTTTAAATGGCTTTTTTTCTTACAAAAAATAGCCTTGAACAAAACAAACAAAAAATTCTCCTATATTCTGCTGCCCATGTAATATAACAATTAAGAAAAATTCTATAGATTAAGAGAAATGGAGAAATACAGGAGTGAAAATAGGCTGGAATATATCACTACAAGTAAAGTATTCAAGAAATAATCTGAAAGGTATCATCCATAAAGATTAGAAAAGGAGGCAGGCCAAACATAATTAGAGTGATGAGTAACAAGAAATCTGAGCACTATTCACAGGATATTAAAAAGAACTAGATTCTAGAGGAACTTTGCTAGTGCATGGAGTGAATCCTCTATAGTTGGCTGTGGGAGAATGATGATAAGGATAAAGACCTAGATTCTAGAGGAACTTTGCTAGTGCATGGGGAGTGAATCCTCTATAGTTGGCTATGGGAGAATGATGATAAGGGTAACAGAAGATGTATTTTGGATGTGGATATGTTTTGATCAGCCTCACTGGAAGGAATCATTAGTGGATCCACTAAAATACTGGAGTCTCAATATCTGTAGCATTTTTTTTTCTGGATTACTTTAATTTCCTGCTCTGTTTGATTTATCATCCCCCTTTTAATTTGTGATTTTGTTGATATAAATAACATTGAATTTTGAGACAGAAAGTTAACCTAATCTCTGTACCTCTCTCTGTGCATTATCTTAACCTCTCTGGGCCTCAACTTCCTCATCTGAAAAATGAGGAGAACTAGATGACCTCTAATTCCAGTGATGCCCTTCACCTGCCAAACCTACTTCTATTTAACAATTCTCTTTGCCAACCACCTCAAAGAAAGCTTCCTAGTAAAACTAAAAGGGATGCTCCACAGGTAAGAGCTCACGTTTGCATTTCAATGGCAAACTGAAAGTTTGGAGAGGCAGTCATTTAGAAGTAACCATAGCCAAGTAACTCAAAAAGAATGTTTGTACATGGGATTATAAATTTAGACATTTAGTCTAATCCCCTTTATTTTATAGATAAGAAAACTGAAGACTATAAGGGTTAAATGACTCACATTTGAGAAAAATTTACTGTAAGGGGTGGAGGTGGGATTTGAAAAAGTTCATCCAGTTTCCAAATCTAGTGTTCTTTCCACTACTCACTCCATGATAGTGGTTGGGGGTGGGGAGGGGGAGGAAGAGGTCAGTTTGCTTTAGGGATTGTACTTACTATTCTTTGAAGAACCTTTTGTTAGGTTAAATTACACTAGCCTTCTATTTTACTTACTTATGATTGTGGGTTCAACTATGGTGGAAAAAGAATGAGAAGACAGAATTTTAGGAAAATGGCGCTGGTCCTCACCATTAAGAAATGATGCACCGTTTCTACCTTCAGACTATTTTCTGAGTATAGTGACAGAATCCTAAAATGGTCAAGACCACAAATCTTAGCAATTGTGCTTCTGATTATGTAGAGCCTCCACATATGTCACCCCTCCCCCAAGCCCAGGGGGCTTTTATTGTTAACAAGGATTTGTAAATTCTATGTGTCTCTTCCAGAGGTGAGAGTCCTACTAATGACAGTCCTACTTGCATAGACTCCATTTTATTCTTTGGGTTTGACTTTAGTCTATGCCTTCTAGACAGAAAAATAAATAACTTTTATAATCTGTGAACTCTGAACAAAAGCTGTCCATTCTTACAAACTAGGTCTAACCTTGAAAAATTCTGAATAATAATCCTCTGGTTTATTTTGCCCTTATCTAGCAAGTTTAATTATTTGATCACTTGTCATCTTCAGTATCCCTGCAAGAATCCATCCAAATACATCGATTATTGAGATAGATCAAGTCACTACTGTCTACACTGCTTGGGCTGGGGGGGGAGGGGTGATACATAGCTGGGGGAGGGGGAGTCAAATATTAGAGGGGGTCAGTTGATCTCTTTTCTTCTTTCTTGCCCTATCATTTTCTCTTGGATTATATTCCTATCTCTGAGTTTTCAACCATAAACTGTGATAGTCAGTAGCACTTCCTTCACAGCTGGCTCCTATCTCTCCTGATTTCTGTCAAAGTGTTTGTGTTTTCTGTAGGCTGAAATTGGGCAGTGTTGAATAGAGGGAAACCGAGTGTGAAAATGAAATGTATATCAAGCTCCTGTTATGTACCAGGTATTCTTTCCCAAGCTTTATGTTTATTAGTCATTTCATGTGTGATTGGTCAAGGTTCCATCATGGATATTATTTCTGAAGGAAATGTTATGTTTGCCATTACTCTTCTGAAAAAACTTTGTGAAGAAAAGCCAAGAAATGTGTTGTTTTCTCCCCCAAGCATCTCATTTGCCCTGAAAATGATCCTCTTGGGAACAAAGAAAGAAACAGCTACACAAATAGCACAGGTATGTTTCATTATTCCAAAGGAAGGAAAGAACAAATGTATTTCCCTCCACAGCATCAGACTCTGGGAAGAAGTAAATATGTGGAGGAACCAGTCCCTCAGTCATGTTCCTCATTTTAGACTACCTACAAAAGACTTCAGTGAGCTTAGAGACTCTTTCTTGGTTGAATTAAAAGGTCTCATTCCCAACAGGAAAGATAATTCATTCTGTATATTGCCCAGTATAATTTAATTTGATTAACTTCTCCAATATCTGTTTGTTCTTGGCAAAGATACTAGAATGGTTTGCCATTTCCTTCCCCAGTTTGTTTTAGAATTGAGGAAACTGAGGCAAATAGAGTTAAGTGACTCACCCAGGATCACATAGTAAGTATCTGAGACAAAATATGAATTCAGATCTTTCTGAATCTAGTCCCAGTTCTCCACTCACTGTACCATCTAAACTACCCAACTTATGCAGGACCATGCAGCTGATAAGTGTTGAAGGCAGGATTCAAACTCAAGTCTTGGTGACTCCAAGTAATCTAATAAAAACCTCTATTTGAAACTTACTTATCTTTAAGTAGTACTTCCCAGAACTTGTAATTAACAGATATAACTTAAGAGAGCTAAGACAATGTCTGAGTCTTGTTTTGTTACAAGATTCTTTCCTCACAATAATATTATCAAGCAGATTTTACTAAATTAATTTTCTCATAGTCACCTAGTTATTAGCATTTTAACCAGGCCTGATGACTTCAGTTCTAAATAATCTAATTCAACTTGACCACAGCAAAAAGAGCCTGCAAAGTATTTCATAAGTCACTCTGGTTAGAGGAAAAGAAATCAACTTCAAAATCCATATTCTCATGGGAGTAGATCCAAAGGAAGTCTGAGTCTGGAAAACTGCTCTCAGCTTTGCAGATAAAATTGTTGTTTCTTTCTATGTATTTGGGGGTTCTCCAGAATGATGTTAGATTTGGGTCTGCTTCCCCCCCCCTCCCTTTCTCCCTTGTACAAAAACAGCTGCCTCCTCAAATACATAATCCTCCATGGTTCTTTCGTAACTAACCTATTTTCTCAATAGTCAAAGATCCTAAGAAGCACTCACTAGCAGGATTTGGTTTTTGTTCATCATTCTTCAAAAACCAACTGAGAAAATTCATGTCTGTTTTCCTTAGTTACTTTCCTTAAATAAAAAGAAAGATGTCCTTTGGGGATTCCAATTACTTATTGCTGAAATGAACAAATCATCCACTTGGTATCAGCTTCAAACTACTAACAAGATCTATGAAGAAAATACTATAAATTTTGTCCAAGTAAGTTCCATATTACTATTTTATCATAAAGTGATTATGAATAATGGAAATGAAAATAACTAATGAAGAAATTGTATTGAAAGTCTGAGACTAGACTTGTTCTTTTTCCACCCTACTTCACTGTTTCTACTTAGTTATTATCCTGTATAGTAATACAGTTTGCATTAACATTAGACTTTTGGTTAAGATGTGGATATAACTCATTAGGGGAAACAATTCTTTCCTTCTCTCTGTTTTCCCCTTTCCTTCCCTCTATTTCACCCATTCAACTTTGCATGCTCTTTCTAATCTGGTCCAGTTTTTTTCCCTCTTTGGGCAACTTAGTGGCCCTCATTCCCAGAGGCTCACGATTTTGGTATTAGATTTAGTGTAGACAGCCATTTACTTTAATCCTGTTGCAGCTCAGAACTCCTGAACTCAAGTCATTCACCAGGCTTGGCCTTTATTACAGGCACACACCGTCATTCTAGTCCAAAGATGAAAAAAAAATTCGAAATCCTGAGAAATTCTTTTTTTTTTAAAAAGAAATAAGGATATTTCTCTGAGTTTTTCTTTCTTTTAATTGCAAAGAATGAATAAAGACTTCATGCTAGGGTAGGCAAAAACTTGGAAAGAAGTGGTAGCAATTTATATCAATCAAGTCTCAACAAATATAAGTACCTGCTATGCCTTTAAGATATCAATTCAAAAAAAAACAAAAACAAAAACAAAAAAACCCAAAACCTAATTAGAAAGTATTGTAAGATTGGTTCTTCATCCTTGAAAAGTTTACTACCTCATTTTCTGGGATAAGACTAACAGTTCTGAATTTTTTAAAAATTTCATTTTTGGAATAGATTCTGTTTTGAATAGAGTGCTTCTTTTCTAGGTTGTTAATGGCATATCAAGGACTGATATATTTATTTATTTATCTGGACCTGTGATTTAATTAATATAGAGAACTCGGATAAAGAAATTCCTTTTTGCTCTATAGGATGGTTCCTTCTGTGCCACTTATAGTCTTAGAGATTTATATGGGGCATTGAGAAGTGGGATTTTATCCAAGGTCACATAGCAAATGTATATATCTGTATCATGTTATTTATAATATATATTTTTAATTCTTAAAAATTTGGGGGTCTTAGAAATAGAGATGTCGCTGACAATTTTTTCCTCTTCAAGTCTTTTAGGAGATCCTGTAAATTCTGCAATTCAGTGATAGAAGATGTTTGCTTTTCTCAAGAGGCAGAGGCCATCAGGAAACACATAAATGACTGGGTAGCAAAAAATACTGAAGGTCATAAATTCTCTCTTTTCATGTTTTCCATATCAGTCATCTTTTAAGGAACATTATTTTTATTTTTATTTTTTTATTTTACTTTTAATTTATGTAACAAACATTTTCATAACATAGTATAATAAAAAGGAATGTATATGAAACTGCAAATCTACTGTACGTAACTTGCTAATCCTTTCAAATATACAACAAAATTAACATGTGATTTCTCCACCCATCCTACAGAATTATTATACCCATTACTATAGAATCTCAGAGTTGGTGGGGACTTCGGAAGCCATCCTAGTCCTACTTACATCTCACCAATGATCCTTTCCACAACAGACCTGATGAGGGACATGTAGTGAGCAGGAACATCCTATCCTATGAAGCAGCCCATTCCACATTTAGAGAGCTACATTCCTGAGAATTTCTTAAGAACCCAAATCTACCTGTGCCTTCTACCCTAGGTAGTCTTGCATTTATCAGCCATATCACAATTCTCTAGTGATTTCTAGCTCAATCAGTAATCAAAAGTAATGAAGCCTGTGTAGGATTCTAGAATCCTAGAACGTCTACCATGTTTTCCCATTCCACTTAAGCAAAGCCATCCTTTCAGACATTAATTTGCATGTCCTTAATCCCAGCAAAGTATCCGTTCCCCATTTTTTAGATTTCCTTTATTTTTATTTTTTTGTATACTGGGACTGGCTTGTACTATTTCTCCTATTAATTTTCATTCTTCAGAGTCATTCCTCACTAAGTCATATTTAAGTCCCATTGATTGTACCCAATCAATTATTAGTTCATCATATCGCATATATATTTGCATCTTCTACAGAAAGGCTTTCCCAACCTCTTAATTCTAAAACCATTTTTTCTATTAATTATTTTCTATTTATCATATTTATTTATTGCCTCTTCCATTAGATTATGAGTTCTTTGAGTACAGGGGATATTTTTGGCCTCTTTTTATATCTCCAGCACTTAGTGCTATACCTGGCACATAATAGGTACTTAATTGTTTATTGATTGATTAATCCTGCATTCCTGAAGATTTTGTAAGTATGGCACAAAATTTACCAAGATGAAGTATTTGGTATCTGGGTCCAGTTACAGCTTTTAGATGTCTGTGATCCAAGGACTAGCATAACTAAGTATTGAGTTTATCCCAGAAGGTTTATCTCACCAAGTAATGAGTTTGTTTACCATTATAACTCAGAAATAATCTACAAAGAAATGGAAGTTGTCTCCATGAAGGCACATTTTTGAGACATTAAATGTGTGTTTTTATCTGCCATTACTTGATACAAGGTTATTATTTTCTTGATGGTAAGGACTACACACTATCAAACCACCAGTAGTCTGATATAATGTTTTGTACCTTGTAGCTATACAAATGATTTTTTTCTGACAATGAAGAATTTAAGAGTACATTTAGCAGCAGTTCAGAAACTTTGAAAACCTGGTATTCAATCTAGATTCTATTATGTCAAACTATGTCAAAATATTATTAAAGGATATTTTTTCTGGGGGAAAAAACTAAACCTAATTTATATTTTCTTAAAAGATAACATTCCCGAGGCTCTACCTGATGGTCTTGTTGATCCACTTAGCCTGTTTGTCTTTGTGAATACCATCAATTTTAGAGCAACCTGGAAGATGGCATTTGATCCAAGGCACACACATACTGATGTTTTAAAACTCAATCAGGTAAGATGTGAACATGAGTAGAGAAAGGGATTTCTAACTATCTTAGAACTGTCATTAAGAAATAAATTGAGATTAATTGCAATATTTCTTGATTTTAAGGGTGCCCATGTATAGTTTATAAATTTGAAAAATATTTTAGATACCTGGGGTAGCTAGGTGGCTCAGTGGATAGAGCACCAGCCCTGAAGTCAGGAGGACCTGAGTTCAAATTTGGTCTCAGATACTTAACATTCCCTAGCTGTGTGACCCTGGGCAAGTCACTTAACCTCAATTGCCTCAGCAAAAAGCAATATATATATAAATATATATTTATATATTTAGATACATATTTGCTTTTTTCTGCCCCTTTCAATAATCTGGCTTCAATCACATATCTTTTTGTTTTCCTTAAGCATGAGAGAAAAACATTACAAATTATGAAGATAAAAGAAGAGTTTCTGACATATCCTTTAGAAGAACTGGATGAACAACTCTTCATCTTTCCCTATCATGGAATGGAATTGATCATGATCCTTGTGTTTTCTACTGCTAGTGATCTAACTAAGGTAAGGCTGGGCAGATATAATGGCAGTGTTATATTCTGACATGTCTTCATGCCTTCCTCAGACACAACTATTACAATAATCATCGAGAATAACTTCTATTATGTCATGTTCAATATTGAAATGGTCAATTATAGCCGGTGGCAAGGCATTCTTATTCTGAAGCATCACAAGATTTAGAAAGCAATATACATTTACTTGCTCAAAAAAGAGAAATGTTGTTATTGTCATTAAAATAAAGAGGAACTATGTCCTGAAAATTAAGTTACTTTAGTCATCTGAGGGATAGGAAGAGTAAGGAGAACAGGAAAGCTGAGAAAAAAATCAAAACTTGGTAATGAAGCAGAGATTGGGGTTGCTTGTAGATATGTTGGGGAACAAATGTCTAGTTTTTGATCTCTAGAAGCTAACCCTTTTTAAGGGTCATTATCTATTTTAGCAAATATGATTTAGTTTGATATCAACTTCTCATATTAGTGGCAACCTGTATGTCCAAGCATCATACATATACACTACACTACTTTCCCTGGATTCCTGATTTAAATTGATTCGTGTTCTCTCTTCCATTCTCCATTCCATAGTTGCTCCCCTTCTTCCTTTAACCAGCTTTTCACAGTGTATCTGTTTTAGATACATCTTAGTATTCCTTCATTTAAGTATTTCAAAATCCCAGCCTCTCTCTTGCCTCTAGGTTTTCCTGCAAATGAAGCATCCCATACTCTTTGAACATTATGTACCTCTGACCACAGGTTTTGCTGAATGCAAAATAATTTATTAAGCAGTTAGCTATGCATTAAGCACTATGCTAAACCTGAGGATAAAATGCAAAATAAAGATGATTGTTTTCAAGGAATTTCTATTTTAGTTTCCTGTAGAAAGCCAATCCTTCACAAAGTTATAAACATTTTTTGTCCTGCACTTTTATATGCTCAGACTCCTTTTTCTGAACCCTCTCACAGCAACAGGAAATTGTCCCCTCACTTCAAAAAAACAACCTCTTTTCCTTCTTTTAAGACAGAAACAAATCTGATATCAGTTATGTAGTTGTTGAGTTTATCCCTTAGCCTGTTCACACTGAAATGCACCTCTGATCTCTCCTTGGAGAATTAAAGTGTCCTTTTGTCATTAAAGGAACTTTATAAGCAGATGGGAAACTGAGGGAGATGAGGTTGTTTTGTTTTGGGGTTTTTTTTCCCCTGAAATCATTTTAGGCTTTCTTACTTGACCCTCAGGCATAACCAGATAAAGTCACACAATGCTGAAGTTAAAAAAAAAAACAAAAACAAACAAAAAACCAAAAATCTGAATTTAAATACAGCCTCAGACACTTCCTAGCTCTGTAACTCTGAGTAAGTCACTTCATCTCTCCCTCAGTTTCCTCAATTATAAAATAGGGATAATTACAGTACCTGCCTTACAGGAGTCTTTTGAGGATAAAATGAGATAATATTTGAAAAACTCTTAACAGAGTGCCTGGCACATACTAGGTATATAAATGTTTATTCTCTTCTGTTCCCCTTCCCCTAAGATTAAACTAAATTAGCCTTTTGAAGGTGGCAAATGAAAAAGAATCCAAAGCCTTTCCAACCTGACAATGTCCTGTTACTCCAAAGATAAGTTGAGGGACTGATTTAGATAAGGTTGCTAGACATTAGATGTGGCTGATTGGGAAAATGAAGCATTAGTTTCTTCTAGGAACTGAAGCCCACCCTGAACTAACAGAGATCTGTTATCCAGGCTCCCTTTCCCTAGATCTCCCTTCATTTCTCATTCTGAACATAGTGCCACCTTCCATACTCTGCTTCCAATTTTTACCTATGTTTTCATCATCCACCCCAAAATGTGGCCTTATTTCAATTGTGAAATTATACATGTATTTATGTATATTAATATTCATATCCATTACCTCTTTATATACATAAACCATAACTTCCCTTGTTTGAAAGACCTCTTCCTTTTTTTCTATCGCTTGTAAAGAGACTGCAAATAAATTTTCATTGGAATGCTTCCTTTTTGTTAAGAGACAAGAATCTCAAATAAGCTGAATAGGCCTAGTAAGCTGATAGAGAACATACAATGCTATGGGCTACTTTCGTTCCATCTATTCTTCACCTGATGAAGAATAAAAAGCAATGCTATTTTTATTGGGATCAAATTTGAAGTAGCAAAGGAAAGTGGATAGAAATCCTGGAGCCTAGAAAACCTGGATTCAAGTTCTGCTTCTAACTCAGCTGTGAGACCTGAATCAAATCATTCATATTTCCATTGATTTAGACAACTGTGACTATAACTTGCAGATCCAATACAAGTCATTAGGTATAGGAAGTAAAATTTCCCTTTCAAATGTTCCCTTAACAAAGATATCACCAGTGCAATTCCTAATGTTCTCTCAAAGAATTCTATAAATATTGCCTTGATAATAATTTTCCTTTATTTGTAAAGGCTTTGTAAAGACTTTCTTTATCTGGAAAGGCATCAGCAAGAATTATATTTACAGTTTGTAAGAGGATTTTAGCCTCTCCATCTCAAGAGATCATTTAATTTTTATTTATTTATTTTCATTCATTCATTTATTTTTGGTGAGACAATCAGGATTAAGTGACTTTCACAGAGTCACACAGGTAATAAGTGTCTAGTATCTCAGGAAAGATTTGAACTCTGGTCCTCCTGACTCTAGGGCTGGTATTCTATTTGGTATGTTATCTGGCACTCCAAGATACCATTTTTTTAATATAAAGCTTTTTTGTTTTCAAAACACATGTATAGATAGTTTTCAATATTTACCCTTGCAAAAACCTTGTGTTCCAATTTTTTTCCTTACTGCCTTTCTCCCACCTCCTTCCCTACGTGATAAGTAATCCAATACATTAAACATGTGCAATTCTTCTATACATATTTCCACAATTATCATACTGCTCAAGAAAAATTGGATCAAAAAAGAAAAAAAAGAGAAAAACAAAATGAAAGGAAACAACAACAAAAATAAGGAAAATATTGTTGTATAACACACTCAGTCCCCACAGTCCTCTCTCTAGGTGCAGATGACTCTCTTCATCACAAGACTTTTGTAACTGGCCTGAATCATCTTGCTGTTAAAAAAGAGCCATGTCCATCAGAGTTGATCATCATATAATCTTGTTGTTGCTTTATACGATATTCTCTTGGTTCTACTCACTTACTTTGCATCAGTTCATATAAATCTCTCCAGTCCTCTCTAAAATCATTCTGCAGATAATTTCTTATCGAACAGTAATATTCCATAACATTCATATACCATAACTTATTCAGCCATTTCCCAATTGATAATCATCCACTCATTTTCTAGCTCCTTGCCACTATGAAAAGGGCTGCTACAAACATTTTTGCACATGAGTCCTTTTCCCTTTTTTATGATGTCTTTGGGATACAGGCCCTTTAGAGACACTGCTAGATCAAAGGTTTGATAGTTTGATAGTCCTTTGGGCATAATTCCATATGGCTCTCCACAATGGTTAGATTGGTTCACAGTTCCACCAACAATATATTACTGTCTCAGGTTTCCCACATCCTCTCCATCATTCATCATTACCTTTTTCTACTATCTTAGCCAAAGATACCACTTTTTAAACCATGATGGAATAAGTAAGAGTAATAGTCTTACCCAATTTGGAGGAACTCACTTGATCTCTCTGGATATCAGTTTCCTCATCTGTAAAATGAGGACTTTGTACTAGAGACTCTCTGAATGTTTAGATTCACTGATATTTTTTAACATAGCAAATTCCAATGCAGATCAGCACATTCTCTGTAATCTGTAGTTTTGGAGAGTTATCTATGATTACTGAGAGTTTAAGGAACTTGACCAGAGTCAATATGTGTCAGAGGCAGGATGAATTGTGGTCCCTTCAATATCCATTGGCATTTTTTGAGTCCCACTAAAATTATATGTTCTCTAAGAAGCCTTTCAAGTCTTTTTAAAGTCTTCCATCTGTTAAATATTCTAATTTGTTCTGTCTATATCTTGTTTGCAGATAGTTATTTGCATATTTTCTCACTTCACAAGACTGTGGGCTCCCTGAGAACAGGGATTGTTTTTGACTTTCTTTATATCCCTTCTTGACTAAACATGGCCTCTCAAATGTTATGATTAGATTGAGGAAATTAGCCAAGAGCAGAAAATGTAAAGTTCAAAGCTGCTGATAGAAACAGATACTGATTCAATGCTTCACATCATTTATACAAAGCTAAGGAATATATGGCATTTTGAGTGATTTTCATACTGAATTCAACAACAATAATAATGACAATTAATGTTTAAAGAATTTTAAGTTTGCAAAATGTTTAATTTATGTTGTCCTATTTGATTTTTCACATCAACTCAGAAGATTCTATATTATTCCCATTTTATAGATGGGGAAAATGAGATTCAAATATGAGAAATAAAGGTTAAATGACTTTTTCAAGGATTATACAGCTAGGACTCAGTCTTTCTGACCCCAGTTCCAGTGTGTTATCTATTTAACATCCTGTTATGTGAAAGTCATGATACTTACTAAGTGTTAACTAATGTATGGTTATCTGACTTCAATCCATTATGTCAAATCTCCTTAGCATTCCTACTCACTCCCCATCCCAGTCTGTATATTAACAGGAAATTGTAAAATGTTTAGAACTTTCTTTAATTCTCCTCAGTTATTGTAGTTACAGCTAAATTTAAACCTAATCCCAAAGGTCAAGGAAGGATGGATCTTGGGAGATGAGGTCAGCAGAATGGAAGGGAAGAAGGAGACTTTTAAAGCATAGACACTGACTGGCAAACAGAACAAAGTTCCAATAAACTCTGGGGAAACAGCTGACTTCTAGCTCCAGTGTGGAAGAAACCTGGACACAAAGAGTTATTTAGGTAGCAGAATCTCAGAATTTTCAACTTTTGTTTTCCAGTTGGAAAAGGGGCTTACCTATGAAAGATTTATAACTTGGACAAAGCCAGAAGCAATGGCCATGATGGAAAATCATGACAAGACATTTTTACTCCCCAAAATCAAGATAGAAGAGACCTGTGACTTGGAGCATATCCTCTCTAATTTGGGAATGTCAGATGCCTTTGATTTACATAGGGCTGACTTTTCTGGAATGTTTATGCTGAAGCCTTTGAGTTTATCCAAAGTTTTGCATAAATCTTACCTGGAGATCAATGAAGAAGGCATCAAAGCATCTGCTGCCACAATAGCAGCAGAGATACCAACAGCTGCAAAAAGAAGTGAAGGACTGAAGACTAATGGTTTCTTTCTTTTTTTTATCTGGAGCTATAAAACCAAAAGTATTCTGTTTTGTGGCAGAGTATCCTCTCCCTAAAGAGATGCAGTCACTACCTCCAGAATATTTTCCCTTTTGCTACTTCCCTGTCTCTTCTTAAGATGCATAAAGATGCTATATGTGTGCATGCATGCTGTGGTGATTTTACTGACAGAGTGTAATAGGAAACAAAATATGTAAAACACTTCATTGTGAAACTCTGCACATGGACTACATATAACCTTGAAGATTTTCATCCTGGCAGGCATTGGGGATTAGGTTGGGAGTGTGAAGATTTAGACTGTAAGAGAAAAAAGCCTATATTAATATGAGTTAGGTAGCAGAGTCTAAGTCTATCAAATATTCTCACTTCTTTGTTGTGTGGTTATATTTTTAGTGGAAGTGGAGAGGATTAGTCAATAATGTTTACTGAGTCCTTGTAGGGCTGAGCCCTTTTAAACCCTAAGGTTTAAAAACATTAAAATCCCTAGGTTTTAAACAAAAAATACCCTTCCTAGTAGCTATACTTTTGTTTTCCTGAGATTGGATAGCAGAACTATACTGTGTGTGATTGTAAGTGCTATGCTTTTCACATTAAGAACATTTTGATTTAATGATAGGAGAAACTGTGTGGACAAAAGGAGATTATCTCTAATCTTAGAAAATTTAAGATTATGCTAAAAAATCATAGACAATGCAGCAATATCAACACACATACACACACATATACACACAAGAAGTACAGCCACAAAATTCATAAAAGAAAACATTAAAAAAAACTAATACATACTAAATGTGGGAGATTAATGTCTGAAAGATTTATGGCATTTCCTAAATAGAATTTTAAGAACATGCATATTTCTTAGTACTACTTGTATTGTGATGGGGAAAAAAAACAGAAAAACAATTAGATAGGAGAAATTTCCAGAGTAGATGGAACGGCCTCTTCCTGAGAAGAGGAGAAATCATTTGGGAGAGCTAGGAAAGGTTTCCTGAAGTAGGTGGAATTTGAGTTGAATCTTGAAGGAAATCAGGAAAAATTAAAGGTAGAAGTAGGGGAAGTAGTATATTCATTCAGATATGGGGACCAATGAGTATAAAGACATTGAGATGGAAGATGGAGCATTATGTTGAAGTAAAAATAAGCCAGTATTATTAGAACATAAAGTGCATGGAGGAGACTAAGGTAAATGAGGACTGAAAAAGTTCTAAAGGACTAGGTTATAAATAGTGTAAATAAAATAGTCACTGAAGTTCATTGATCAGAGAGAGTCAGATCTGTGCTTTAGAAAAAATAATTTTGGAAGCTGAGTGGAAGATGATTTGGAGAGGGGAGAGACTTTAGGTGAGGAGAACAAGTAGAAGACTTGCCATAGTACAGGAAGGAAATTATGAGGACTTAATTAAAGTAATAGGTGAATGAAGAGAGAAGGTATAAATATTGTGTAGATAGAAATGTAAAGATTTGGTAAAGACTAAGGGGATGAGTGACATGTTAAAGCTGATATTGAAGTTGTGAGTCTCAGTAACTGGGAAGAATGGGAGACTCCAAAGTAATAAGCATGTATAGAAATTGGGTAGATTTTATAGTTTTTTTATACATTTTTATGAAGTATAATTAGGACATGTTGAATTTGAGATGTTCAGAAGGAAGTCATGTTGGATTGAAGTTCAAAAGAAACACTAAGATTGCTACATCTCATGTTACAAAATATTAATCATTAAAATAATTGGTTTTGGTTAAAAAAAAAGTGAAATCGATCAATAGAGCAGATTAAGCATGTAATACAGAAAATCAAATGAATCTAATAGACTAGTCTTAAACCCCCAAACTCCAGTTCATGAAGTAGATAAACTATTTGACAACTGCTGCAGAATTGGAAAGTGGTCTACCAAAAATTAGATTTCTAACCTCTCATACCATATGCCATGATAAACTTTAAATGGATACATTTCCCTCTAAACAATTTTAAAATAATGACAAATAAAATTTTTGAGTGGCAGTAGCAACAAAAAGGCAGAATGAGATGTATTTCTAGCCTAAGACAACATGGGTGGTTAAAGAGATTTGTGACAGGAATGTGACAAGCTGACATGGGGCTCATGTGGATTGAACACCAGTAATGGGCTTAGGTAATGGTGTTGACAGAAGCAGTAGCAGCTTCAGAAGCTCTAAAGATACAGATAGTAAAAGGACCTAACAACTGGTCAGAAATTACAGGGGACCACTGTGCTAATACTGGATGTAGGACCAATCTCTATTTGGAAATTTCATTGCCTATACCCACTTTGGGGTCACAATTCAAGGCCCAAGAGGAGCATTTATGGCCAAGAGGGTGTGGAATCCCTTAGGAGCAACTGTTTGGCATCTCCATTGATTGTGCCAAGGTCATATTTCAGAAGCAGAGAGGAGTACTTTTGGGCAAAAGAAAATGGCAGTCCTCACTTGCAGTCTCAAGGAATTAGAAAGTCTGAGAACCTGTATTGTTTCTTCTCCCAAGAGAGAAGAGGCCCTGAGGCACAGTATCCCCTGCAATCCCAGAGGATCAAAGGCCCTTTCTGGGTAAGAGTGCAGAACAATAGAGACCCCACCTCTCTCTAGATCACACTACCTTGAAAGCATTGAAAATTTCAAGCTTCCCAGAACTAGTTCTGAAAACAGCAGTGAGAAAAAGTCTGAGGCTTGAGATGACCTCTTCTCCCCAAATGTGTGCTCATGTGCCCATGCATATGCACATGTATCCACACATACACACAGGGAACAGAGTCAAACATTAACAAAGTTTTAAATCCAAAAATAGAATGGGAAAATGAGCAAATAACATAAAAAATAGAACCTGACTATAAAAAGTTACTATGGAGACAGGGAAGATCAATACAAACACAAATGAAGACAATAAAGTCAAAACAACTATATGCAAAGTCTCAGATAAAAATATTAATTGGATTACAAACCCAACAAGAATTCCTGGAATATCAAAAATAAATTTCAAAATCAAATAAGAATGATAAAGGAAAAGTTAAAGAAATGATAGCAAAAAAAGAAAATTATAAAAAGACATTTTGATAAGAGGAAAAAATACTGAAGAAAATAACTCCTTAAAAACCAAAATTGTCCCCCAAAGAAAGAGGTTCAAAAATTCACTGATGAAAATAACTCCTCTAAAAAATAGAATTGGTCAAGGGGGGAAAGAAGTACAAAAGCTCACAGAACACAATAATCGCTTAAAAATTAGAATTGGGCAAGTAGAAGATAATGGCTACATGAAATATCAAGAAATAATAAAATAATGTTAAAAGAATGGGGGGAAATAAAAGAAAATGTGAAATATATCAAAGGAAAAACAGAGAAGAAATAAATTAAGAAATATTGTATTATCCAAAAATCGCAATCAGAGACAGAACCTAAATATCATATTTCAAGAAATTATCCTAGAACACTGCCCTAATATCTTTGAACCAACAAGTAAAATAAAAATTGAAAGTATCTACTGATCACTACCTGAAGGAGACACCAAAATGAAAACTCCCAAAATGTTATAGCCAAATTCCAGAGCTCCCAAGTGAAAGAAAAAAATACTGCAAGCAATCATAAAGAAACTATTAAAATTGTGTAAGGCCACAGTCACATTTACACAAGATTTAGCAGCTTCCACATTAAAGGGTCATGTAACACAACATTCCAAATGGTGAAAGATTAAAATCAAGAAAAACTTAGCAAAACTGAGTACAATTCTTCAAGGGATAAGATAGATATTTAAAGAAAAAGGATTTTCAAGCATTTCTGATGAGAAGACAAGAGCTGAACATAAAACTCATCTTTCAAATACAAGACTCAAGAGAAACATAAAAAAGAAACATGAAAAAGAAATCATAAAGACTCAATAAGATTAAATTATTTGCCTTTCTCTATAGGAAAGTGATACATGTATCTTAACTTTTTAAATTATTATAGCAGTGAGGAAAATTCTACATAAAAGAAAGTTGCAAGAGTGAATTAATTATGTTGGGATGATGTAAAAAAATAGGAAAAAGAGGGGTATGCTCTTTGGGGAAGGAATTATATTAATATGTTGTATAATGAATATACTAATAATTTAGTCCAGTAAAATTCTGTTAACACCTGGAAGAAAGGAAAATGGAGAAGAAGATGGGAAAATTTATCTACTTAAAAGAGATATGCAAGGAAAAACTTTTATAGCAAAGGGAAAAATAGGAGAGGTGGGCAATATTTGAACCCTGTTCAATTCTAAATTGGTTCACAGACTTAATTAATATTAGGTATCTTACCCATTAGCAAAGTAGAAAGAGAAGGGAATAGAAGAAGAGAGCAGGGTGTTGGTAAAGGTAGAATGTTGATAAAAGGGATATCAGATAAAAAAATGTCAGGTGTTATAAGCAAAACAGATTTGAGGGGAAAGATAGAGTTAAAAAAAGAAGAATAAACAGAAGAAAATGGGTGAAGGGAAATGTAAAATTAGTAATCCATTACTGTGAATGTGAACATGAAGTCACCTATAAAACAGAAGAAGATAGCAGAATGGACTAGAAATAAGAATTCAAAAATATCTTGTGTACAAAAAGCACACTTGAAAAAGAGATACATATAGTTAAAAGAAGCAGCTATATCAGAATCTATTTTGCTTCAGTTGAAGTAAAAAAAAGGAAGGGGTAACAATCATGAATTTAGATAAAGCAAAAATAGACCTAATTAAATGGGATAAATGGGAAAAGAGCATCTTGCTTAAAAAAAGACCCATAGATAATGAAGGAATCATAGATAACATTAAACATATAAAAAAAATCACAAAATATCCAAAATTTTAAAAGAAAAGTTCAATGAATTATAGGAGAAAATAGTAAAATTGTACTGCTGGGGGAATTCAACTTTCCCCTCTGAGAGCTAGATAAATTTAACCATAAGATAAATAAGAAACAAGGAGATGAATAGAATAGTAGAAAAGTTAATTGTGAAAAACCTCTGAAGAAAACAATGGAAATAGGAAGGACTATACCTTTTTCTCAGTAGTATATAGTACCTTTATAAAAATTCAACAAGCATTAGGGCCCCAAAATTTTACAACCAAATGCAAGAAAGCAGAAATATTGTTTCCTTTTTTTCATACTATAATGGAATAAAAATTACATTTAAGAAAGGACTGCCAAAGCATAGATTAAAAGATATTCAGAAACAAAACCATTTAATCCTATAAAAACAGTGGATAGAGTGCTAGACCTGAAGACAGGAAGACCTGATTTCAAATCTAAACTTAGACATTAACTGTGTGACACTAAGTCATTTAACCCTGTTTGCCTTAGTTTGCTCATTTGTAAAATGAGCTGGAGAAAAAAATTGTAAACCATTACAGTATCTTTGCCAAGAAAACCTCAAAAGGGATCACAAAGAGACAGACATGACAAAAATAACCAAAGAATGAGTCAAAAAATAAATCATAGATGCTGTTAATTCATTCTTGTTATTTAAGTAACCTGAAGTCATTTGAGTCATGATTCTATTGTTTTTTTTTGTGATTTGTAATCCATCCTTATCTGGTGGTTTGTACTTTCACCCTTGTAACTCCATATTTCTTTTAACCTCACTCACATTCTGGAAAATATACTTAACCTAAAATGTGAAATTGATTCAATCTAAGCTACTATGGAAATTCACAAATTCCCCAAATCATGTCTTATTTATGGTTAAGGGGTTTCAGAAGGGAAAGAAGGAAGGGGGGTGAGTGAAGCTTACTTTCATTGGATTTGGTTCAGAGGGAATAACATACACACTCAGTTGAGTATAGAAATCTATATCAATCTATAGACAAGAAAGAGGAAAGAAAGGAGATAAGATAGATAGAAGGCAAAGCAGATTGAGGGAGGCAGTAATCAGAAGCAAAACACTAGTAAGGAGAGACTGTGAAAGAACAGAGGGAGAAAAGTATAAATGGGAAAATAAGAATGGAGAAAAATTCACAATTAGTAATCATAACTGTGTATGTGAATGGAATGAATTCTCCCACAAAACCGAAGCAGATAGAAGAGTGTATTGAAAAACAGAATATTTACAAAAATACATTTGAAGAGATACACACAGAGTAAAGATAAAAGACTGGAGCAAAAAAATGTTTTGCTACAGCTGAAATGATTTTTTAAAAGCAAGGGTGGCAATAATAATAATATCAAACAAAGCAAAAGCAAAAATAGACCTAATTAAAAGAGATGGGTAAGGAAACTACATTTTGCTAAAAGTTACTATAGACAATGAAGTAATATCAATACTAAACACATATGCATTAATGATACAGCATCTAAATTTCTAAATGAGAAGTTAAATAAGAAACAGGAAAAAATAGTAAAACTATACTAGTGGATGGACTTTTATTTTCACAACTTTGTAAATCAAATCACAATAAATAAGAAAAGTTAAGGAGGTGAATAGAATTTTAAAAAAAAATTAGAATATGATAGACTTCTGGAGAAAACTGAATGGGAATTAGAGGGGAATATATATTTTTCTTAATAGTATATGATACCTACAAAACTGATCACTTTTTAGGGTATAAAACCTCACAATCAAATGCAGAAAGGAAGAAACATTAAATGCAAACTTTTCAGATAGTGTGGCAATAAAAATTATATTCTATAAAAGGAAGTGGAAAGAAAGAATAAAAATGAATTGAAAACTGAATAACCTAATCCTAAAAATGATTGGATCAAAGAATAAATCATAGAAACAATCAATGCATTTATGTAAGAGAATGAGGATAATGAGACAACATAAAATTTATGGGGTGCAGTCAAAGCAGTGCTTACAGTAAAATCATAACCCTAAATGCTTATAGTAATTAAATAGAGAGGCAACTAGGTACCCTAGTAGACAGAACACTGGCCCTGGTGTCAGGAGAACCTAAGTTCAAAATTCAGCTTCAGTTACTTAACACTTTCTAGCTATGTGAATGTGCGCAAATCACTTAACCTGATTGCCTGTCCAAAATAATAATAATGAATGGGAATGCAACTATCACAGCAGAAAAAGAGCAAATTAATAATCTCAAATTAAACATAAAATTACAAATCCTGAAAATCAATGAAGAAATAAAAATTGAAAGCAAACCATTGAAATAATAAATAAAACAAAGATCTAGTTTTATGAAAAAATAAGATTGATGAAAAATTGTTTTATTTGATTTTTAAAAAGAAAGAAGAAAACTAAATTACCAATGTTAGAAATGAAAGTGGTGAATCTGCCCCTAATAAAAAGGAAGTTTAATTAATAATTAGGAGATATTTTGCCCAAATGTATGCAAATAAATTTGACAATCTAAGTAAAATTTATGAATATTTGCAAAAAATATTAACAGAAAAGAAAATAGGATACTTAACTCCATTTTAGGGAAAGAAATTGAACAAACTATCAATGAACTCTGTAAGGAGAAAAACAATACCCAAGGGCAGATAGATTTACAAATGAATTCTATGAAACATTTAAAGAACAATTTCAATATTATATAAACTAATTGGGGAAATAGGAGGAGTCCTATCTAATTCCTTTTATGACACAAATATGATGCAGATTCCTGAGCAAAAAAAAAATCAAAATAGAAAGAATACTATAAACTTCTGAAATGAATATTGAAGTAAAAATCTTGACTAAAACATTAGCAGGGATATTATAACAATATATCACCAAGATAATATACTACAAGCAGGTGGGATATATACCGGTGTTGTGCCACAGTTCCCCTATCTCAGTTTCCCAATTGTTCTGCCTGGGTAGCAATTCCCCACCTTCTGACCATTCAGATTGAGATAATTGGGCTGCAGAGTTAGCATTCCAAAGAGTCATAAAACCTCCAGATGGCCCATCTCAAATACATCCCCCTTATCTTTTGGCTTCAGACTCAGTGGCTCTTAGCTTCTTCCCAAACTTATCAGAATTTATGATCCTTCTTCCATACCCCCAACCTGTCAGAACTGAATTGATAGTCCTTTCTGGGAACTCCAATCCCCCTAGTGCCCAACCCTTCCTGCCTCTTGAGTTCTTTGTTCTCCGGAGCCCTATGAGAATCATTGGAGAAAACTCACTAATTGCTGGACACTTTGAGATCCAGACGGCTGGCTAATGGCTGCCAGTCTAACTCTTTAGGACTGGGTGCTTTGAGACAAGAGTCCCATTCAGTCCTGTTCCATAGCTATGGATTCTAAACTCTCCTTTACCATCAAATATTAACTAATAAATATTAACTAATAATATTATTAATATTATAAACAATATATTTAATATTAACTAATAAAATATTAACTAATTTCCAATCTGTAGTACTGCCTCAGTTTCTCTCGGAGCATTACATTTGGAGGCAAGACATGGGATCTGAAAGCAGTGTTACAGATTGGAGACTAGCAGGTCTCCTCCTAGAGCCTTGAAGCAGCTGGACCTGGGCTCTTTAGGGAAGGCTAGTCCCAGAGTCCCACAAAGAGAATAGTTTCAGCAGCAGCAAGAGCTCATGGTGGACACCTCCATCTGGCCATAGGAGAGTCTCTTTGAAACCCCTGCAGGGTAAATTCTGTCTCCATCTGTTTTGGTGCCGGCACACTGATGGGTCCCCAGAAAAATAAGAAAAATTAAAATATGGGGCTGACGAGCTATACATAATTTATTTTTCAATAATCTGGGATGTATTGGCAGGTTGCTTTGCAATACTATCTGTTCTGAGTATCTACTAAGATACTATCTGGGTCTGGGTGCCTTTGGCAACAATTTTGGATGCTTTTAGAGCACCATCGGGGTCTGGGTACCTGTTGGCACAAGTCTGGGTATCTTAGGACACAAATCTGAAGTTCTGGGCACTCTTTGTGAAGGTGGAGAACACACCAGATTGAAGCCTGTAAGCCTATTTGAAAGGCTCAATTTGAATATCTGAGAGGGAGAGATTGTTAACTTGAAAACCCCCTCACAGCATTCCTGAGAAAAGCAGGAGTTTGCTTTTCTATGAGTCTGTATAGTTAGTGTTTAAGATTTGTCTGTTTGGGGTCAGAGCTAAGATGGTGGAGTGAAGACATGACTCTTTGAGTCCTCCTCTGACCTTCTCTCAAATCAATAGTAAAATAAGACTTTGAACTGATCTTTAACTCAACGAACCCAGAAATATTTGGAATTAGAGTAGGTAATGAGGAAACCAAATTATCATTCTTTGCAGATGGCATGCTGGTATACTTAGAGAACCTTAGAGACTCAACTAAAAAACTACTAGAAACAATCCACAACTTCAGCAAAGTTGCAGGATACAAAATAAATCCACATAAATCAGCAGCATTTTTATATATTACCAACAAAGTTCAGCAGCAAGAGATACAAAAAGAAATTCCATTCAAAATAATTGTCTATAGTATAAAATATTTGGGAATCAATCTGCCAAGGAAAAGTCAGGAACTATGTGAACTAAACTACAAAACACTTTCCCCACAAATAAAGTCAGGCCTAATCAATTGGAAAAACATTAAATGCTCGTGGGTAGGCCGAGTGAATATAATAAAAATGACAATACTACCCAAACTAATTTACTTATTTAGTGCCATACCAATCATACTCCCAAGAAATTATTTTACAGATTTAGAAAAAATAGTAGCAAAGTTCATTTGGAAGAACAAAAGGTCAAGGATTTCAAGGGGATTAATGAAAAAAAAGGCAGATGAAGGTGGCCTTGCTGTACCAGATCTAAAACTATATTATAAAGCAGCAGTCATCAAAACCATTTGGTAATGGATGAGAAATAGAATAGTTGATCAGTGGCATAGGATAGGATCTCAGGACAAACTAGGCAATAACTATAGCAATTTAGTGTTTGATAAACCCAAAGATCCCAGCTTTTGCGATAAGTACTCACTATTTGGCAAAAACTGCTGGGAAAATTGGAAACTAGTATGGAAGAAATTAGGGCTTGACCCACACCTAACACCACATACCAAGATAAAATCTAAATGGCTTCATGATCTAGATATAAAGAGTGATATAAGCAAATCAGAGGCACATAGGATAGTTTACCTCTCAGACCTATGGAGATGGAATAAATTTATGTCCAAAGGAGATTTGGAACTCTTAACTGAACACCAGATAGATAATTTTGACTACATTAAGTTAAAGTTTTTGTACAAACAAAACTAATGCAGACAAGATTAGGAGGGAAGCAATAAATTGGGAAATCATCTTTACATTTAAGGGTTCTGATACAGGCCTCATTTCTAAAATATATAGGGAATTGCTTAATATTTATAGGAAGTCAAGCCACTCTCCAATCGATAAATGGTCAAAGGATATGAACAGACAATTTTCAGATGATGAAATTAAAACTATTTCTAGTCATATGAAAAGGTGCTCCAAATCACTATTGATCAGAGAAATGCAAATCAAGACAACCCTGAGGTACCACTACACACCTGTCAGATTGGTTAAGATGACAGGAAAAGATAATGATGAATATTGGGCACTAATACATTGTTGGTGGAACTGTGAATGGATCAAACCATTCTGGAGAGCAATTTGGAGCTATGCTCAAAGAGTTATCAAACTGTGCATACCCTTTGACCCAGCAGTGTTTCTATTGGGCTTATATCCCAAAGAAATCTTAAAGGAAGGAAAGGGACCCACATGTAGCAAGAATGTTTGTGGCAGCCCTTTTTGTAGTGGCTAGAAACTGGAAACTGAAAGGATGCCCATCAATTGGAGAATGGCTGAATAAATTATGGTATATGAATGTTATGGAATATTATTGTTCTTTAAGAAACGACCAGCAGAACTATTTCAGAGAGGCCTGGAGAGACTTGCATGGACTGATGCTGACTGAAATGAGCAGAACCAGGAGGTCATTATACATGGCAACAACAATACTATATGATGATCAATTCTGATGGACATGGTCCTCTTTAACAATGAAATGTTTCAAACCAGTTCCAATTGTTCAGTGAAGAAAGCCATATACACCCAGAGAAAGGGATATGAAATGTGGACCACAACATATTATTTCCATGATCTCTATCGATGTTTGCTAGCATTGGGTTTCCTTTTTAAGATATTTTTTTGTTCACATAGATACAATTGCTCTTACACAGCAAGATAAGTATGGAAATATGTATACATATATTCGACTCATCAAATATTTTAATATAATTAAAATGTAGTGGACTTCCTGACATCTAGGGGAGGGGAGAGAACTAGGGGGGGAAATTTGTAACAGAAAGCTTCGTAAGGATCAATGTTGAAGAACTACCCATACATATGTTATGCAAATAAAAAGCTTTAATAAAAAAAAGAAATTGTCTGTTTGATTGAATTAGGAAACTCAAGTTTTAAGACAATCTTGCAAAGGTGCTTAGTTAAAAAATGCTTGTGGTTTTTAAATTTCTTATTGGAGTTAAGTGTTTGCATTAATTTAAGAGTAGCAGGAATAGAAAAGTTTGGCTACCTCTAGCACGCTGACAGAGAAGTTTTTCCCCCCAAAAGCCTGCTAGAAAAAAGGGAAGAGAGCAACAAAAAAAGTCTTATCTAATTCAAATTATAGCTCTGCCTAGGGGAAGGTAAGAAAGAGAAGAAAGGAAGTTGATGTCAATTAATGTTGGGGAAAAAAAAAACCTGGGAAAAAATTTGGGGAGACCCAGTTTAAAATGTGTGTGTGTACATATATACATTATATATGTGTATATGTGTGTATATGCATGTATACATATAACCAAATGGTAATTCAGTTTGCCTTCAACATTCATTGGAATTAAGGAAATTTATTTAAGTGAGAAAAAAAAAAGCCATATCCTTTTGGGTTTATTGGTCAATTGAATTTTGGGAATTTGGTTTTTATAATTTCTGTTGCCTTGTGCATGCTAGATTGTTTATCCTGGGTATAAGATCTAAAATTTTGTTTGAATATTGAACCATTAATACTGAAAGAAAATATTTTTTTCTAAATGCTGTATTTGATTTGATTCAGCTTAATAATAGCTTGTTTTTAAAAAAAAAAAAGTCCTGATAACTTATGTTACCTTCTGAAACATATTGGGTAATTGGTAAACATTATAAGTTATGCTTTAAATTTTGTCAAATGTAATTTTGAAAATGTATGTGAGTTTTATGGAATTATTTAGCTATTCACTACATCGTGGATCCTAAAAGTTTTGAAGGCAAGAAAAAGAAAAACAAAGGAGAAAGAGATGATTTTATATGAATGGGATAAAGAATTGAGAGACAAAGGAGAAGGAGAGAGACAGTATCAGAAAGGTATTTGAGAGAAGAGAGAGAAGGAAAAGGTGTGTAGCAAGAAAGAGAAGAGGACATGAAGAAAAAAAAAAGAGGCAAGTCTTCTACAAGTTTAGTGGGGGATGGAGAAATGGGAAGGTTCTTTCTAAAAGGTAAAGATTTAGCTTACCTATCTTCCCCCCACCCACTGTTTTTGGCTGCTTCTTTAGAAAGGAAGCAGAGAGTGTTTTTTAAAGGGACAGCTCACTTTACATAGTGTTAATTGACTGAATATTTGTTTATTTGGGTATGTGATTGTCTCCTTGTTTAAGGAATATGATAACAAATATGATCTATAATTTGGTAGGGTTATTTCCAAAAGTTTAATTGATATTTTTTAAAGATTCTTTTATGTGAAAAATGATCTTCTCTATGAGTTTTAATTGATTGTATGGGGTCTTCTTAAAATTGTATTCATTATCTAGAGGGATTCTGAGAATAATAGTTTTTGCCTTTTGTCCCTTTGAAAATGTTTCTGTTCTGGACAATATACAATTTAGAACTTTTTTATGATATTGGGTTTTTTTAAAAGCAAAATGATCTGTAATATTCACCTTATGAAACATCTACTTAGATATGAAAGATAAGTCCCAGAAAATCAAGAGACAAATCTCTTACTGTTATCAATATAAGGTCATGGTAAATGTCTATTTAGGATTCATCTGAAGCTTTGGTTAGTAGAATTTGTTATTGGAGGTAAAATTTATTGGTCTTGTAGCTAATATTATTTAGGAGTTTTAAAGCTCCACCTTCTGTAAGTTACTGGGATAATTATCTGGAGTAAACCTGAGTTAAGGCTATTCTATCCTGTGTCCTGTATGTGCTGAAGAATCAGTTTTGACTGATTATATTATGACATAGTCATGTCCCTGTTTTTCCTTCTGTAACTAATTTCTATGATCAGAGCAAAAGTCAATAGAAATCATTAATGCAATTCAATTATGTCATACCTTGCTGTTTCCAATCTGACTATATGTAATCATTATACTTAGGCACATGAGTATTTAGCCTAATCCTCTATCTGTTACTAGATATTTGTGTCTAGGTATTCTGGTCTATAAAAGTTTCTAAATAATGAGAGGACAATTAGCACAGTTGTCTGAGAGACCTAAAGAAAGCAGCTTTTAAGGAGACATCGCCACTCTACTAAATGGATATTGTGCCTCATTCATTTGGGGGGAGCTGAAAGTGGTTGATGAATGACTGTTAAACTGACTATGTATTACTGTACAATCCTGATTGGGCCCCCTTATTCTGTTGAAGTTGCCCTGGCAGACTCAGTTTCTGGGACCATTCTGTGATTATTTGCATTCTCTCTGATTCACTTCTTCAGTCCTATAACCCCAGTTCCCTAATTAGTATTTCAACATCCTCTAAGACATTGCAGTTTGGGTATCAGGCCTCTGAAAGTTCTTGCTTTGCTTGCCTTGATGGTCTGTCTAAGTGTGCATCTTCTATGGATCCTCTCTGTAGCAGCATTCCCCAGCCTGTCTGTTCTTCTAGGTGGGGACAGGCGGAACAATTTCGGGCCTCATCTTTTCCCCTTGGAGTCTCTGACAGTCAGGCAGTATCCTTCCTAGAGGAGCTAGCATAGCTGCCTTGGGCACTGCTGCTCCCTCTGCAAACAGAGGCTGAGTGTACAAACTACTGCAGACCTAACATTGAACTGTCCATCTCAAACTGGGTTCCCTTGCTGAGATGGTGCCCAGAACTGCAGAGGATCTATCAAGCTTGCAACAGGAAGGATTATGGAAGGCTGTTAACAGCTCTGGGGATATCAAGGAGAAACTTGCCCTCACTGTAGGTCCTTGCATCTTTCCTAGTTTTATTTTGGTTTATCTGCTCCTCATAGGGTCAGTCAAAATCATGGTGCTAATACCTTCCAGGTATCTGGGGGAAGGTGACTCAATGATTTGAATATTCAGGAGAGAGAGTGTGGAATGTTGTGCCACAGTTCCATGTCTCAGTTTCCCTCAATTGTTCTGTCTCAATTTCTCAATTGTTCTGACTAGGTGACAATGCCCCCTTCTGACCATTCAGAGAGAAATGGCTGCTGGCATTCAAAAGAGTCATAAAACCTCCCGATGGCCCATCTCAAATACCTAGACATCCCCCTTACCTTTTGGCTTCAGACTCAGTGGCTCCTAGCTTCTTCCCAAACTTATCAGAATTTATGATCCTTCTTCCATACCCCCAGCCTGTCAGAACTGAATTGATAGTCCTTTCCTGGAACTCCAATCCCCCTAGTGCCCTACTCTTCCTGCCTCTTGAGCTCTTTGTTCCCCTGAGTGCTGGAGCCCTATAAGAATCATTGGAGAGGGGAGCGGAGCCAAGATGGCGAACTGCAGACAGCGTTCTCTGTGAGCTCCTGAGACCTTCCCTCAGATCCAGACAAACTGAGCCTCCGAACTGGGTCTGGAGTGAGGGCTCCACCAAACATTTGGACTACAATGCACTTCTATCAACAATCTACTCTGAAAAAACTTCGGAGAAGGTTAGCCTCAGGGGAAATCGGCCTCTGGTCTCGGTCAGACACCAGCTGGGGCGGAAGTCAGGGCTGCGGTAGAGGGGCGGATTTTAGTCACCCAGGAAGCCCCTGGAAGACACCTGGGCCACTTTGTTCTGCTTGCGGGCAGGTGCTTTGGCAGATCTGCCTTTGGTAAGGGGTGGATTGAGAGCATATGAAAACGTGGTCCTACTGCGAATCTAGCCTGACCAGCCTCAGACCGGAAGTCAACTTGGCAAACTGCCCCAGGGCAAATTGAAACTGCAGCAATATTTCCTGCTGGTGACTGATACCTCAACTCAAAACTATGAGTAAGAAGCAGAAGAGAGCTCTCACCATAGACAGCTTTTACGGACAAAAAAATAGAGCAGTCCCCAGATCCTGAGATTCTGAAAACAATCCCAGATGAAGCCACAAAGGCGGACTTAAGCTGGTCTCCCTTCCAGAAGGCTTACCTGGAAGATTGCATAAAGAGTCTCAACAAAGAGCTAGAAGAAGATTGGGGAAATAAACTGAGATCAGGGCAACAGAGATATCAAAAACTGGAAAACAGGACTGGTGAATTGGAAAAAGAAAACAATTCACTGAAAAACAGAATTGGTGAATTGGAAAAAGATAACAATTCACTGAAAAATAAAATTGGTGAATTGGAAAAAATCACCAATTCACTGGAAAATAAAATTGGTGAATTGGAAAAAATCACCAATTCACTGGAAAATAAAAATGGTGAATTGGAAAAAAATCACCAATTCACTGGAAAATAAAAATGGCAAATTGGAAAAAGACAACAATTCACTGAAAAACAAAATTGGTGAATTGGAAAAAGACAACAATTCATTGAAAAATAAAATTGGCAAAATGGAAAAAGAATGCATTGAATCAAGAAATTCAATTGGCCAGCTACAAAAGGAGCTAAAAAAGATAATTGAAGGAACTCATATTCTAAATTTTAAAATTGAACAAATAAAAGTAAATGACTCAATAAGACTTCAAGAATCAGTCAAACAAAAACAGAAAATGAAAAAATAGAAGAAAATATGAAATATTTCCTAGGAAAAACAACTGACTTGGAAAACAGATCCAGGAGAGACAATCTAAGGATTATCGGACTCCCTGAAAGCCACGATGAAAAAAAGAACCTGGATGCTATCTTCTAGAAAATCGTGAAAGAGAATTGCCCTGATGTTTTAGAATCAGAAGGCAAAATTGGTATTGAAAGAATTCACCGATCACCTCCTGAAAGAGACCTCAAAATTAAAACCCCAAGGAATATCGTGGCCAAATTTCAGGATTATCACACCAAAGAAAAGATATTGCAAGCAGCTAGAAAGAAACAGTTCAAATACCGAGGAACTGTAATTAGAATTACACAGAATCTGACAGCTTCCACATTGAAGGATCAAAGGGCCTGGAACCAGATATTCTGAAAGGCAAAAGAACTTGGATTACAGCCAAGAATAAGTTATCCAGATAGAGTGAGCATCATCTTCCAGGGAAGAAGATGGTCATTCAACGATACAGGAGAATTTCACCTATTTCTAATGAAAAGACCAAATCTGAACAAAAAATTTGACCTCCAAGTACAGAACTCAAGAGAAGCATAAAAAGGTAAAAAGGAAAGAACTCTTGAGAACTATATTTCTATTATAGGTATCCTTAAAGAATGGGGGTATAATTCGATTTTTCTTTGATAATAGTGGAAAGGAAATTAGAGGTGGAAGGGATACCATACTAAAAAAAAAAAAAAAGCGGGGGGGGGGAAGGAGGCAAAATAAAGTAAAAATAAAGAGGGTAAAATAAGGCAAAATCTCATAAAGAGATATAGAAGATGTAATATAATTGAGGGAAAGAAGGGAGGGCGATGAGTATTGTGTAAATCTTACTCTCATTAGATTGGACTCTAAGAGAGTATATCAGACACATTTGGCTTCAAAGAAAGGCCTGACCCTCCTTGTGGGAAGGTGGGAGGGAAAGGAGGAAAGGAAAAGGATAAATTAATAGAAGGATTAGGGGAAAGCTATAAAGGGGAGGGAGGGACTCTAAAGGGGGGGAAGACTATTGGTGGAAGGTGGTCATCAAAAATAAAGTACTGGGGAAGGGGGAAGGGAGAGAGGAGAAAGGGAAGAGAAAATCATAACTCTGGGTAAATAAGATGGCAGGGAATACAGATATAGTTATTTTAACTGTGAATGTGAATGGGATGAACTCTCCCATAAAACGGAAGCGGGTAGCAGACTGGATTAAAAGCCAGAATCCTACAATATGTTATTTACAAGAAACACATCTAAAACATAGAGATATATACAGAGTGAAGGTAAAGGGCTGGAGCAGAATCTTCTATGCTTCAGGTGAACAAAGAAAGGCAGGGGTAGCAATCCTTATCTCAGATCAAGTAAAAACAAAAATAGATCTAATTAAAAGAGATAAGGAAGGAAACTATATTTTACTAAAGGGTACCATAGACAATGAAGCAGTATCCATACTAAACATATATGCACCAAGTGGTATAGCATCCAAATTCCTAGAGGAGAAACTAACAGAGATGCAAGGAGAAATAGAGAGTAATACTATACTAGTGGGGGATCTCAACCTTGCTCTCTCAGAATTAGATAAATCAAATCACAAAATCAATAAGAAAGAAATTAGGGAGATAAACAAAAGGCTAGAAAAGTTAGGTATGATAGCTCTCTGGAGGAAATTGAATGGTGATAGAAGGGAGTATACTTTTTTCTCAGGGGTTCATGGAACTTATACAAAAATTGATCATGTGTTAGGGCATAAAAACCTCAAAATCAAATGCAGAAAAGCAGAAATAGTAAATGCATTCTTCTCAGATCATGATGCAATAAAACTCACATGTAATATAAGGCCAGGAGAAAATAGACCACAAGTTAATTGGAAATTAAATAATCTAATCCTGAAGAATGAATGGGTGAAAGAGCAAATCATAGACACAATCGATAATTTCATCCAGGAGAATGACAATAATGAGACAACATACCAAAATTTGTGGGACACATCTAAAGTGGTTATAAGGAGTAATTTTATATCTCTAGATGCTTACTTGCATAAAACAGAGAAAGAGAAGATCAATGAACTGGGCTTACAATTAAAAAAGCTAGAAAAAGACCAAATTAAAAACCCTCAATTAAATACCAAATTGAAAATTCTGAAAATCAAAGGGGAGATCAATAAAACTGAAAATAAGAAAACTATCGAATTAATAAATAAAACTAAGAGTTGGTTTTATGAAAAAACCAACAAAATAGATAAGCTTTTGGTTAATTTGATTAGAAAAAGGAAAGAGGAAAATCAAATTGTTAGTCTCAAAAATGATAAGGGAGAACTTTCCACCAATGAAGAGGAAATTAGAGCAATAATTAGGAGTTACTTTGCCCAACTTTATGCCAATAAATTTGATAATGTAAATGAAATGGAGGAATATTTACAAAAATATAGATTTCCTAGGTTAACAGAAGAGGAAATAAATTATTTAAATAGCCCCATTTTGGAAAAAGAAATAGAACAAGCTATTAATCAACTCCCTAAGAAAAAATCTCCAGGGCCAGATGGATTTACATGTGAATTTTACCAAACATTCAAAGAACAATTAATCCCAATACTATATAAACTATTTGAAAAAATAGGGAAAGAAGGTGTACTACCAAATTCCTTGTATGACACAGATATGGTGCTTATAGCTAAACCAGGTAGGGAGAAAACTGAGAAAGAAAACTATAGACCCATTTCCCTAATGAATATTGATGCAAAAATTTTAAAGAAGATTTTAGCAACGAGATTACAGAAAGTTATCCCCAGGATAATACACCATGACCAAGTATTATTTATACCAGGAATGCAGGGCTGGTTCAATATTAGGAAAACTATTAGCATAATCAATTATATTAATAACCAAATTAACAAAAATCATATGATTATCTCAATAGATGCAGAAAAAGCCTTTGATAAAATCCAACACCCATTCCTATTAGAAACACTGGAGAGTATAGGAATAAATGAGCTTTTCCTTAAAATGATTAGTAGTATGTATTAAAACCTTCAGCAAGCATCATATGTAATGGAGTCAAACTAGAACCATTCCCAATAAGATCAGGAGTGAAACAAGGCTGCGCACTGTCACCAATATTATACTGTCTTAGAAATGTTAGCTTTGACAGTAAGAGAAGAAAAAGAGATTAAAGGAATTAGAGTAGGTAATGAGGAAACCAAATTATCACTCTTTGCAGATGACATGATGGTATACTTAGAGAACCCTAGAGACTCGACTAAAAAACTACTAGAAACAATTCACAACTTTAGCAAAGTTGTAGGATTCAAAATTAATCCACATAAATCATCAGCATTTTTATATATTACCAATAAAGTTCAGCAGCAAGAGATACAAAAAGAAATCCATTCAAAATAACTGTTGATAGTATAAAATATTTGGGAATTTATCTACCAAAGGAAAGTCAGGAACTATATGAACTAAACTACAAAACACTTTCCACACAAATAAAATTAGACTTAGTCAATTGGAAAAACTTAAAATGCTCATGGGTAGGCCGAGTGAATATCATAAAAATGACAATACTACCCAAACTAATTTACTTATTTAGTGCCATACCAATCAAACTCCCAAGAAATTATCTTACAGATCTAGAAAAAATAGTAGCAAAGTTCATTTGGAAGAACAAAACGTTAAGAATCTCAAGGGGATTAATGAAAAAAAAGGCTGATGATGGTGGACTTGCTGTACCAGATCTAAAACTATATTACAAAGCAGCGGTCATCAAAACCATTTGGTACTGGCTAAGAAATAGAGTAGTCGATCAGTGGAATAGGATAGAATCACAAGACAAACTAGGCAATACTATAGCAATTTAGTCTTTGATAAACCCAAAGACCCCAGCTTTTGGGATAAATACTCACTATTTGGCAAAAACTGCTGCTAAAATTGGAAACTAGTGTGGAAGAAATTAAGGCTTGACCCACACCTAACACCACATACCAAGATAAGATCTAAATGGGTTCATGATCTGGATATAAAGAGTGATACTGTAAGTAAATTAGAGGAACGTAATATATTTTACCTCTCAGACCTATGGAGATGGAATAAATTTAGGTCCAAAGAAGAACTGGAACTCTTAATTGAAAACCAGATAGATAACTTTGACTATATTAAGTTAAAAAGTTTTTGGACAAACAAAACCAATGCAGACAAGATTAGGAGGGAAGCAATAAATTGGGAAATCATCTTTACATTTAAGGGTTCTGATAAAGGTCTCATCTTTAAAATATATAGAGAATTGTCCCATATTTATAAAAATTCAAGCCATTCTCCAATCAGTAAATGGTCAAAGGATATGAACAGACAATTTTCAGAGGATGAAATTAAAACTATTTATAGTCATATGAAAAGTTGCTCCAAATCACTATTGATCAAAGAAATGCAAATCAAGACAACCATGAGGTACCACTACACACCTGTCAGATTGGCTAAAATGACAGGAAAAGTTAAGGATGAATGTTGGAGGGGATGTGGGAGGGCTGGGACACTGATGCATTGTTGGTGGAGCTGTGAATGGATACAGCCATTCTGGAGAGCAATTTGGAACTATGCTCAAAAAGTTATCAAACTGTGCATACCCTTTGACCCAGCAGTGTTTCTA
>JAJPUD010000057.1:147654-190958 GCA_023553655.1 Myrmecobius fasciatus
GGGGGGGGGGGAAGGAGGCAAAATAAAGTAAAAATAAAGAGGGTAAAATAAGGCAAAATCTCATAAAGAGATATAGAAGATGTAATATAATTGAGGGAAAGAAGGGAGGGCGATGAGTATTGTGTAAATCTTACTCTCATTAGATTGGACTCTAAGAGAGTATATCAGACACATTTGGCTTCAAAGAAAGGCCTGACCCTCCTTGTGGGAAGGTGGGAGGGAAAGGAGGAAAGGAAAAGGATAAATTAATAGAAGGATTAGGGGAAAGCTATAAAGGGGAGGGAGGGACTCTAAAGGGGGGGAAGACTATTGGTGGAAGGTGGTCATCAAAAATAAAGTACTGGGGAAGGGGGAAGGGAGAGAGGAGAAAGGGAAGAGAAAATCATAACTCTGGGTAAATAAGATGGCAGGGAATACAGATATAGTTATTTTAACTGTGAATGTGAATGGGATGAACTCTCCCATAAAACGGAAGCGGGTAGCAGACTGGATTAAAAGCCAGAATCCTACAATATGTTATTTACAAGAAACACATCTAAAACATAGAGATATATACAGAGTGAAGGTAAAGGGCTGGAGCAGAATCTTCTATGCTTCAGGTGAACAAAGAAAGGCAGGGGTAGCAATCCTTATCTCAGATCAAGTAAAAACAAAAATAGATCTAATTAAAAGAGATAAGGAAGGAAACTATATTTTACTAAAGGGTACCATAGACAATGAAGCAGTATCCATACTAAACATATATGCACCAAGTGGTATAGCATCCAAATTCCTAGAGGAGAAACTAACAGAGATGCAAGGAGAAATAGAGAGTAATACTATACTAGTGGGGGATCTCAACCTTGCTCTCTCAGAATTAGATAAATCAAATCACAAAATCAATAAGAAAGAAATTAGGGAGATAAACAAAAGGCTAGAAAAGTTAGGTATGATAGCTCTCTGGAGGAAATTGAATGGTGATAGAAGGGAGTATACTTTTTTCTCAGGGGTTCATGGAACTTATACAAAAATTGATCATGTGTTAGGGCATAAAAACCTCAAAATCAAATGCAGAAAAGCAGAAATAGTAAATGCATTCTTCTCAGATCATGATGCAATAAAACTCACATGTAATATAAGGCCAGGAGAAAATAGACCACAAGTTAATTGGAAATTAAATAATCTAATCCTGAAGAATGAATGGGTGAAAGAGCAAATCATAGACACAATCGATAATTTCATCCAGGAGAATGACAATAATGAGACAACATACCAAAATTTGTGGGACACATCTAAAGTGGTTATAAGGAGTAATTTTATATCTCTAGATGCTTACTTGCATAAAACAGAGAAAGAGAAGATCAATGAACTGGGCTTACAATTAAAAAAGCTAGAAAAAGACCAAATTAAAAACCCTCAATTAAATACCAAATTGAAAATTCTGAAAATCAAAGGGGAGATCAATAAAACTGAAAATAAGAAAACTATCGAATTAATAAATAAAACTAAGAGTTGGTTTTATGAAAAAACCAACAAAATAGATAAGCTTTTGGTTAATTTGATTAGAAAAAGGAAAGAGGAAAATCAAATTGTTAGTCTCAAAAATGATAAGGGAGAACTTTCCACCAATGAAGAGGAAATTAGAGCAATAATTAGGAGTTACTTTGCCCAACTTTATGCCAATAAATTTGATAATGTAAATGAAATGGAGGAATATTTACAAAAATATAGATTTCCTAGGTTAACAGAAGAGGAAATAAATTATTTAAATAGCCCCATTTTGGAAAAAGAAATGGAACAAGCTATTAATCAACTCCCTAAGAAAAAATCTCCAGGGCCAGATGGATTTACATGTGAATTTTACCAAACATTCAAAGAACAATTAATCCCAATACTATATAAACTATTTGAAAAAATAGGGAAAGAAGGTGTACTACCAAATTCCTTCTATGACACAGATATGGTGCTGATAGCTAAACCAGGTAGGGAGAAAACTGAGAAAGAAAACTATAGACCCATTTCCCTAATGAATATTGATGCAAAAATTTTAAAGAAGATTTTAGCAACGAGATTACAGAAAGTTATCCCCAGGATAATACACCATGACCAAGTATTATTTATACCAGGAATGCAGGGCTGGTTCAATATTAGGAAAACTATTAGCATAATCAATTATATTAATAACCAAATTAACAAAAATTATATGATTATCTCAATAGATGCAGAAAAAGCCTTTGATAAAATCCAACACCCATTCCTATTAGAAACACTGGAGAGTATAGGAATAAATGAGCTTTTCCTTAAAATGATTAGTAGTATGTATTAAAACCTTCAGCAAGCATCATATGTAATGGAGTCAAACTAGAACCATTCCCAATAAGATCAGGAGTGAAACAAGGCTGCGCACTGTCACCAATATTATACTGTCTTAGAAATGTTAGCTTTGACAGTAAGAGAAGAAAAAGAGATTAAAGGAATTAGAGTAGGTAATGAGGAAACCAAATTATCACTCTTTGCAGATGACATGATGGTATACTTAGAGAACCCTAGAGACTCGACTAAAAAACTACTAGAAACAATTCACAACTTTAGCAAAGTTGCAGGATTCAAAATTAATCCACATAAATCATCAGCATTTTTATATATTACCAATAAAGTTCAGCAGCAAGAGATACAAAAAGAAATCCATTCAAAATAACTGTTGATAGTATAAAATATTTGGGAATTTATCTACCAAAGGAAAGTCAGGAACTATATGAACTAAACTACAAAACACTTTCCACACAAATAAAATTAGACTTAGTCAATTGGAAAAACTTAAAATGCTCATGGGTAGGCCGAGTGAATATCATAAAAATGACAATACTACCCAAACTAATTTACTTATTTAGTGCCATACCAATCAAACTCCCAAGAAATTATCTTACAGATCTAGAAAAAATAGTAGCAAAGTTCATTTGGAAAAACAAAAGGTCAAGAATTTCAGGGGATTAATGAAAAAAAAGGCTGACGATGGTGGACTTGCTGTACCAGATCTAAAACTATATTATAAAGCAGCGGTCATCAAAACCATTTGGTACTGGCTAAGAAATAGAGTAGTCGATCAGTGGAATAGGATAGAATCACAAGACAAACTAGGCAATACTATAGCAATTTAGTCTTTGATAAACCCAAAGACCCCAGCTTTTGGGATAAATACTCACTATTTGGCAAAAACTGCTGCTAAAATTGGAAACTAGTGTGGAAGAAATTAAGGCTTGACCCACACCTAACACCACATACCAAGATAAGATCTAAATGGGTTCATGATCTGGATATAAAGAGTGATACTGTAAGTAAATTAGAGGAACGTAATATATTTTACCTCTCAGACCTATGGAGATGGAATAAATTTAGGTCCAAAGAAGAACTGGAACTCTTAATTGAAAACCAGATAGATAACTTTGACTATATTAAGTTAAAAAGTTTTTGGACAAACAAAACCAATGCAGACAAGATTAGGAGGGAAGCAATAAATTGGGAAATCATCTTTACATTTAAGGGTTCTGATAAAGGTCTCATCTTTAAAATATATAGAGAATTGTCCCATATTTATAAAAATTCAAGCCATTCTCCAATCAGTAAATGGTCAAAGGATATGAACAGACAATTTTCAGAGGATGAAATTAAAACTATTTATAGTCATATGAAAAGTTGCTCCAAATCACTATTGATCAAAGAAATGCAAATCAAGACAACCATGAGGTACCACTACACACCTGTCAGATTGGCTAAAATGACAGGAAAAGTTAAGGATGAATGTTGGAGGGGATGTGGGAGGGCTGGGACACTGATGCATTGTTGGTGGAGCTGTGAATGGATACAGCCATTCTGGAGAGCAATTTGGAACTATGCTCAAAAAGTTATCAAACTGTGCATACCCTTTGACCCAGCAGTGTTTCTATTGGGCTTATATCCCAAAGAAATCTTAAAGGAAGGAAGGGCCCCACATGTGCAAGAATGTTTGTGACAGCTCTTTTTGTAGTTGCTAGAAACTGGAAACTGAATGGATGCCCATCAATTGGAGAATGGCTGAATAAATTATGGTATATGAATGTTATGGAATATTATTACTCTGTAAGAAACGACCAGCAGGAAGATTTCAGACAGGCCTGGAGAGACTTGCATGAACTGATGCTGAGTGAAATGAGCAAAACCAGGAGATCATTATACACGGCAACAACAATAATACTATATGACCATCAATTCTGATGGACATGGCTCTCTGCAACAATGAAATGTTTCAAACCACTTCCAGTTGTTCACTGAAGAAAGCCATAAACCCAGAGAGAGGGATGTGAAATGTGGACCACAACATAACATTCTCATACTCCTTGATTGATGTTTGCTTACATTGTGTTTCCTTTATCTGATATATCTTCTGTGTAGATAAGATTTTTCTTGCACAACAATGATGTTTGGAAATATGTATACATATATTTGACTTGCCAATATTTTAACATAATTAACATGTAGTCGATATCCTGCCATCTAGAGGAGGGGTGGGGAGTTGGGGGGAAAAATTTGTAACAGAAAGCTATGTAACGGTTAGTGTTGAAGAATTACCCACACATATGTTATGCAAATAAAATTTTTAAAAAAGTTTAAGTAATTAATAAGTAGTTAAGTAGATGACATTATAAGTAGATGATTAAACTTGGAATCAAGAAAGTGCATTTAAAATCCTCCTTAGACATCTTAATTACTTATGCAAGAATTTGTGAGCCTTCCTCATATATAAAATAAAAATTATATATGCATATGTAAATAAATATAATATTTTTATATATAAAAAAAGAATCATTGGAGAAAACCTACTAATTGCTGGACACTTTGAGATATGGATGGCTGGCTAATAGCTGCCAGTCTAACTCCCCAGGACTGGGTACTTTGAGACAAGAGTCCCATTCAGTCCTACCCATAGCTATGGATTCTAAACTCTCCATTGCCATCAATAAAATATTAATAATCTCTAATAAGTAGTACTGCTTCAGTTTCTCCTGGAGCATTACACCAGGAATATAGTTTTAAAATATAATTTAATTGTGACTTGAGACTATAATAGCAAATAGAGCTACTACTAAAAGTAGCAGGTGTTGTCCCCTCCTATTCTATTTCCCACCATTTCTTAATTAGCCTTTAAGCACTTCTTTTAAAGATGATTATGTCTTTGAATTCTCTTATACCAGGATATGTGCTTGTATAGCAGTTCTCTAAGGAAATTTAAGTTAAGAGTTTATTATTATTGAATTATTCTTTTGTTTCTGGGTTAGATTTCCAATATTTAGAAATGTAAACCCAGACTCCCCCAAACAATGGGAGAAAAAGCCAGGTAGGGGTGGGGGCATTCAGGGTATTTAATCTTGTGTTTTGCAATGTTTGCATTGCATGCTCCTTTTGCTGACAAATACTTTGTCAGATGGGAGATGCCCTTTCTTGTGAGATCATAATAATCTCCTTTTGGCTTTTTTCTTACTCCTAGAGTCTCTGATTGTTTTTGTGGACACTACTGTTCCACACAATTTGGAAAAAGCCTAAGCCTGCCACTACTTTTGAGGAACCTCAAGACACTGACTTGAGCCCAAGCAGTCCAAACCACTTCTCTGGAACATTTAGTGCAATATATTTTGAGGAGTTCAGCACTTTTGTAACCCCATACCCAATCTAGATGACTTACCGATTCCAAGAGACGTGATGGAAAGAGCCATTTTCGTCTAGAGCTAAAACTACCATGATTGAATGGGGATCAAAGTATAGTATTTTCCCTTTCTGTTGTTTGGGTTTTTTCCTTGTTTTTTTTTTCTTTCACCTTTTGACCTGATTTTGCTGTTCAGTATAATGAATATGTAAATGTGTCTAGAAGAGTTGCACATGTTTAGCCTATGTTGAATTGTTTGTGGTCTATGGAAGGGGAAGGGATAAGGGAGGGAGCAATATTTGGAAGACAGGTTGTTACAAGGGTGAAAGTTTTAAACTATCTCTGCATGTGTTTGTGTTGAGGGGTGAGAGATACCCTAACAGCAATGGAGGTCCCCAGGCTGGTGTCTCAGGTTTTTGTGAAAGAATTCACAGTTCTGATCTGTAAACAAGTTTTTTTTTTTGGGGGGAGGGCAAAAATGGGTTTATTTTCACTGAGAAACAACTTCCCTCAATGGGCTGCTTCCTAATTAGGAATTAGCAAAAGTTTGGATACAGAATCTTGACTTATCCAGTCTTCTATGGTTTGGGACTAAGGAGTGATTAGGGGCTAATTTTCAAATCAATAAAGGGTGGTGATTGTTTCCCAGACTAAAGTGATTCCCAGATTAATTGGAGGTGGGAGATTCCCATGGGAACCAGGTAGAATGATGGGGATCATTTTTAGGAATTTCCTCAATCCAGGTGGCCCACCCTCCACAAAGATCTGGGGACAAAGTTCTATTACATCATTTGGGGGGAAAATAGCTATTAAGAAAAAGAAAAACAAAAAGATGACATGCTGACCAAAAACACTCCTGAACTGCTTTAGGAGTCAGTGAGAGAAAGAACAATTCCCTCTTTGCCTACATTAGACTACTCTGAAATCAGGCTGAATGGGACCAGGTGAAGATTTCTCAAAAAGTCTAAGAGATAGAATGGGTCATATCCTAGGCCTAAGTTTCAGGAAGTTATGTGACCCACAGGAAGTAAACAGCATTGCTGACCTTTGGTTAATAGTTACTTTCTTTTCAATCTATCCAATGAACCCAAGTCTTTTGCTATTTAATCAATTCACCATTTCTGGCTCACAGCCAGGCACCATGCTGGGAGATGGAAGCTGAGATGCTCTGTCTGCTCAGCTGGTGTGTTTGGAGCTCTTCTTGCAACGGCTGAATTTGTATCTGAAGCTGCCTCTGAGTAGTCAATTTGGGTAAGGGGGTCTAGCACCCCCATCCCACACAAGGCCACATCTGAAAAACATGTTCAGATATTAATCCCACATTTTAAAAACAACATTAATATATTGGGGAGCACTGAGGCAAGAGTGAGTTTTATGCATAGACATCTCAAGGGGAGTTAAATTCACACCTCTCAAATTAACTAAAATCACAGGAAATGATAATGATAAATGTTGGAGAGGATATGGGAAAACTGGGGACACTAATGCATTGGTGGAATTGTGAAATGAGAGCAATTAAGAATTATGTCCAAAGAGTTATCAAAGTGTGCATACCCTTTAATCCAGTAATGTCTCTACAGGGCTTGTATCCCAAAGAGATCATAAAAAAGGGAAAAAGACACACGTGCAAAAATGTTTGTCAAATTTTTTTTGCAGTGGCAAGGAAGTGGAAATTTAGTGGATGCCTATCAGTTGGGGAATAGCTGATTCACAGAAGTCTCTCCAGGCCTTTCTGAAATTATCCTGATGTTCATTTCTCTCGTTTGTTTTAATTTGAATTTCTCTAATCAATAATGATTTAGAGCTTTTCTTCCTACTTCAAAATGACCATGGCTTCAAGGAAATGATTAAGACTAAGTAAGAAACAGTCAGAGAATGATTTCTTTTACTTAGTTAAACATAAAATCAGTTTGGGAGCACAAGACCCTTAGGGTTAGTGACCAAAAGGGAGCCAATCCTATTTACATTCATTCTGATCTAATGGGGTCCAAACAAAGACAAAGTGGGATTTGGCCAGAGAGCTCCCATTGGTCAATCTGTGAGAGCTGAAGTGATTTGGCTTTCCTGTAAGAAAGGAATCAAGCAAGTAAGTCCCAAACTTTATTGGGAGGTTTCAGAGATCCAAAACTTGAGTTAGTCTACTGAATTTTTAAGTAAGCTTAATGTACATGACTACAAGCCTTTTTCAGGCCTGAATCTAAGAGGAACTGCAGAGAAGAAAAAAAAATAACAAACAACAACAACAAAAACTCTCTCTGGGATTTTCCATGTTTCTCTCCCTTGGAAAGGCTTGTGGAATCTATCCTGGTGAGGCTGGGAACCCTGGCTGACCTAGATTCTTCTGGGGTTTTTGCTAGTTCCCCTGTTGTAAACTGTGTCCCCCTTGATCATGGAGAGGAAGGGTTGTAAAGGACCTGAATCTAAACCCCTCGGGGAGGGGACCCACTCTCCTGTTCATAGGGGAAACTCCCAGATAGTAATCTCCTCATTCAATTAAATTGGAGATCTTGGCTTGGGGCATAATCACCGCCCTATTGAGTTGAAAATTAGTCCCTCAAAATTGCTCCCCTACTTCAGAGCAACAAAAAAACCAATAAAATCAAAGGCTGTGTGCAAAAGTCCTAACAGGATTTTGCTGGCTAAGAAAGCCGCTCTCTTAGTGTAATAAACTCACTTTTTTTGCCACAGACTTCTCTCCTCATTCATTTGGGTTTGTGAATTCTTTCGAAAAGCCTGTGACCCGCCAAGGGACCCTATTGCTGTCAGGGGGTCTCTCAATCCTCATTTCTTATACCTCAACACTCCAACATCTTCAGACTTGGAGGGTGGGCTAGTTACTGGGTCACCGGTCTAACCCGGCACCTGGATCCAAAAATTCTCTGACCCTTTTCTCCAGGATCCTAAAGTCTACCGATTTCTTAAAGTACTTCTTACAATCCTTTCACAAGAAATGGGAACTCTGCATGTTCCCCTTCCCGTGTGTGTGTGTGTGTGTGTGTGTGTGTGTGTGTGTGTGTATAGAAGAGTAGATGTTAGAAACGTGTATATTCATATTGAAGTATTGCTATTAGAAGTTTAAATCTGTATTTAATTTGATTTAATTTTGATTTAAGTTATTAAAACAAATTTCTCTCATAATTTACCTAAAGAGATCACATGTTTGTATATGTAAAGTACTATGTTGCTTTCTAAATTGTGCATTGGGCAATCTGTAAAAATTATATGCACTATGCTTTAAAATTTTATCAGTTTTGCTGTATGTAAGGTATAAACTTTGTGAAATTTGGTTCAGTTATTTAAATATCACCTATATTGTGAATCTTTTAATGCTTGTCTTGCTTTCTCCCTTTAACAAAGAAATATACTTAAAAATAGAGTTTATAAAATTTTATATAAAGTTTAAAAACAAAAGACAAGAAGGGTTGATTGTAAAAGCAATTGATAAGATTAAGAAAGCGGAAAGTTTATTTCATCAACCTTGCTAACCCTGTTTTATAAATGTTTTGTAAATCTAAGTTAAGGAAATGGGTATTTCTACCTTAGCTAGAAAATTAAGAGGAAATTACAGCTAAGACTATTTGGTATTACTTATGAAAATTCTAAGATCATTAACTAAGTTATTGGGAGTTATTGTCATCACACTAAATCTATAATTGCTAATTACTATATGTATAACAAGAGAGATTAGGTTGAAAACCTTATCAGTTCCCCTTCAATATGAGGGTGTGTACAGCATCCTTTTCCTTCTTCATAGGGTGAGAGGAGATATCAAACATCCCACAGAAGATAGCTGGGGTGGGCAATAGCAAGCTCAACCTGGTTTGTGAATTTCCTAGGTTTGGAAAAACCTGGGTGTAGAGTTCCAGTCTCTTCAGTTTTAGGTTTCTGGAAGTTTTTGATTAGGATTTTTGGTAGTTAATCTGAAATTTAGGATTGAAAACTATATACTAGTTATTTGCATGATCTGTTGGCTTGGGAGGGTGAAGACTTAGTCCACCCTTCCCCCTTTTGAACAATGGAAGCAAATAATATTAAAGGAATTGCTGACTTTTACATGGTGCTAATAACTGAATATTTGTTTTTATTTTTCAAGTCTGTGGTTGTTTTAAAGCAAAGTCATATGTGGTGTTGTATCAAAGGTTCTATTGCTTAGCAATGCAAGGAACTTTAAGTGAAGTTTGTTAAAAAGTTCTCTGAAAATAATTACTTCTAAGGTCTCCATTTGTTTTTAGCAGAATTATTCAGCATTTATTTAAGGACATCATGTCTCATTGTTTAATGAATATGATAGCAAATATAATCTATAGCTTTCTTGGAGCACTTAGGGTAGGATTTTAACCTGACAGTCCTGCATCTAGTTTTGACTGTGCTCTGCAGGCAAATGGTTAGATAGTTTAAGATTTGAAGTCTCTGATTAGTGAAACTTGCTATTTATATGGAACCTCTTAGGATTATAACTGTTACAGTTTTGATTTTTGAATTTGGGAATGATTATCTGATGAATCATGGTAAGTAACTCATCATTTGAGAGCTGAGTTGACTGTAAGGTGGGATAGTTTCTACGTGACTGGTTGTCAGCTGTGACTTATGTGCCCTCAGGCTGAAGCCCTGAAAGATCAGTTTTGATGCTATTATAATCAAGTTCTTGCTTTTCCTCTGCTACAAGTTGTCCCATGCCCAGATTGTGCCATTCCCTTTGGAATAGTAGCTGATGAATTCAAGATTAGATGTCTAGTTAGTTCTGGACTTGGATCACTCCTACTTTAGTGGGTAAATATTATTGGGGATTTTTTACACCAAAGAGGTAATGAAGAGTAGTTAGATGCCATTAGCAGAATGGCATGGGAAAATAGTATGACTATGGACAGGTTATTGACAGGAAAAGAACACTTCTAATACAGATATATCAGAAGAATTAGCAGAGACTTCAGGGATTAATTATCCATCTTGTTAAAGGAAATCTGTGCAGAAATCAATAGACTTTCATGAAGTGGGATGTAAAAATATTAGCCAAATTGGAAGTGTTAGAAAAGGATGAGGAAACCAAATTATTAAAAAAAAGGGGGGATAAGGGGTATTGTGAGAAAAGGATAAGTATTTGTTTGGTTTCCACAGTTATAAAAATTAAATTGGAGAAAAAAAATTAGAAAACTGAAACTCACAGTAACATCTTAGGGACAGGGACTGGGTTTTGTGATGGAAGTGATAGTCTGAGATTTAAAACCTTTTTGTTCTTTGATCTTAGCTTTGCACTATTGAAATCTTTTTAGTGCATTCAGTATGAGGAAAGGGCAAGACTATAAGCCTCCCTAACTGTTAAGTAAACATCTTTGTTTTGTGCTCTTTTGTAATGGGGAAAATTCTCAAAGCTCTGAAGAGTCAGATGTGGGTGGGGACTCTGCTTTAGGGTCTATATAAACCTTCTGAGAACTGTTCACCCTTGCACTCCCTTGCTGACCCCATTTTGGTCAACTCTAGAGATGTCCTTTCTTATGAGAAAACAATAAATTCCTTTTTGCCTAAAAAGAGACTAAGACAAGTCTCTGACTGATTAATTGGGTGGGTTGGGCAATGACCCTTACCACACATTACCCAACTGGCCAGTTCAAGTTGAGTGTAGAAACAAACACTACCATTCGATCCACTAATTATATTTTATTATCACTCAGCCAAAAGATGCATAATTAATACTTAATGCATAATATATGCCCAGATGGGAACTAGGTAATGGAGGAAATATTTTTTTAAAAAGTATAATTACTCTTAATGTTCCGTATGGCCCATTAAGGACATTACTTTAGATGATAGATATGAATCTTCTACCTTAAGGGAAAATATAGAGAAGCAGTAAAATGAAATGTATTGTAAGCGAAGTAATTGTATATCTTCATGGAGAAGAAAATTTGCCACAGAAGAGGATGCTGTTGGTTTTGTTGTGCCGGATAAAGAAGAGGAAGGGGTGATCAGGGATGAAGTTTGGCAGAATTTTTCCACAAATGGGCACTCGGAATATTGCAGCATCATCTTCCTCAGCACCTTCTTCATCAACTTCCACATAGGACTTGTGCAGGAGCTTGGACAAAACCAGGCCCCCTTGAGTTGACATTCCAGAAAAGTCAGCCTTGCCTCCTTCAAAAGCATCCAGTATTCCAAAACTTTGAAGAAGAGATTCCATGTCATAATGCTCTGCTACTTTAAATCTGGGGAGAAACACACCCATTTCTGTTTTCTTCATCAAGTCTGGTTTTGTCCAGGCTACAAATTTCTCGTAGGTCAATTCTGCTTCTACCTGGAAGACAATGGTTGAAAGTCATAAGATGCTGTTAAAACAGTCAGTTACATTCATGCTGCCTCCGCAATTGGATCTTTCTGTGGTCGTCTTTCCTAGGGTTAGTGATATGTTGAAGACTCAGCTATCCTAAGCCCTGTGAAGTAGGAGATCACTTTGGGAAAAACAATATAATGGTTATAGATATATAGATATTATAGATTATAGATCTAGGAGTGGAAGGAAACTTGGAAGCCTATTGTTCAAACTCCTCACTTTACAAATGAAGAAACAGGAGCTAATAAGATATTTGCCCAAGGCCACACAAGGAGCAAGGCAGAGAAATGAGATTTAAACTCAGGGCTAGTGACTAAATTTAGCACCTTTTCTAATTCACCATTCTGCCTGTCTCCAAAATGAGGGGTAGAAAAAACCCTGCTGTTCTTTTGCTTTCAAAAATTACTGAGTCCAACTATTGGGCTGGAAAAAGAGAGCTTCAGAAAAACCTTGGAAGACTCATATAAACAAATGCAGACAGAATTGAACAGAACCAGAAGAAGAATTTATACAATAATAGTTAAAATAATTTAACTTTGAAAAGCATAAAAGCTGTAATGAGTAAAAGATCTACAATGAAGGATACTACATATGCTGTCAAAAGACTCTGGGTGTAGAATCATTTATGAGATGTAGATAGTCATTTAGATGTGACCAATGCAGGAATTCGATTTAAATCTGCTTTGTTACAAGGGTTTTGTGTGAAATAAGGGGAAGAGAAAACAGACTTTTGTAAATTGAAAAAAGTAAAATTAAAAAAAAAATTAATGCCAAATTCAAAATATTGTCATGGGTTAGTTATTTAGATTGGCATTAGAGGAAAATAATTGAGTAAATGAAGAATATTTAGCACTAAAATACCATAATTACTAGAAGGGAGGTAAATCAAGCAATAGTTGAAATCAAAGAACCTGGCTGGAGTGGGATTATAGTGCAATAGGTTCTTACTGTTGTTTGTGCTATGGACCACTTTGGTAGCCTGATAAAATCCATGGACCCCTTCTCTGTGTTTTTAATGCATAAAAGAGAGAATTAAAATATTTACTTTTAATTAAATTGAATGAAACAGAATTTTAAATTTTTTAATTGAATTGAATTTAATTAAAATTGAATGAAAAATTCAATTATATTGAAATAGTTATCTAATTAGTATTTATCTGCAGACAATGAAGTGGAGCGGTGGATAGAGCACTAAGCCTAGAAATCCAGCTTCAAATATTTACAAGCTGTGTGACTGGGCAAAACACTTAAATACTTTTTGCTTCAGTTTCCTCAGTAAAATGGAGCAGTTAAGTGGTTCAGTGAATAGAGTACCAGGGTTGGAGTCAAGAAGACTCATCCTCCTGAGTTCAAATTTGGCCTTAGACACTTACTCACTGTTTGACACTGGATAAGTCACTTAATCCTACTTACTTAGTTCCTCATTTGTAAAATGAGCTGGGAAGGAAATGGCAAATCATTTCAAGTATCTTTGCCCCTATTTCAAGTATCCCGATTCCAAATGAGATCATGAAAAGTTGGACATGTCTGAAAAATGACTGAGCAAAAGGAGTATGATATTAGTTTGTGCCTTCAAGGCTTATTGTGCAAATTAAATGAGATAATACCTGTAAAGTGCTTAACACTATGCCTGGCACATAGTAGGCACTTAACAAATGCTTATATCTTATCTCTCTATCTACCTAGATATCTGTTTAAAAATAGAGTTCATGACAAACAGTTCTTAGGTGAAGTTCTCAAATAAAGAAACCCTACTATTGTGCTTTGCTTGCTGTTTAGCAGCTAAGTAGCATAGTATATACAATGCTGGTCCAAACCTTTCCTAAAACTTCTTGTATGATCCTTGACAAATTATTTAACTTTACTCAGACTCAGTTTCCTCATTTGGAAAATGGGAATAATATTGGCCCTTACCTCACAGGGTTGTTTTGAGGATTAAATGAGATAATATATGTTGAGTGTTTTACAAACCTTAAAAAATTAGACAGTTTAGCTAATATCATTTTTTTGTTGTTCTTTGTTTCTTGTGTCAGTCATAGTACCTGGCATGAAGTAGGCACTTAGTACATTCTTGTTAGCAATTGATTCCTTATTATAGATAGAAGAAATCATAGATGAATATTTCCATGAGGAGTAAGACAAAAGAGTAGCTGATTACAGAATTGAATTTATATGTGTCTGAATGGGTAAGTGTGTGTGTGTTTGGATATGTATACACACTTATACATATACATTTACATTTACATATATTTTCCAAAGAATCCCCATAAAGCCCACTAAATTTTCTGTTGACTTTCAAATCTGAATTTTAGAGCACCTGAACTATTATTCTCAACCCCAACTGCAATAAGTCAGCAGTATTACACATTCTCTTTTCCAGTGGCAATGCTGTTTCTTGACTGCCTGCTTTGTGACTTGGTTGATTCTGACAGCCATACAACTTTAATTCCTTGAGTTAGAATTAGGAGAGGATTTATATCTTATCTAGACCACTCCCTTCATTTCACAACTGAGGAAATGGAAGCCTAGAGGTCATCACCAGGCTCACACCAATAAATAGCAGAGCCAAAATTTAAACACAGGCCCTCTGAATCCAGATGAGGAAACTGAGGTTTAAAGATATTAAATTTCCTCACTGAAAAAAGTAGAGCCATAATTAGAATCCAGATTTTCTGATTTATAGGACAATAGTATTCCATCCACAATATGAGAATATATCTCTATAATGAATCCTCAGATAAGCCTCAATGTAATATAATAGTATTAAATAATATAGTATTTGAGATCATTGACTTACCTTTTTTAGATCAATGTTTTCATCAGGAAGCATAATGATCATGCTCAGCTCCTCACCCACATAGGGGAGCTCCAGGATTTTGGTGGATACTTCCTTTATGTAGGTCATTTTAAATGTTGCTTCCTTAAACATCATCTGCACTGGCTTTTTCTCATTCTAGTGAGGAAAGGTAGATGTGTCATTAACATCAAATTACTGAAAGTGCTAATAAAACTTGCTGAAAAGATGCATTTGACTTGAAGAAACCTTCATAATGTACACAAAGGAATCCTCATTTCTGTACCTTTTTCAGTGAATGCAAAAGTGTTATCTAATACCTGATCTAATATCTAAAAAGACTCCAGTTAAAAAGGAAAAAGGAAAAGACAAACACTACTTGAAGTTCCAGAAAATTATCCTATTGCTACCCAAGTGAAATTTCTTTATTCGGTTAAATTACGTGGAGCCCTCCTTGTTTTCCCAAACAGAAAGTCAGGGTTTTTACCCTTTGACAAACACATTTACCCTTTGACAAAGCACAACATTACTCCTCATTTTCCAACACACCTATTTGACTAAATATGAAACACTTAAAAAAAAGAAATCCTGCCATTTTATTTCCATTTCCTTTGTCATGTCACAAAGCTATACTTGCTACAAGATGGAGCAAAGCATTTAAAAAACAATCCATTTAGGGAGGTTGAGGCATGGGGTTGCCAAGAGATGGACTGAATATCTCTGAAGTGATTCCAAACCTTTTCCCTACCTCAGAATTGCTACAGACAGCAGACAACAAAGGAGATGTAAAAGTGCTGAGCTGGTGTATGTAGGCTACACCATTCCATGGCCACTGAAGAACTGACTCTCTTGGAAGGAAGTAGAGATAGCAAGCCATGGGATAGCTTGTTGTGGAACAAGTCTCCATTGTTCAGTTCCTGGGTGTTTTTCCAGCATTTCTGTGACTGTATTGTATATATCCTTGGGGAAACCATGAGCTAAGCTATGTTTCAAGTTGCTTGCCCAAGGTCTTGGATACAAAGATTAAAGAAGGTCATGATGAGTCTGTGTTGCTGATTCAATGACACTATGACTAAATACTTTCTGACATTTTTATATCAGATGTCACAAGATGTTAGAAATCTTATGATCCTTAAAATCCTTAAAATGTCTACACTATATTTTTCAATATTATTCATTTATACCAGTAATCAGGATGCCTGAAAATTTTTCCCACCTTTCTGGTCTTAAAAAACATCTCCCTTGTATAGTTTTCCTTGAACTGTTCATTCCACTTCCCTTTGAAGTAGATGCCATCCACAAGGACCAATCTAGTCAATGGACCAACTGAAGAGGGAGACAACATCTCTGCAATCTTACCTTGAAATAAAAACAGAAATACTTGAAACAATGTTTGAAAAGAAAAGGAAAAAAACACTTTTCCTAAGGGAACATGTTCAATTTGTGGTCAGTAATCAAGTTCAAAAATGTTGGAGTTAAAGCTTTTTAAAATTTTTCTTTTCTTGAATACCCTTTGAAGACAAGGCTTCTTGTCCTTTTGTTATTGTAGCCTCTGTACCTAGAAGAAGGCCTGACACATAATAAAGGATTAATAAATAACTTGTGAATTATTGATAGAGCTTACAAGTTCCTGTGAGGACCCTGCTCTAGAAGCAGCTTAGGCCTTCTAATCCTCTATGATCCTCTATGACTGATGATCTTAGAGAAATCACAGGTGATTCAAAGAATTAGATGATAAACAATGTAAAATACAGTGAGAAGAAAATATTTTTGAACACTAAAAATACATTGGCATATGTAAAATATAATTCAGTGATGATTTTTTTTAGATATAATGAAATGACTTACATCTGAGAGGACAAAGGCCAAAGAAATTAATCAGCTACAAAAAAAAATTCATACTAAGAAATGGTTTGTAAATATGTTCATGATGAGACTGTGGAGCTCTCTAAAGACCATCACAGTATTTCTCAAATTTCATCACAAAGGCTGATATGTAGTTAATGAAGAAAAGTTATGGTCTGTTGAAGTGTAGTAAGCCCAAAGTAGCAGAAATCTGGTGAGCCCATGGAGCTGAGGCAAAGGAAATCAAAAGAACCTGAATATACCAGGTATATCTAGTACCAATGAGGAACTAATTAACAATTTAGTAAATTAATATTCTGATTTACAATGCTTTCTTCTGAGTTCATGTTAATCAAGGGTTAATTAAGGGTAATATATCATAATATCTGATGCTGATAATAGATCAAACTTCCTGGGATACAGATGGGTAAACTGAGGCTTATAGCTATTTCATACACTCAAAAGGAGCAGAGTTGGGATTCAAAACTTTTCACCTCAGATGAATGTAAAAAAAAGAGCAAAAAAATTTTATGCCTCAATGGCTACATCTTGACAGATATTATCCAAGGAGATTAGAAATGCTAGAGGAAAACTGCTGGTCATATAGAAGTCTCCCAGCTTGCTTCTTACTTGTCTAACTCCTAGGAAGTTTTGCCCTGACTTTGAGTCAGGTAAAGAAAGCTGGTATAACTCATAAGCTAATTTCTCCCATACTAAGAGATTGTGTTTAATTATGAGGGAAGGAAGAGAATAAAATTTCTAGAGGTCAGAAGCAGTGGACAGTGGAAGCAACCATGAAGAATAGGAGGCTGAAACAGTATCATTAAATGATAAAGGAAATATAAGGCATAATATTATGTTTCTGGCATCTGGTAGGACCTGAGACCACAATTGGTAATTCTTTATTTCTCTCCCTATTTTTTATGCCTCTATTTCTTCTTTGAGATCCAAAGTGTGTCTGTCTTTCTGCATTTACATTTTTTGTCTCCTAAAGCAGAAATTGTGTTAAAAGATATTAGTTAAACACAATGCTAATAATTTATGATAGTATTCAAATATAGCTGAGAGGTAATCCCTAGGAAGCTTCTTAAAAGGAGAAAAAAATTTTTTTAATTTAAAAAGAAACATTCAAAATGCAGTATTTTGCCAGAGAGGGATCTCTAACTGTAACCTCAAAGTTATAGAACAGTTATTACTTTCTCTGTCTCTGTCTCTCTCTTTTTCTTCCTCTCTCTCTCTCTCTCTGTTTCTCTCCCTCCCTCTCTCCTTCCCTCCTATCCTTTCCTTCTAATTTCCTAGGTCAGAGACATTACTTATAATAGGGTTCCTCTTGGCCATAGGTCCTTAATCTTCAGTTGGTGTCTTCTTTTTTATACAAACATACACATATGTATAAATATATATATGTACACATATATATTTCAATATCATTGGTTTTCTTTTCAAATTTATGTATTTTATGAATTTAAAAAAGAACGATATGAAGAAGAAAAGGAGAAGGAAGAGAATAAAAGAGGAGGAGGAAGAGGAGGAGGAGGAATCCCAATTACAAGCAATGCATCAGTAGTGGTAAAAGTAATGAAGGGGACTGGCAGTCATCGCTCTAGCTTCTGATATTTTTCTCTTCTTCAAAGACTGATTTGAGAGAAAAGTCATTCAAGAGAAGGGCCAAAGGGAGCACCGGAGGGAGAGCCATCCTAAAGCAGTGAACCAGCCCATAAAAATGTGGGAGATGAATGAGATTGATTGACATGACTACTAACCTTGTGGTGCTGCTCTATCGATAAGTAATATTCAACAATTTCATAGAATCTTATGATTTATGAAGCTCTTCATACAAATTATGCCATTGGATCATGGAATAATATCTTTAGATCCAGAGAAAATAGACCATCTAATCAGGCCCTCCTCATTTTATAGAAGGGAAAGTGACATTAGTAGTGACAATGGCAATATTTGAACACAAGTTCTCTCACTTCAATGACAGGGTTTCTTGTATTCTAGTCCACTGTTTCTCTTAAAAACAACTCTGTTAGGCAATTATAGGATTAGTTCCACTCCTTTGAGGTAGCTGGATAGTGCAGTAGATAGAGTACTGGACTCATCTCCCTGACTTCAAATCTGGCTTCTGACACTTACTAGCTGTATGACCATGAGCAAGTCATACTTAATCCTGCTTGCCTCGATTTCCTCATCTGTAAAATGAGCTGGAGAAGGAAATGACAAATCACTCCAGATATCTTTGCCAAGAAAATCCCAAATGAGGTCTTGAACAGTCAGATACCACTGAAATATGACTAAACAGCAAACCATGGTTTTACAAAAGAGAAAACTTACTCAGTATTTAAATGTCTTGTCCATAGTCATATACTCAGTGTCAGAGGCAGCCTTTGTATTAGGTCTCTTCTGTTTACAATTTTGTTTGTTTTTGTCTTTGTTTTGTTTTTTGGTTTTTTTTAACTGGGCTATATTTACTGGATCCCCCAAAGATGTGACAGATGTTTGGTTACACCTTGCAGCTCTATTTGAAAGGGACAGCCAATCTCTCTAACCACTTTTACAGCAATATTACTAAAATAATCAACATATTACAAATAAATATGATGTGTGACCTTCAGTTTTCTCTGCTATCCAGGCATTTATATGTTTTCTGGACTCCTCTGGGGCCTTAACAAAGCAAAGTTCTCCCAGCTCTGCATTGTAGAAATTTTGGCAAGCTTCTTTAAATGTCTATGAAGAGAAAATATAAAGCAATGTCTTATTACTAAATAGAGTCTGTCAAACAGATTATGATTGTGAAAGTGATTGTGCACTTCTTAAAAAGCAAATTACTTCAAGCTCTAGACCTTCATTGGACATAATACATATATGTTCTTCCTCTTTTTAAGGATAATTTACAAAAATAAAATTAAAAAAATAAAAAAACAAAGATAATTGACAGACAGAAAATATGTCTACACAGTCAAGAAAGGATAAATTGTACCTTGGAAATTATTTTTAAATTCTAATTTTTAGCATATTTAATTTAAGTAAAATGTTACCAGGATGATCATGTAATCAGGAACCTTTAATTCTTTCTTCCCACAACCTATTTTCATTTCCTTTCTTTATCTTTATCTCTTAATCAGTTCAACTTACTGAGAGAAAATTGTAATTCTTTTCTCCAAAGAGCTTGTTAGCAGTTCTCAGGGAGTACTGGGTACTAGATTTGTTTACTTCATTGAGAAGAGTCTGAAGATCACTGTGGATGTCCCCACCTCTGTTTAAAGAAAGTACCTATTAAATAAAGGGAAATAAATGAAAACCCTTGTTAGCATTGACCTTCACCCTCCAAGGAAAAAGCAAAAGCCTTGTGACAATACTAGAACATCATCCCTCAGACGAAAAGGGATGATTTGGTTTACTTTATAAATGAAAGGACTTAATTCATACTAAGAGAGGAACACTACTTAACAAGACCTTTATTTTTTAAAAAAAGACTAGGAGGCAAATAGGAGCTGGAACAAAAAAATTCTGGGGCAGATGATACCAGAATTATAAAGAAAGAGGGTCTGGTTTTGTTTTTGCATGCTACTTCTATCAAAGCCATTGGGTCAGAATACTGAGGGGTAGTAATGATGATTGTCATTGTCGTTTTAATTTCCGTTACACAAGGCCCTTTGGATCCATTAATTCACAGAAGAGATTTTTGATTCTTTCATTGTTTAGCCTCATTATTCAGATGGTAACTAGTGAACTAGTGAGCTAACTATACGTATGCTGTGTGAGGTGACTAGCATATACCTTATAGGTTATTCAGTCTATATGACAGATAAAGTAAAATTGCCTTGATCATTTTTCCAACTTAGAATTAAAATTAGAATTCTAACAAGAACTGTTTTAATTAAAACAATTCCATTGTGATACATGTGATACTCTCTAAATAATTTTAGAAGTCCTTTCTCTGTGTAGTCTGTCTTTCACCAAAGCTCAGTTGTATTTTACGTGTGGTTGTGTAAGTGGAAGGAGATAAAATTCCATATTAGGGGAGAAAATGCTGAGCACAATATTATGCTTGGTATCAGGAATGGAGTTGGTACCAGAAATTCTTGGGGAAAATACAGAGAAAGAAGCAGCAGGTATATATGAGAAGCTAGGTCCCTGATTAAACTAAACTGCCTAGACACTTTTAGAAGGGACCTCTCTGATGAAGTTAAGATCCTCGCTCTTGCTTTAAACTTGGGCCTTATCTTGCTCCCATATTGTAGGGTATATTCTAATCTGTAGAGTTCGGACAATTTCTGCTTGCTTAGATAAATGGAGTTTTACTCTTTGTAAAGGTTTCTTGTATAATCAATGTTTGGTGGGAAGAGCCAAGCTGATGATTAAGCATTCCCTAATATCCCCTGCAAGAGCACCCAGGGAAGGAGTTTTCCTTCAGAATGAAGATTTCTTCTCCTAGACTAGAACTCAATAGAATTGGATATTTACTGATATTCTGAATTTGGGTTTCTCACAGAATTTGGTTTTAGACTACAAACTTTCAACTCATATGCTTTGTACCCATAGTAGACTATTAAGATTGAGATACAGGAATTCAAGTGAAAAGTATAATTGTACATAGACTAAAATAAGACTTATTGGGTGAATAAATTGGAAAAATTTAGTCACCTGCGATTTTTGAAGCTAGATGAGGAATGGTAGGATGTCCATTACTTACAGATAGATTGTTGTATCAACCCCTTGACGGGCTGATTTAGTAACAATTGGTGAGTATCCTGAGAGGACTGGATAAGTAAAGGTGAGATATCTAATAAAACATGTGTACAAACTCTTTTTAGAGTGCCAAGTGGAAAGCCTGAAGGACCACTTTTGAGACAGACCAACTCCAATTATTATAAATGTGAAATGACATTCTGAGGGTGGGGATGCTATGATGAGGGAAGTACACTAGACATGCTAAATGAATGGCTATGGTAGGATTAGGTTGGGGAGGGATTTATGGTAATTGATGAGAAATTACTAGGGCCATAAGGGATATTTTCTAAAGATTCAACCCAAGGAATGGTTAGTTTGAGGCTCTTAATAGGAGATCAGCCTAATGATAGAAGAGAAGGCACTTTGCCTGCGACAAAGGATTAGTATCATATATCTGAGCAAGCACAACAGGGATAAGTAAATGAACAGGACAGTGGATCCTGCTCCAAATGCTCAGCCTGATGTTTGCCCAGGAGTGAAGGAACTGACCATTATGCAGTTATATTGGCATATGACAAGTGGCCCATTCCAGGACAGAGTAAGTGCTTCTGGAGAAATGGAGAAAAGTTAACACTGAGTTTTGTTCAGTCTTCTGACTTTATTATTATGTAAGTGATACCTTCATTTTACCTACTCTCTCTTTCCTCTCCTTTATCTATCATAGTCCTTTTATTACTATACTCTATTTCAGTAATCTACTTAAATCTGTCCCCTTTTCTCTATCCCCATTACAATGGGTCTGGATATATTGCAATAGTCTACTCATAGGTCTTCCTACTTCCATTCTGTGCTGCTTCCAATTCATAATTTGTTTTCCTTTCTTTCTTTCCAACTGGAATTTACTAGAAACCTAAAATGTTTCTTCAATTCATGAAAATAAAGAAAAAAATGTTGCTCACATACAAATATATTTCTCTCTCATAATTGGTCCCTAGTTATACAGTATTGTTTTGTTCTGTTTTGTTTTTATGACAAATTGTGTGCTTCTGATTTTATTTATTTTTTTCCCTGAGGCAATTGGGGTCAAGTGACTTGCCCAGGGTCACACAGCTAGGAAGTGTTAAGTGTCAGGGGCCAGATTTGAACTCAGATCCTCCTGACTTCAGGGCTGGTGCTCCATCTACTGCACCACCTAGCTGCTCCTGTGCTTCTGATTTTATCCAAATCTTCAAGGTCACTGACCAGGAAAGAGCACTAAATAATGACTTTCTTTTTAAAGCAGCATCAAAGGAAACCAGCTATCTTACATCTTTTCTTGGTACTAAAAAACATACCTTTACAATCTGAGCTGCTGTGTTTCCTTTGGCCCCCAGGAAAAGCATGCCAAGAGCAGATGAGATGCTCAGAGGAGAAAAAACCACATTTTGTGAGTTATCTTTTTCACTCAATTTTTTCAGAAGGTTAATGGCAAAGGGGCCATTTGCTTCAGAGAGGGAATCCATAATGGAATCTAGGAAAGAACACAAAAGGTTATGCTACATAATTGTTGGCTTTCTTTTTAATCATATACAACCTTTCCTGATTCCCTTTTATGGGAGTAGTTTACCATTTCCTTCTTCAGCTTATTGTACAGATGAAGAAACTGAGGCAAACAGGGTTAACTGACTTGCCCAAGATTACACAGTGAGTAGGAGTATGAGGCCATATTTGAAATAAAAAAGATGAGTCTCCCTGACTCCAGACCTGATTCTCTATACACTGTACTACGTTATAGAGGATCAGGTCTGGATATGCTATATGTTATGTTATATAGAATTATAACTTATTCCATCTTTAGCCTCAAGAGTTAATTCTGGGATCTAGCCAACAAATAAATATATTTATTTACTCAATATATTTATATTTACTCAAATTTGTTGATTTTACTCAATTTACTCAAATATATTCATATATTCAACAAATTTATTTATTTATTCAACAAATAAACATTTATTTAGAAAGAAAACGGTGAGATCTGGCTTACTATTCCTTTGTTAGCAATATATTCATACAAGCTAGCAGGGTCTTTAAAAATTATCTGGCACCCTTGCAAATCTACAAGTGAGGAAACTGAGGTAAGAATGTATAACCTTCCCAATGTCACAGAGATAGCAGAACCAGATTCCAACTCACATCTTTTGGCTCTAACATCAATGTATTTTCTAATACTAAAATTTTTGTATAATTTTCATTATTGAAGTTGCATGTTTCTTTTATGTGAAAATAACCTCCAACTCACAAAGGAAGGACATAGACTCTGTCTACTTTTCTATAAAAGAAGAGACCATGACTTTACTTTCTTCCCTTTCTCATTCTTCAGTTTCTTTTGTTCAATATTTATCTATCCCCCAGAAACCTCTTCATCCTGGAAATTGACCCTTAGTCCTGGAACTCTTACCCTCAACTTTCCTTAGTTTGAACAATTCCTTCCAAAACCTTCATGTGCCCAAATCAATTAATACATATTTATTAAGTACATACTATGTACTTGACATTTTGCTAAATGCTGAGGATTCAAAAAGAGGCAAAAAATAGTCACTGTCCCCGCAGAGATTACAATGGAATGGGGAAGACAACATACAAACAGAGACAAAACTAACTATTCCAGGATAAAAAGGAAATAAATAACAGAGAGAAGATACTAGAATTAGGAGAAGTTCAGGAAGGCTTCCCTTAAAAGATGAGATTTTAGATGGGACCTAAAAGAAAACTAGGGAAGTCAATAATAGGTATGGAGTAGAAGGAGAGTGTTCCAGTCATGGGGGACAGCAAGTGATGGAATGTATTGTTTGTGGAATGATCTGGAAACCTGTGTATGGTGGGGAGTAAGGTGAAAAAAAGACTGGAAAGGTAGGAGGGGACTAAGATGTGAAGGGCTTTGAACATCAGATAATTTCCTATTTGATCTTGGAGGTAATAGGGAACCATTGAAGATTTTTGGGTGGAAGAGAGGGAGGGCATTGACATTATCAGACCTATTCATTAGGAAAATTTCTTGGGAATACAGGTGTATAAAATACACATACAAATCAATCATTTACTGATAATAAACTCACATTCAGTTATGAGACCTCATATGGGATTGCATACAGTTTATAAGAAGCTGAGTTTTAGACCAATGAAGTCACATCAGTGCCTGGATAGAGAATGGCCCTATGGCCTGATAGACTTTGAATCTGGGGATGCACAAGGAACAGGTGCCGTGTGTGTACAGTTCAATTAACAAATACTTATCAATCTGCTATTATGAGCCAGGAACTTTGCTAGAAACTAGGGATGCAAAGGTGAAAGCTAAATTATCAGAGAGAGATTGGGAGAAAGAAAGAAAGAGGGACACAGAGAGAGAAAAAGAGAGAGACAAGAAAAAAAAAGAAAGAAGAAAAAGAAAGAGAAAGAAAGAAGAAAAAGGAAAAGGAGAAAGAAAGAAGAAAGAAAGAAAGAGGAAGAAAAGGGAAGAAAAAAAGAGACAGAAAAAGATAGAGATAAAAAAGAGACACAGAAAGAAGAAAGAAGAAAAAGGAAAGAGAGAAAGAGGAAGAAAGAAGAAGAAAGGAAGAAAGATTAAGAAAGAAAGAAAGGAAGAAAAGGGAAGAAAGAAAGAGAGCAGAGAACGAAAAAGAGAGAGATAAAAGAGACACAGAAACAAGAAAGACAGAAGAAAAAGGAAAGGGAGGAAGGAAGGAAGGAAGGAAGAGAAGGAGAAGAAGGAAGAAAGAGGAAGAAAAAGAAAGGAAGAAAAAGAGAGAAAAAAGGAGAAAGGAAGGACGGAAAGAAGACAAAAAAGAAAGGAAGGAAGGAAAGAAGCAAGGAAGGAAGAAACAGAAAAACAGACAGAAAGAGAGGGAGAGAAGTAAAGAAAAACTTCCTAGAAAATCATACTTGAGCTAAGTTTTGAAGGAAATGAGGGTTGCTAAGAGGCCAAGATACTCTGCACAATCTTCACAAAGACAAAAAAGCTATAAATGTAGTATAATATAAGCAGCATTGCAAGATGGACAGTTTGATTAGGCCACAAAATCTGCGAAATGCAATTATTTACCTATCTATCTATCTATCTATCTATCTATCTATCTATCTATCTATATGCTGCTGGAAAAGTGGGTTGGAATCAGGGGAAAAGTGTTGTAGACACCAAACATGGATGTTTAAATTCAATCTTAGATGTGGTAGGGAGCTATATGTACAGTAAATATGTATGTGATCACATGTGTGTATATATATATATGTGTATTTGTGTGTATTTTTGTGCATATGTGAATATATATATGCAAAGTGAGTGTGTGTGTGTGCACATGCATGTGCTAGGTGAGGCAATGGATGGAGTCAGGAAGACTCCTCTTTGTAAGTTATAATCCAGCCTCAGACACTTAATAGCTGTGTGACACTGGGCAAGTCACTTAACCCTGTTTGCCTTAGTTTCTCTTCTTGTAAAAAGAGCTAAAGAAGAGAAAATGATAAACAATTCTACTATGTCTGCCAAGAAAACCCCAAATAAGGTTATTAAGAGTTAGTCATGACTCAAAATGACTGAACAACAACAGCAAAAAGGAAAATGTATCTATAACTATCTATTGAGAGATCAGGTAGAGAGACATGATATCTCCCCATCTGTCAGATAGAACATATGCTCATTGTGGTCAAAGATTATTTAATTTCTATCTTTACATGCCTTGTGTTTAGTACAGTGTTCAGTACCTATTAAGTGCTACTTATTGATTGATTAGTTGAGTAAATACTTGCTGGTGAAGGGAGAAGGAATGCAGTATAATCACTGATTCCCTATTTTCTTCCAGAACAAATTCCTATCAGTTCATGGACCCAGTCTTTGTCCATAGTAAAACTGGAGTAGGGAAGTGAGCTAATCACACCTCTACTGTCACTTTGGCAACTGAAATGCAGATGGAGTGGAGTGCAAAGAAATTTGAGACCATGAGAACAATTATGAGACTACTGTAGTATTACAAGTGAGAGATGATAAAGACCTGAACAATCTAAAGGGAAAGAAGGAGATGGATACAGTAGATTTTGGAGTGATAAAATTGACAAAACTCCTCAACAGACTGGCTATGTGGGATGAGGGAGAGTGAGATCATGATGACTCAGGTTAAGAAACTAGATTACTGGAGGGATGTTAGTATTCTAATGAGAAAAGGGGAAGTTAGGAAGAGGGGTGGATTGGAGAGGAAAGGGAGGATAAAGTGTTCTGTTATGGAGCCTTTCAGTAAACAGTACAATGTGAAATTGCACAAGTGTTAGTCATGCAAATGATTTTTTAGCAACCTCTGTTTACATTCATAATTTTAATTAATTCATCACTTAAGATTTGTACAATAAACAAATCACTCATGTAGCTACAACAAAGAATCTTTGGCTCCGTTACCTCTTTTTAAATAAAAAAAATAAAGAATTAAGAACAGAAAACATTGAAAAAAAGTAATTCCAGATGGCTAATTTGCACATCAAGTGGGGCTATGGCAATGAAAAAGGAAAAATAAATATTTTTCTTTTAGGATTAAGAAAAGTCAAAAATATCAAGAAAAGATATTAGGATTAATGGATGGGGTGCATTCTTGCTAGATGAAATCATGGCCATAAATTGTTGTCCCTCAAAATAATCTAGCTCCCACATTTTACAGATGAAGAAAAGAGCTAAGAGATGTCAGATAGCTATCACACATAAGTCACAATTTATGGCCTAGAAACAGGCATCTATCCATTGCCCTAATAAAGAGCTTTACTGTCATATACAGAAAACATTCATATTCGGAATGCTACTTTCCAACTGGTTCTCTTAAAAGAAGTTTGTATACATTTTGAGACCTACCAACTGAATAACATAGCTATTACATATAATTAATCAGAAACTTTCCTGTTGGGGAAGAAGGCTTCATTTTTCTATATTGACACTACCTGTTCTTTTTACTGCATGTTTAAAGTATTTTGGTTTCATGAGACTATAATGATGTTTCTGGAAGACCAATCTCCTGGGAATATCTGTTTAAATAGTCATTGATAAGCATCTAGAGAATTAGGCAGAGATGACTAAGTGAGCATCAGACATTTTGCTCAGAGAATATCAATGCAATGCTAATGAGCATGGATCTGGAGGCTAAAATTTAAAACCTTAAAGTGATTCTCAGAAAGAGATCTTTCAAAAGATGAAGAGAGTTAGAAAACAGTATGCTTTAGTCAATAGGGTATTGGAATTGGAAGCAAGAAGACCTGAGTTTAAATCCTGTCTCAAACACTTAACTTATTATTAAGTCTAAGGAAGTTACTTAAATGTCCACTACCTCAGTTTCTTCCTCTGTAAAATGAGGGGATTGAACTAGATAGTTTCTAATATTCCTTCCATCTCAAAATCTGGGATTTTATGGGGAAGAGCTGGTGGCACAGTAAATAAAATGCACAGCCTAGAGTCAGGAAGATCTAATTCAAATCTAGCCTCAGATACTTACTAGCTATACAACTGGGCAAATTAACTGCTCTTTCTCTCAGTTTCATCAACTGTAAAATGGGGATAATAATAACATTTATCTCACAGGATTGTTGTGAGAATCAAATAAGATGATATTTGTAAAACTTAGCACAGTGCTTGGCACAAAGCAGGTATTATATAAATAATACTATAATATATAATATAATTAACATAAAAATATAAAAATGCTTGCTCCATTCCTCTTCATCCTATGGTCTTGTGACCTGATCCCTGCATCAATCACCACTTCCTCTCTCAGAATACCACAAGCCCTAGCTCAATCCTCTTGTCTTTGCTACCCACATGCTTCAACTGCTATAAAATTTGGAACACTGTTGGGTAACTTTACTTCAATTTGCCTTCTCTGTCTCTGTCTCTCTCTGTCTCTGTCTCTCTCTGTTTCTGTCTCTCTCTGTCTCTGTCTCTCTGTCTCTCTCTCCCTCCCTCTGTCTCCTCTCTTCCCCTCCCTGACACACTAATTTTAATGGGAAAGCAGATGGTATATGCTTAGGCAGCCTGGGTAGTACCCCAATTCTGGGAGCGCACACTATCAGGGCCAGAGTTAATGCTGACATCTGATTTTCCTTAACCAACTTAGGTCAGGACTCTCAAACTTAAGCAAATCACCAAATTTAACTTTCCTAGTAGCAGAGATTATAAGTTTGTGCCACCAGAATCAGCCCACTTATTCCTGAATCCCTCCATTGGCTCCTTCTTTGATCCACAAATTTCTATATTTTGAGAATATTACTTTGTCCCATTCCATGCATCCAAAGCTTGGAGTCACAAAGTCACAAAATCTTTGAGGTAATCCAGTAAAACCTATGCCAGAGCAGGAATCCGGTCTATAACATTCTTAACAAGTGGGCATTCAGCTTCAGCTTGTATCTCAGGAAACTCACTATGTATTAAAGAAGATAAATTTTAAGTTCCAAAAAGTTTTAAAAATATAGACTGTTATTTAGTCATGTCTTCCCCATCTTATACTTCTTATAACTTTTTATAGATTTTTTGTTTTTAATATCACCTTCATTTTTGCAAAATATCATCTCCCCTTCCCCCTTCCTCTCTTCCCAGAAAGTCATCCTTTATAACAAAGAATAATAAAGAAAAGTTCATTGAAACCAATCAACCTATCAAAAAACTGCAACATTAAATGGAGTTTTACACATTGATAGTCTCATTCTTATTCTAATTTTTTTAAACTCAAGTACAGTATTTAATACTTTATTACAATTTATGTTGCTAGATTTGGTCAATCAGTAAAACATAGCAAATTCTTTGGAAATTCTACTTCTCTTGTCTAGAATCACAGAATCATGAAAATGTTGGTTCATGCTACCTGTTTTCATACAAGGAATACAAAAATATTAAACAGGGCAAGGACAAGAGGAGTCCCAAAGGCAATTCCCTTTAGAGTATCTCAACCAAGTGGTCAGAAAGCCCCTGAATAAAGATCTCCAGAACCACAGGACTTGTAAAATAAATATACTGGGCCTGGAGCCAGGAAAACTCATATTCAAATCTGGCCTCAGATAGTTATCAGCTGTTTGACCCTGGATTGTAAAATGGTTGCAATAATACCATCTACCTCCCAGGGTTGTTATGAAGATCAAATCAGTTGATATTTTAAAAGTAGGGGATATATATGTTCTATATGTGTATGCATACATGTGTCTATATATATATATATATACATAGACGTAGATAGATGTAGTTATTCTCTTCCCTTCAAGATGATGATAGAAATAGATTCATTTCCCATCATTCATTTGGACCACACAAAAGTACAACTCTATGGAAGTGATAGAACTCAGTTTGGGAGGAGAACTTAAGAGGGTCTATTTTCCAAATGTTCTCTTCTTGCTCTCTTCTATGGCCTAATATATAAAGTCCCTAAAAATTATGCATCTTATTCTTAAACATCACATGAAACAAAAAAGAACTTTCAAAGTAAAAGAATGTTCATTTCAATGTAATCACAGCCAGAACTCAACAAAATAAGCGGAAAATCTCAAAGTAACCAAAACCCCTGGCTCCTTCCCACTCTTGCTTGATAGTCACCATGTATAGACCAAATGGATGGCCATCTAGAGCTACTATGCAGAACAGGGAGGAGGAGGATTCCCAAAACAATAAACCTACAGACTACCTTGCTTTAGTTTTTCTTGCACTCTCTCTGTTTTTCTTGCACTCTCCCTGTTTTTCTTGAACTCTCCCTGCTTTTCTTACACTCCCACACAGACTTCCCTTCCTCCTTATTCTCAACCACTCAGTTCAACTTATAGCTCACTCCCTCCCTTCCTCCCCAGGACTGTTACTGTAGATCAGGGAGATGTCCAGGTGTGAGAGCCATACTATACCCCCATACTATACCAGTATTCTTGCTGCTGCTGCTGCTGTGGTTCACTCAATCCCCTAGACAGTTGCTTGAGTCCTTGCAGATGCTGCTGCTACTCTTGGCGTGAGAGGTGCAGGGAAGGAAGTAGAGTACTTCGTGCTAAGTGTTATTTAGAGCTGAGGGAGGCTGAGTCAGAGGGATGGATGTTGGTTCTGTGCCCCAAATGCAGGGTGGTGTGATGGAAAAGAATACTGCACTTAGTGCTAGAAGACACGAATCCAGATGTCACTTAATTCATTAGCTGCATGGCCACCAAGAAGTCTCTCTTTGAAGCTCAATTTCTTGCTCTATCAAATCTGGCTAAAAATAACAATATCTTATGATGTTTTTTTTTCCATAAGGAATAAATGAGATAACACAAGTACTGTGTACTGTAAGATGTACCCAGGAGGGTGGAGCTCAACTGCAGAACATCTGGTTTTACCAGAGACTGGCTAAGGCTGGCCAGCAGCCAACACAACATCCTTTCCTGATCAGAAGGCACCATGTCTAGAGGGAAGCTTTTGTTGTGGAGTTTAAGAAACTTTGCAAGGATCTACTTGCCAGCCTGTGGGAATAAGACATTTTAGGTTTAGGATAACATTTATATAATTATGTGTGTATGTATGTGTGCACGTGTGTGTTTCATCTGAGGTTAATAATGTCCTTTACTTACTATATGGGATAGGTAGATTAGACTATAAAGTTCACAATGTGGGCCCTGAGTTAGTGAGATAAAAGAAAAGGTAAAATTCAACATGAAGGAAGAGGAAAGAGTTGGGCTGGCAATGATAAATTTTAGGAAATGGGCTCCTAATCAGTTTTTTGTGAACTCTTAAATAATATATTTTGATGTAACATCCTTGTTTTCCTCTTTGATTCTATGTATTTTATTTTAAAATACTTTTAAATTAAAAATACTTTTCTGAGAAGGGGCTCCTAGGTTTCACCAGACTGCCAAATGAATCTATGAGATAAAATTACAAAATCATGCTCCAACAGTGTATCCAAGATTGGGAGGTGTAATACAGATGTGAAATGTTGCATGAATTTTCAGATGAGGTCTTTATATCATTAGTTTTATTTATCAGATATGTAAGTCAGAAGAATCTGCAAATGTATATAATATAAACACAAAATATCTATAAAAACTTAAAGAGAGAAAACCATCTTTTTTTGCCGAGATCATAGATGCTAATGAGTTAACAAACTTCCAAAAGGAAAGTACCAAATCTTATGAATTTACATTTCTGATGAATAAGGAACTCTTTGGGTGTAAAGCAGACACGTTTAGAAACAAAGTTCCAAAGTAAGAACAACAGATAATTAAATATTCCTGGTTTATACAAATGCATAGGCTCTAACCAGGAAATCTGCAGTCAAGAGTAAAAATCAAATCTTGGAATTAATAATGGTAGAAAAAACATAGGTCTTAGAATCTGTGTTTACTTTTTTCAAGGATAAAGGGAAAAAGTGGTCTCTAAGCACCCGTTAGCCAAGTACAACTTTGTTTTCTTGGACAGTAAAAGTAGAATGAAGATTTTGAGAAGACTTCTTTCTCCTTTTTTGGTATAAGAGTTAGCTGATGCTGTTATAATGCTTCTAAAGTCCCTTGGTCTCTGAGAAGAGATATTTTACCTCCATTTGTGTATGCACAAGTCCTGTGTGTCAGACCAGATTCTTTCATGAGCTGCTGGGATTCAAACTCCCTTTCTGGACTTCCCCCACACCCTTTGTTTCCTCAAATCTTGGAAGCCTGTCCTAGGCTTGTGATCATATGTTATAACTTAGCATAGAGACACACACACACACAAAAAAAATTTTGCTTGATGGCCAAACACCTGATGATGAACTTATCCCAGCTTAGCTAGACTAGTTTTAAGATGATTGCGTTATATATACTGTACTTACACTCTGCTGGCCTAGCCTTTGAGAACCTAGTATTTCTTTCATGTCTAATGAAGAACTAGAGTTGACTTTGTTAGAAATCATAAAAGTTCTATCTTGTGTTCCATCTCTGATTTCCATGTCTTTGTCCAATTTGTCTCCATTCCCTGGAATGTTCTCTTTCATTCCTTCCATGTTTGAGCATCCTTCAAAGCTCAGCTCAAGACCATATCTTTCATGGGACTTTTTCTGATTCCCCACAGTTTACTTTGCACTGTGCCAAAATAATGTTTGTGTGAATTTTGTTTTTATTCTTCTATGGATATGTTATTTTACTCCCCAATAGAATGTAAGCTCCAGATTTATTGTTTTAATCTTCATATCCTAAGCCTAATAACATAACTGCAGGTTTTTACTGACTACTAGTAGGTTTTCTTGAGTCATTCCGTGGCATCTATTCAAATAATCTTTTCCCAGGGTCCTCCTTTCATTACCTAATCATAAAACACCCCTAAAATTGAACCTTACTTTGAAGTACCTCACATCTTAAACATTCTGGTCTTGTTCAGAAATATAATCCAAAAATCTGCTACCATTGTGCCCCAATTTTCTATTCCATTCTGATGCTTCTTTCACTTTTTCTAGGCACCCTTAATACCCATTTCCCCATTTATAATTCTATCTTCTGTTTCCACACCTCTGACCACAAAAGAACATTTCCCAAGGTTATTTAACAAGAAAAAAATAGAGGCAGCTGGGTGACACAGTGGATGGAGCACCAGCCCTGAAGTCAGGAGGACCTAAGTTCAAATCCAGCCTCAGACACCACACTTTCTATCTGTGTAATCCTGGACAAGTCATTTAACCCCATATGCCTCAGCAAAAAAGAAAAGAAAAAAAGAAAGAAAATAACTCACATTTAACAAAACAATAGTGGAAATTAGAAGTGTGAATAAAAGAAAACAGTTTCACACTAGGCAGTTCTAGATTTTCTAAATTGTCCATATTAACTGCTGGTGTTGAACCTACCTTGGTCATGATTATCTTCCATTTAATTCAGCTGGGATTATTTTTTTTCCTAGAACAGGGATTCATGGATAGATATTAGGGGTTCTTTGAAGTAGAATAGGAGGGAGGGAAACAATCTTTTTTTTCACCAATTATTAATTGAAATTTAGGAGTTTTGAATTATTTTAAAAGATATTAAAAGATGGGCAGCTAAGTACAGAAGTATACAGAAGATAAAGCATTGGCCCTAAAGTCAAGAGGACCTGAATCTAAATCTGACCTCAAGACAGTTACTAGCTATGTGATCTTTGAATCTCTTAATCCTGATTGCCTCAAAAAAAATCTAAAAAGAACTCTATTATTTCATCAGACTGGTAAAAATGATCCATCACCCACCCCACCCCACCTTCAAAAAAAAGATTAAGAACTCGTGCTGTAGAGAGAACTAAAACATAAATTTAGAAGAAGACAATGTGAAAACAGCCAGAAGGAAAGCCTCAAACGAAATCCTATTTGGACCCAAACCCAACAAAAATTCTGGAAGAGTTAAAGAAAGTGATAAGTGATAGAATAAAAATTGGGAAAAGAAATGAGTGATGCAAGAAAATTATGAAAAGAGAATTAACAACCTGATAGCAAGAGGCACAAAATTCCTAAAGAAAATGTCTTAAAAAACAGAATTAGTTTAATGGTAAAAAAAAAGCACAAAAATTCATTGAAGAAAAAAATCTAGTCATCATCTCCAGAGAGAGATTCCAAAGGGAAAACCACCAGCAGTATTATAGCCAAATTTCAGAGCTACCAGTTCAAGGAGAAAATACTACAAGCAGCCAGCAAGAAACAATGAAAATATTATAGAGTCATAGTCAGGAACACATGTTTTACAGGTTTCCATATCAAAGAATTAGAGGTTTTAGAATGTTATATTCCAGTATGCAGAGGAGCTAACATTACAATCAGTAAAAGTGAACATAATCTTTCAGGGAAAAATGTATATTTAATGAGAGGAGAAAATAACAGAAATGAACAAAAAATTTCAGAGACAATAGAAATATTCAAACACAAGATTCAAGAGAAGCATAAAATGGTAAACTTAAAAGAACAATCATAAGAAACTCAATAAGATGAAATGGCTTATATTCCTATATGAGAAAATAACACATATAACTCCTAAAAACTTTATCATTATTAAAATGGAGTTGGGATAGACATTGATTATCATCTTGAGATGAGGTCTTCCTCACCAAAATAAAGGAATGACAAAGAAGGATGCACTAGGTAAAGGGAGAAGGGAGAAGTAGACTGAAGGGAAATTTCTCACACACATAAAAGCAAGAAAGAGCTTTTGTGATGTCAGTTGGTTAATCTTCATGCTTGAAGAGGTCAAAAATAACATCATTATTTTGGAATCAAAGTACAGTATACCCAACTGTGGCTGATCGAACCAATAATAGCTGAAAAGGCTCTTCTACAAATTGGGCATTAATACTCTGTATGAATATATGGAGTGGAGATGTCTCTAAATGACAGGGTGGTATTGGTGGCAGCCAACACTTGAACCTTACTCTTATTATGGTTAAAGAATGGAAGAAAATATATACGTACTTAGTTGGATATAAAATCTGTATTACCTAGTAAAGAAACAAGAGAAAAAGGGGATAAGAGATATGGGGTGATGGTGATAAAAGGAAGGGTAGATTAAAGAAGGCAGTAGTCAAAAGCAAAATAAGAACAAGATAAAAAAGAGAAAGAAGAATAAAAAGAAGAAAACAAGATGGAGGAAATTTTTCAGTTACTAATCATAACTATGAATGTGAGTGGAATTAATTCACCCATAAAAAGAGAGCAGACAGCCAAAAACCAGAATCCTATGATATGTTGTTTATAAGAAATACATCTGGGGGCAGTTAGGTGGCACAGTGGATAGAGCACCAGCCCTGAAGTCAGGAGGACCTGAGTTCAAATCTGGCCTCAGACACTTAACACTTCCTAGCTATGTGACCTTGGGCAAGTCACTTAACCCCAATTACTCAGCAAAAAAAAAAATACATGTGAAACATAAATACACAGAGAGAGTTAAAATGAAGGGCTAGAGCAAAATCTATCATATTTCACCTGAAGTAAAAAAGGCAAGGGTAGCAGTAATTAACCTCAGCTTCCATAGCAGTAGGTCCCACAGTTTACACTACTATAGCCACCTACCCACTTTCCCACTGAAAATGTAAAATTATTCCCAACAAAATTATCTAGTCTGATAAGTTTTTGATTCAAAGCCCAATTCTATAATTTTTTGAGGCAAATTAGTAGCCTCCATTTTCCACAGAATTATTCTGGGTAAACCAAGGAATCCAGATATCAGAAGTGGGATCCTAAAGCACTTCAAACATTTCTCAATACTAGAAAGAGAATATTTGCTGTCCTCTCTTCTAAAACTGGAAGGAAGCATATCTCAGCTGTTGTCAAATGAACTCATTCCAACCAGTTTGCTGTACCCAAGAGTTCCAATAAAGTTATTTACCATTCTCGTGTCATAGACATGTTTGGCATAGTCTGTGAAGCCTCTTAATGCATTCTCAGAATATTTTTTTTCAAAATATAGAATTAATAGGAAATTAATTATAAAATTTTATTTTATAAGGTGATGGATCCCAGGTTAAGAATAGTCCTAAAGAAGAAGAGTGAGTGGTTAGGTAATAAAAGGGGCAGCTGGGTGGTATAGTAGATAGTATAGTAGGTCCTGATTCTAGAGTTAAGACAAATCATTTTCCTGAGTTCAAATCTAGACTCAGACACTAGCTGTATGACCCGGGGCAAGTGACTTACCCCTATTAGTCTAAGTTTTTTCAACTATGAATTGAGCTGCAGAAGGAAATGATAAACAATTCCAGTATCTTTGCTGGAAAAAAACCCCAAATGGTCACAAAGAATCAGACATTGAAACAACTGCATGACAACAAAAGAAATAAAAGAAAGTTAGCACTAGAGTGTTTAATACAATAATGGAATCATTTTTGAGTAAGGAAATAAAATGATAAAGCCACGTTTTAGGGAGATTGATCTAATGAATGTTTGTTGGATAGGTTGGATCTAGAATAGATTATGGGCAAGGATGCCAGTTACAAAGTCATTATTGGAAAAGAAATTTGCTCTAGAGGTTATTATCATTTGCTTTGGAAAACATAATTCTAATAGATAATATGTTTTATATTCTTTTAACTTAATGATACCTCCCTTTATATCTAAAGCATATATCCATTTTGATCTTACCTTGGTAAATGATATAAGATATTGGTCTATACCCTATTTCTGCAAAACTGCTTTCTAGTGTTTCCAACAATTTTTTTTATCAAATAGTGAATTCTTGTGCTAAAAGCTTAAATGTTTACATTTTTCAAAAACAAGGTTATGATAATCATTTACTACTGTGTATTGTATATCTTCTCTGCTTCATTTATTTAATATTTTGTTTTCTCCTAGTTACGTGTAAAAACAATTTTGAACATTAGTTTTGAAAACTTTTGAGTTCCAAATTCTTTCCCTTCTTCCCTCCCCAACCCTCTTCCTTGATGAGAAGGCAAGGAATTTGATACAGATTATATAAGTAGTCTCAAAAATATTTCCATAATTGTCATTTTGTAAGATAACAGATAAAAAACTCTCAAGAAAGATGAAGTAAAAAAAAAAGTATGTTCCAATCTGTGTTCAGACACCATTAGTTCTATCTCTGGGCATGAATAATATTTTTCATCATACATCCTTCAAAGTTGTCTTGGATCAATGTATTGCTAAGAATAGCTAAATAATTCACAGCTGATTATCTCACAATATTGCTCTTACTTTGTACACAGTACATTTCACTTTGTATCAGTTCATGAAAGTCTTTCAGGTATTTCTGAGAGCATTCTGCTCATCATTTCTTATAACTCAATAGTTTTCCATTATAATCACATACCACAAATGAAAAAATGTTCAGCCATTCCCCAGTTGATGGGCATCCTCTCAATTACCAATTCCTTATCACCAGCAAAGAGTATCTATAAATATTTTTATTATATGGGTGCTTTTCCCTTTTGTTTTTTTTATCTTGTGGGGTATAGACCTAGTAGTTATATTGCTAAGTCAAAGGGTATCCATGATTGTATAGCCCTTTGGGCACAGTTCCAAATTGTTCTTCATAATGGTTGAATCAGTTCACAACTCTACCAACAATGCACTAATGTCTCATTTTCCCCACATTCCTTCCACCATTTGTCCTCTTCCTTTTTTGTCCTATCAGTCAATCTAAGAGACATGAGGCAGTAGCTCAGAATTTTTTTTTTTTTGCTAAGGCAATTGGGGTTAAGTGACTTGCCCAGGGTTACACAGCTAGGAAGTATTAAGTGTCTGAGATCACATTTGAACTCAGGTCCTCCTGACGTCAGGGCTGGTGCTCTCTATTCACTGCACCACCTAGCTGCCCCTCAGAATTGTTTTAATTTGCATTTTTCAATCAGTAGTGACTTAAAGCATTTTTTTCATATGATTGTAGCTAGTTTGGATTACTTCATCTGAAAATTTCACATATTTTTAATATTTGTCAATTGGAAAATGGCTAGTATTTTTATAAATTTGATACAATTCTATATATGTTTGAGAAATGAAGCATTTATTGGAGAATTTTGGTTCAATATTTTTTCATAATTATTGCTGTGTCTCCCCCCCACACCATTTTTCTATTCTCTTTCTCCTTTCATGCAGTCCCTTACTCCTCTGTATTTGCCCTTCTTCCCTTCTACTGTAAAAGCTTTTTCTTGCCTCTTTTATGTGAGATAATTTACCCCAATTTACATCTTTCATTACATTTCTCTGAATATATTATTCTCTTACTCTTTAATTTTATTTTTTAGACATCATCCCTTCATATTCAACTCATACCTGTGCCTTCTGTCTATATATACACCTTCTAACTGCTGTAATAATGGCAAAGTTCTTATGAGTTACAAATATCATCTACTCCTGTAGGAATGAAAACAGTTTAATCTTATTAGGTCTTTTATAATATTCCTTTCCTATTTACATTTTTATGCTTTTTGGAATCTTGTATTTGAAAGACAAACATTTTTTATTCAGCTCTGCTCTTTTTATCAAGAATGATTAAAAGTCCTTTATTTCACTCAATATCTAATTTTCTGTGGAAGGATTATATCTAATTTTGCTGCGTTGGTGACTCAGTTGTAATCCTAGCTCCTTTGTCCTCTAAAATATCATATTCCAAGCCCTCCACTCCTTTACTGTAGAAGCTGCTAAATCTTGTGTTATCTTGATTGTGTCTCTGTGATACTTGGAATTGTTTCTTTCTGGATACGTGCAGTATTTTTTCCTTGACCTGGTTGCTCTGGAATTTGGCCTGGATGTTTTTTGGTGGATCTCTTTCAGGAGATGATCAGTAGATTCTTTTAATTTCTATTTTATCCTCTGGTTCTAGAATATCAAAGTAGTTTTCCTTGATAATTTCTTGAAAAATGATGTCTAGGCTCTTTTTTTTAAATCTTGGCTTTCAAAAAATCTAATAATTCTTAAATTATCATTCCTGAACCTAATTTCTAAGTCAGTTGTTTTTCCAATGGGTCATTGTCTTTGTCTTCTTTTTTTCATTTTTTGGTTTTGTTTTTATTATTTCTTGATTTCTCATAAAGTCATTAGTTTTCATTTGCTCAATTCTATTTTTTAAGGAATTTTTTTAATGAGCTTTTATACCTCCTTTCCATTTGGTCAATTTTACTTCTTAAGGAGGTTTTCTTCCTTCAGTGAATTTCTTTGCAGATAATATAATGGTATACTTGCAGACCCCTGAAAAATCAGCTAAAAAGCTAGTTGTAACAATTAACAACTTGAGCAAAGTTACAGGATAAAAAATAAGTGCACATATGTTCTCAACATTTCTCTACATTACCAACAAAACCCAGCAGAAGAGATATTTCTAATGCAATATTGAATAATAGTAGTGATAATATATACATCCGTGTTCATCCCTTATCTTATTGAAAGGCTTCTAGTTTATTCTCGTTACAGATAATGCTTGCTTTTTTGTTTTAGATAGAGACTATTAATCATTTTAAGAAAGGTTTCATTGATTGCTATGTTTTCCAAAATGATTGTCTTATTTTGTCAAAGGATTTTTCTGCAACTATTGAGATAGCCATTTGATTTTTATTTTAATATGGCCAATCATGCTGATAATTTTCCCAATATTGAACCAGCTCTACATTCCTAATATAAATCCTACCTGGTCATAGTATATTACTTTTGTGATATATTGCTATGATTTTTCCAACAATATTTACTAGGGAAATTGATATCTAGTTTTCTTTTTGTTTTTCTTCTCCCTGGGTTAGGTGTCAAAACCATATTTATGTCATAAAAGGAATTTGGTAGGACTCCTCTACCTGTTCTTTTAAAAACTTTAATAATATTGGGATTAATTGTTCCTTAAGTGTTTAGTTGAATTCACTTGTAAATCTATCTAGTTATGGGGATTTCTTTTCAGGAAGATCATAGATGGTTTGTTCTTTTTCTAATATAATTATTTAAATATTCTATTTCTCTATTGTTATTCTGGAATAAATATACATATTTATTTGTAAATAGTCATCTATTTCACTTAGATTGTCAATTTTACTTGCATATAACTGAGCATAATAACTCCTAATAATTGCTTTAATTTTAATCTTAATTTGTGGCACATTCATCCTTTTAATTTTTGGTATCAATATTATTTTCTTTTTAAAAATCAAATTAACCAAGCACTTAGCTATTTTATCATTTTTTTCATAACATTAACTCTTAGTTTTATTTATTATTTCAATGGTTTTGTATTTCAACTTTATTAATCTCACCTTTGATTTTCAGAATTTTCATTTTGATATTTAATTTGGAATTTTGAATGTTCTTTTTTCTGTTTTTTTTTTTAGGTTACATGCCCAATTCATTGATTTTCTTTCTCTCTTTTACTGATGTACATGTTTAGATATATAAATTTTATTCTAAGTACTGCTTTGGTTGCATCTCATAAGTTTTGTATTGATTGAATGTGGGTGATCCAGAGTTGATTTCTATCCTCCTTTTCCAAAGGCTTTGTAAGTATTGAAAATTTTATGAGTTAGGACAAACATGCCCCTTTTGTTAATCTACTTGCTAGCAGTAGTTCATAAAAATTGGTTATAATTTATTCAGTATTCTTGTCTCTCAAAACTGTTTACTCATGACAAGTAAGAGAGTCACTTGGTCAGATCTACTTTTAAGGAAAATTATTTTGGCAATAGGATGTAGGATGGAATATAATGATGAGATACAGAAAGAAAGCTATTATAATAATTTTGGCAAGTGGTGATGAGACTGGGACTAAGGTGGTAACTGTGTGAATACAAGGAGGAGGGAAATATGAGATGTTGTCACAATAGTAAAAGAATGATTTTGCAAGTGATTGGATATGTGGAATGAGGGAGCATGAAGATAATGCCAGATTTATGAGCCTGGGGACTGGAAGGATAGTAGGACCTTGGACAGAAATAGGAAGATTCAGAATTAGGAGAGGTAATTTGTAATGAGAACCAAGACTAGTTTAGAAGGATTAGATTGGAAGGCTAAGTTAGAGATAGGTAGGAATTTTAGAGTTCAGTATCATAGGAGGGGCACCTTTGAGTGTTTGTGCAATTTCAAATTTCTGAGGGAAGCTGAAGTGAAGTTATGATGCTGGTCATAGGAGGTAAATCTATAAACTGAGATGACAGAGCACTCAATACAAAGGGATATCAGCATATGTGCTTAATTCTCCACTTATCAACCCAGGCACAGTGATATGGAAGATTCTCCTAAGTATTGGAAGTTCTTGAGAAAGAAGGATCTATGACATGGAGGCTGGTATTTGACAGAAATAAAGACATCAATTGGTGGAGGGGAAGAAATATAGATGAATAGTGTGAACCTCAGAGGAAGTTTCCTAGAGAATGCAGAGGGGTTGCAAATTATAGCAAAAGAGAGAACCTCTCGGAGTAGCAAGGAGAAAGAGAATTTCTCTTGATCCAATGTGTTGCTCCACAGCAAGAGAAAACCATTATGTATGGGCAATAGTAGCCCAATATACACTAATAGCTTTCCACAAGTCCCAGAAGACAGTGACAAATAATTTCAGTGTAAAGAGCTCATTAATAACAGCAGAAGAGCATGGGCACTTTCCAAAAGAACACAATGGATGGGGAAAGCAAAGAACTACATGGCTTGTGGAGTGGGTAGTGATAAGGATACAATGACAAGCATCAAGGGAGAGGATTTCTACCTAATACTTAATTTTCTTCTGTCCTTGGAACATTTTAAAATCTAGTTTAGAATTGCTTACTAGAATATAGGATATCTGTGTACTTGAGTTGATCTGCAGATTATTTAACATTTCCTGTATAGTAGATGATATAGTAGATAAATATAGTAGATATATAGTAGATGATACAGTAGATAAAAAGTTAGATCTGGTGTCAGGAAGAACTAAGTTCAAATCTAGCTTCAGACACTTACTAGCTATGAGTAAGCCTGGATAAGTCATTCAACCCCATTTTGCTTCATTAGTAGCAAAGTAGAGTATTTATGGCAAATGCCTCTCAAGATTATGTAATGATAAAATAAGATACTTGTAAAGCACTTTGAAAACCTAAAAGCTGTATAGAAATGCCAACTAATGGTTATGATATGTTATATATCATAACCAGATTAGTACATAGGACATAAAACAACTAGAGATTTATCCATAGAACAAAAGAATCATTTTTTCCTTCCAAATGAGTTCCTCTATCAGTTTAAAATTCAACTGGAACTTTCAATATTTGGGCTTTTGAGGTTCCTAAAAGGTTATTCCCAGGGATCTGTTCCCCAGACTCCTACACAATTGCATTTTAATTTCCACCTCCTCTAAAAGAAAAAGAAAATAGGACTGGGTGTCTGTCTTACTGACAAAGGAATAGAAAATAGTAACATTCAATTATCTCTTTGAACCCAGTAGGATAGAGAGAGTGAGGATGTAGTCTCAGAGGGAAGATGGTCTAGACTATTGGGGTCAGAAGATAAGCACTATTCTTGTCGAGAAACAAAGTTGACAGACAATACTTTCTGGAATTGGGGTGTAAACAAAGGAGTAAAGCATAGTTATAGGGACAGACAAGGGGTTCTATTAGTAGCCAATGCTTTCATTAACAAAAACTGATCATAAAATACACAAGGTAACATTGGCTTCTAGTCCTACCTTTGCTCTTCGTGTATCCAGCACACACTTTGGAAATTATAGTTTTCAGAGGATAAAAGTACACAAAAGCATACATAAGCAATCTCAGGTACAGAATTGCCCATAAAGAATTTTATTTTTGGATTATTATCACATGTTGATAAAAACCCTTGGGATTATAGGCACATCAGAGTCAGGGTAAAACAGAGGTAAACAACATAAGGGTAAAGACCCAAAGAAGAATAGGAGATCTCTCTATGGAGAGATCACTTTGCCCAAAAACAAAATATTTTTTGAGCTTTTATCTTGGATAAGAAACAGGAAAGGATGGTCAACTATGAATTTTAGAATAAATCTTGCACAACGGTTGCTCATAACTGCTGCAGAGGCACCAACTGCTTCTGTGCCTTCTTCATTAACTTCCACATAAGCCTTGTGTACAACCTTGGATAGATACAGGTCATTCCTGGCTGACATCCCAGAAAAGTCAGCTTTGGATCCATCAAAGGCATCTGACATCCCCAATTTTCGAAGAATGAATTCCACATCTAAGTTTTCCTCCAATTTAAATCTGGGAAGGAAAACTTCTGTCTCCATTTCATCCATCCTGTCTGGATTTAACCAATCTATTAATTTATCAGGAGTAAGACCATCTTCCAACTAGAAATAAAAAGAGTTGTATGTCATAAGTCCCAAAGGATATAACTTAATTAGACAAATATTCCTTCACTGCCTACTATAAGCAAGGTTATTGTGCTAGCTGTGGAGGATATAAAAGGAAAGTTTATGCTACCCCCAAGGAGCTTCTTTCTACTTGAAAAGTTAGGAAAGTAGTAAATAAATGCACACACGCATATATTCTCATTTTCTCTGTTTCTCTCTCTCTCTCTCTCTCTCTCTCTGTTTTTCTCTCTCTCTGTTTCTGTTTCTCTCTCTCCGTTTCTCTGTTTCTCTCTCTCCGTTTCTCT